>VZSC01019792.1:0-67703 GCA_013398225.1 Steatornis caripensis | reverse complement strand
TGGGAGGCAGGTAAGAAACCTTTGTTGCTGCCCTGATTGTCCTTGCTTATTCCCCAGTTGGTTGCAATGGCATGATTATTGCCATTTTGGACCCCACCCCCCAAGTCATTCAGTTTAAAGCCCGCCTCACCAGGTTGGCCAGCCTGTTGCCAAAGATCCCCTTGCCCTTTCTAGACAGATGTTGTGTGTCCACAACAAATAGACAGGAGAAAGAGCGAATCTTCTGTAAAGGGAACTTCTTGATTTGCTGTTTCCTCTTTCAGCCGCAAGCTCATCTCCTTGAAACTCTTTCCCTCCCTCACCTCCTCCTTCTCTCTGTCCCTGCTCTTGCTGTGTCTCGCCTCTACCACCATGATTTGTACCCTTGACTATCTTCACAGTAAGATCTTCAGGTTAGTTTCCATCAGATGCTTAGTATCTCTTCATATATCTTAATATCGTTTATGGCAAGAAAGACATTGAGGTGCTGGAGCATGTCCAAAGAAGGGCAACGAAGCTCGTGAAGGGTCTGGAGNCCTTCTCTCTGTCCCTGCTCTTGCTGTGTCTCGCCTCTACCACCATGATTTGTACCCTTGACTATCTTCACAGTAAGATCTTCAGGTTAGTTTCCATCAGATGCTTAGTATCTCTTCATATATCTTAATATCGTTTATGGCAAGAAAGACATTGAGGTGCTGGAGCATGTCCAAAGAAGGGCAACGAAGCTCGTGAAGGGTCTGGAGCACGAGTCTTACAAGGAGCGACTTAGGGAACTGGGTTGTATAGCCTGGAGAAAAGGAGGCTGAGGGGAGACCTTATCGCTCTCTACAACTGCCTGAAAGGAGGTTGTAGTGAGGTTGGGATTGATCTCTTCTCCCAAGTTACAAGCGATAGGGCAAGAGGAAATAGCCTCAAGTTGCACCAGGGGAGGTTTAGATTGGATATTGGGAATAATTTCGTCACCGAAAGGGTTGTCAAGCATTGGAACAGGCTGCCCGGGGAAGTGGTTGAGTCACCATCCCTGGAGGTATTTAAAGGACGTGTAGATGTGGTGCTCAGGGATGTAGTTTAGTGGAGGACTTGGCAGCACTAGGTTTACAGTTGGACTTGATCCAACCCAAATGATTCTGTGATTCTATGATATATTTGCTAAAAATTTTTAATGATTCTCCTGTTGTATAAACTTGTCATGTACAGTGAGCAGTCTTTCCCTGTTCAGTGTTTCTTGACAGATATTAGCGGTGAAGTTGTTAACTCTGTCTGAAGATTAATTTTCCTTTGGTTTTGAGGCTCCTTCCGTTCTCATGGCTGACTCATGACCTGTCTTCTTATTTACTAGGTCTAAGTGGCGTAGCTAGGAGACAAATACACCAACACTGTCATTGTTTTGTTGTATTTACTCATTTTAGAATAATGTTGCAGAAGAAGCTTCAGTTCAGTTAAAATGTTATTGTGTTGACCCAGTATTAAGTAATATTCTGTGTACTTTTCATTTTTCCTCTTTTCAAGCAATATGAACCTATGCATGCACTTGAGAGCTTGTTCAGCTTTATTCCAAAATGCATTTGCTTATGCACTGCTGTAAACATCTGTATGTCCTAAATCGCAATTTGTAGTTCCTTTTTAAAAAAAAAAGCACCCATGATGAGAAATTTTTAGGGAAGGCAAGCCAAGCGACAGCCTGCAATGACGAAATGTAGTGGAACACAGAATCAGGTCACTTATGTTTATAGCATGGGTGGGATTCCAGGAGATGAGACAAATATCTTTTGCAATAAGAAAACCAGACTAAACAGAAAACAGTGTCAAAATGGACCCCTCTTACTCAGTTATAAGTGCTATGCTAGATACTGTGGTAACACTCGTTTCTCTTGACAGTGTTCTGATGTTTATCTATACTGTGTTGAAATACCACATGCTATTTTTCAACAGCTTGGATGTTGTCCACTGCAGCTTTGAAAAGGCAAGAAACGGTCTTGGACATTGTCTCAAGATGGCAGAGGTGTGTGGAGGCTTCTCTGTGGAAAACCTGTCACTTGAATAAGCAGAGAGTGAAAAGAACAGATCTGTTTGAGGTCAGGGGAATGATCAGAGAGTTCATCTGATCAATACTTTCTTGTCTACAAATAAGAAGGAAGTATCAGTAGGTGCTGAGCAGAGTGTATCATGAGGTGCCCACTCGTTAGGATTGAAATCCTTCTAAAACTGTAGTGTTTTCCTTGTCTTGGGAGAGGGCAGAAACACTCCCCTGAGCTTAGGTGTATCGGAGAAGAACAGAGTGTGCTTGTGCCCAAGAAGGGAAGGATACTATATCGGTCTGCAGGGCCATTAGTCACCTAACTCATGTGTTTTTGACACAGGGCCTTAATTTGTGCTGAGATGGACCACTTTTGTAGTCTACATGCTGATCCCCTCCATGGTGTCTCCTCAAGTTTTGAGCTTTGAGTACGGCATATTGGGGACCCTGGAGTGTCTCACTGAATGCCTGCAATGTCGGCTTTTTGACTAAGATGTTTAAGACCACGGAACAGACAGAGTAAAAGAGCAGCATATTTTCCAAAGGCATTAGCAATTACCTAAGTGCTCACCTGAGTGAGCTCTAGAAGGGTAGCTGTTGTGTTAAGAATGTCTTCAGTAAAGTTTGAACTACTGTTGGTTTACCTCTTCTGTAGAGTCCATTCATTATTAATATGCTGTAGTTAAATGGGCATTGTCCTGTGGTAGAGAGCAAACAGTTTCTAAGGCTATTTATAGTGCAAGCTGTCAGAAAGGCAAGCATCCTCGTGTAAAAATTATAAACTGTGTTTGTTCTAGAAATTGTCTTATCTTCTGCTTTCTAGGATAAATCAGGAACATAGGCATTTCACTGCACCTATATGTGAATGAAAATGTGTTGAAGTCCATCCAGTTCTTAACTTGGCTCTTCTGAGACAAAATACTAATTTTGAGCATTCTATTTTTGTTTGTTTGTTTGTACACAGGTAATTCAGCTATGATATTTCAGGTTTGGTAACATTCTAGTTCATGTTTTGGTAGTGCTTCTTGCATTTTGCTGCTTCCCTTACTGATTCTGGATCATGCTAAGGATGCCTTTCGCTTCCCAAGGAAACCTAAACCTGACTAGAACGCATTAAAAAATGCTGCCTAAGACACTTTGAGTCACATTTTGCTGAATTCTGCTTTTTTCAGTAGTGATTTTGAAGTAAGGACAGAGAGAAATTGGAAAGGAATAGAGATGGTGGTGGGAGGACTCAAATGTTGAATGTTACAGGTTTGCAGGGGAGAAGGTGAATAAAAACATTCATTTCCCCTTCTACAACACCAGAGAAACATAGGGTTGAACCCCTGCCTTCTGTAGACAGTGCTGATTGGGATTTAGGGGTTGTGGTATGGACTCATGCTGAACTGCCAGACCCTCATGTTCTTAATGGATCACGTAAAGCGTGCTGAACTATCGGGCACATGAGAGTTGAGGATCTTCATCATTTCACAGGACTGGGTTCAGAATCTGTCGTCTCTTAAAGGAGAGGTTTTACAATGGTGGGTGATTCACAAGCATCTTGTACTTTGTTTCCTGCAGTTTTGAGAGAGTTGTCACGGAGAAGACAGGCAGCATCTTCAGAAATACTCCCATTAATGATGTCAGTGCAATAGAATTAGATATGTTAAAATGTGATACATATGTATTATTCTCATGTTTGTGGTAGCCAGTCAACAATAAATAATGCCTGGCAACCTTGTTCAACAAAAGCTTGGTCTGTAATACGCCCGCAAGTGGTGACTTCCAACATCCTGGTGTGTTAGTTCAGGGTTTGGCTTGGAGTGCTTGTGAATAAAAAAAGAGTACCAGAACAGAAGCCAAAAAATCTTAATGGGTTTTCCTAGGAAGGAGACAAACAATATCTTCTGTGGTGCTTTTTAGAGCAGATTTAAAAGGAAAGTCATTAAAAATGTAAAATAGTATGAACAAGGAAACTGGATTCATGCGCAAGCTGCCTCTCTCTCCTGCTTAAGGCCCAGCTGTGCTGACAGACCTTCTGTTTGCCCCTTTAGACTAGCAGAGAAAGATGCAGGAAGTGTGCAGCGTTACCTATTTGAGAGGTAAAATAATAAAATTCTGCCAGTTTGCAAAAGTTCTCAGTTGTGCAGTCCTGCCTTTTGGCATGAAATGTGAAGGCAGAATTTCAGTCATTTCAGTATCCTGTGAACTATAGTTCCCTGCTCTTGTCATTAAAAAAATCAATGAAATGCTATTTCTTTGCTATGCACCTATATTATAGAGTTTTTACAACCATATGGCTACTGTGCTACCATTATTCCTTTTGACCAGGGAAAAGTTTGCATTGACATTTAGTGCCTACAGGTGCCATGACCGGACAGTTTTTCCATGTGTGCATGTGTCTTTTGCCTTTTGTTTGCTGTATTTTAATACTGGCATGAATGCATGGATTTTCACTTTAAATGTACGTGTCACAGTTTCTTCCCTTTGACCTCTCTGAGGCCAGTGCTAAAATCTCTAGGTCCTCCTTCCATGTCTAATCTGCCCCATTAAAGCTTGGGGGAGGGTGCTAGTTTGCCCATTGGGGTCAGACCCCTCCCAGAGGGAAGCAGAGGAGCAATGCTGATTCCGCAGTGCAGCGGGCTGATCCAGTGGCAAACATGGGCTCAGAGCTCTGTTCACAGTCTGAATGGCTCCCCTTTCAGAGCTGTCGGATTAAATACAGTGCCATGACAACGTTTCTCCCCTTATGTGAGACTAGAGGGCAAGAACCTTGGATCTGTCAGCAAACTCTGACTTCCTGTACGGTTGTGGAAAGTATTGCTCCAATTAAGCAGCTGTACCAGCCCTTGTGTCCTCTAATTAATTTCATTTCTACTGGTTTCTGAGCTTTCTCCACTACTGCGTACTTCAGGTTCCGTCCTTTAGAAGTTTTTTAAGATTTATGTTAGTTGAAAGAACTTGCTTCAGGCTGAAATTTAGCCTGAACAGGCATTGAAGATAGCTAGAAATAGATATTCTTGCTACAGGAGAAAAATGTTCCAAGCACAGAATTAGAAATCAATAAACACAGATAATTTGGGGTTGCTGTGGGGTTTTGTGTTTGAGGGGTTATTCTGTTAAATGCCACTTCAGTGAGTAATTTGCAATGTGAATTCGTACATGGGTGTTTTCTTCAGTGAAAACGTTGGTTATTAGTCATTCATCTATTTCATATGCCAATGGGTCATTTAAAATAAGTTTCCTAAATCGTGAGACTAAAACAAGGAAAAAAATCCGTGTCTGAATAGTTAGTCCCTGGTTGTGCATGGTAATTGTATGTACATACAATTTCAAGTACGTGATGGATCTCATTAGACTTCGTTAAGATTGTGTGTGTATGTACGTGAATTATCTGTGAAACCAGGTGGCTTGGTCAGTGTGACTGCACCGAACCCAGAGGCCTTAGTTTTGGATAATGTCAGTGGGAGTTGAGAATGGCCAGTGTCTCTTAAGAGGCCTGGGCAAACAGACTCCATATCCTTATCCTGAAGGCCATTTGTTTGTGTGGGTATCAATAGGATTTTCAAGCACAGACCCTTGCCAACATCTCTTCTTTGTTTTAATGAAGTATAAGGTTTTGAAAATATGTTAACATTTGCCGCCTTCTCTTTTCATCCTAGAAGAGTGTGGCACTTTGAGAAAAACACTCTGGTTAATTTCCCTGATTTTTTTCCTGCCACATTTACTTCCTTGTGTTCTCCTGTGGTGCTTGTTAGAGCTATCACTGACCCTTGGCATTAATTTTCTACTGCAGGGAGGTAGGACAGGTTCTGAGTTTGCCGGATTTTTAATTAATGCTTTGAGGACCCTGAAGACCATTTCCTAGGTCATTTAGTCCCTCTCTCCTTGTGAAGGAAGAACTGCTCTCTTTCAGTAGTTTAATAAATGGTTTCTGTTCATTTGGGTTTTGAGTAAGTGTTCAAGCAGGAGGACTAGTGGAGAAGACCTTTGTTCTAATGTTTAGCACTGTCAAAAGGCATTTCATGAACTGTTTGTATTTTCTAGGTACAGGCAGTGGATCCCTTTCCCACGCTCTCATCAGGACAGTGGCTCCCACCGGGCACCTGTACACGGTGGAGTTCCACCAACAGAGAGCCGAGAAGGCCAGGGAAGAGTTTCGGGAACACGGGGTGGAGCATCTGGTCACCGTGACCAACCAGGATGTCTGCAAAAATGGGTTCGGTGTCTCAAACATTGCAGATGCTGTGTTCCTAGATATTCCGTCTCCATGGGAAGCCATAGGGCATGCAAAGTCAGCGTTAAAACCTGAAGGTATCTGCGCTTAGCTCTTTCTGTTCAGGAAGTACTGTGCATGAACACATCTCTGCCTTTGAGCCATATGCTAGATCTGCTCCCTTCCATTGTGTGATCACTGTTCTCAAATGTCAAAGTCTCTAGGCATTTCTAAGGCTGAAAAACTTTCAAAAGAGGTCTTCAGTTTACAGTGAAAGATTTGAAAAAAGAACTTTTTCCTACAGGCCTGCGCTAGCTGCTACAATTAGCATGGGCAGTTTATAAAAAACCCTTTGAACCTTTATCAAGTACATTTTGCTAGATATGAGGTGTGTGGGAAGCAGTAACAATAAATGCTGCAAGCAAATTTCTTTGGCAATTCAGTGGAAAGTTGTTTGTATGAAAGGTGCTCAGACACACTTCACATCAATCATTGTAGATTTTGACCTATTTAACAGAGCACCCCATCAGTAATGTTAAAGAAAATGTGGCCATGCTTAAATACGCTTGCCAATTTCTGCCTTAAATCTCTGCTTTTGGAGCTAATGAGAAGTTTGGTGTTGGTTGCAGTGGGAATGGAACATAAAGGCTGTTCTAGCTTATGCCAGTTATTCTGGGATGCTGACAGCAAGTGAGAACAGCTGTTGAAGTATTGGATGGATTTCATCAGTTTATTATAAATCTTTTCCCTATTGAAAAATAAGCTTCAGTGAATAAGTAATTCTTTTATCCTGGAATAAGTTTTCCCATAATTAATATTATACTAGTGTAACTATACTAGTGTGGATCTGAACTAACTTGTGCCAGATCACTTCCATCTACAAAAGTGACTTTTCTAATCAAGAGAGCATGGAGTGTTAAACAGTGATCATGCTGGGACATGAGTTTAGTAAAACTTGATTATGTGCCAAGGCTCAGTTCTTTGTTAAAATACATAACCACAGGCCTGACTTTAAGTGAATTGCTAGGTCTTCTTGAAATCATGGGATTTAAGCTTGTCCTTAAAGGTCACTGAATACACATTACCTCGCTGAGTCAGGCCTGACCCAGCTGTTAGGCTACCTCAGCTACCTACTACTGAAAATTTTCTAGAAAGCTTTCCAATACCAATGTAAGTTTATTATAAATGCTTTCTTTAAAAAGTGAATAAATAAAGAAAGACTTGTTAGCACTCTGTACCTGCAAGGGTTACAGCTCAATTTGTAGCTGTTTTCCAGTGTGTCCTAGGAAAGAAATAATTTTCACTTCACTATACGATGCCCTTCCCATGCTCAAATTAATCTAGTGAGCACAACACTCAGCTGACTTCCCAGCTTAGAAGGCGCTGCATTGCGCAGTCCAATTTGAATTATTTAAGTGGTACATGTTCCGAATACTAAGCAGAGCTGCTTGAACAGTTCCAAGTTTTGAATCCTTGTCTCACTTGAGCATTTGAAACCCTAGAAAAGGTATTATAGTCCCAAACCAGCCATACCATCTGGCTGTACTTTTCTGTGTTGTGCTACAAGGTTACATCTGCTTCGGCAATATAAATAATACTTTAAAATCCCACATTTTTGTGTTTGTGAGGTGGCACCATGCACTTTATGTACCAGTCAAAGGTGAAATGGCTGATCCTTGCTGCAGTTTTTCCTGCAAACAGTCACTGGTGTCTGAGATCTGGTATTGGTCTAAGGCTCATCTTTTGGGTTTCATAGTACCTGATTGAGCCAGGGGCGGTTTTTTATTTTGCATATAAACAAAAGCTGGTTTTCATATAAAATATAATTGATTGCAGTAGTAATAGGTAGCAACTTGTATTTCCGTTTTATTCCAAATTATGTGGGTAGTTTTGTTAGGTATTTTTTACTGCTGTAAAATCTAAAATATAATAGAAGGGTATCTGTAACTGCTTCCCTTTCCCTACCATGGGCAGATTATTTTATAGTGCTTCTTTGTTTTGTTTTCAAATAGTTAAAGCTGTTCTGCAGGAAGAACAGTCTGTGCGCATACTGCTGCTGTTCCAAGGGTTAGTATAGTGATAAAGCATCACTGTAGAAAATGAGTTATTCCACTCCTTTCCTTCCGTGCCCTCTCTCACATCTGGACAGGGTCACATTTGAACCATTCACACTGTGGGTTTTATTATTGTGATGTGCCATGCAAATATCGCAGCTGAACTGCCAGATAGTGGTAATTTATTCCCTGAAGTCTTAAGGTACTTTGAATGAAATCAGAGCTAAGTGAATTCAATATGTAGCATCAGCTAGCCTCCTCTTTAAAACCACAATATTCATTATGGTGTTCGGCTGAGACAGTATGTAAGAGAGAGTTCTTAACTTTTAACACAACCTTATCAAGTCAGTGTTTCTTCTCCTACTTAAGCTCAAGATCCTGAATAGCTGCAGCTCCTAGTAGGCTGAGTGTTCATGATCCTTTTCACAGAGTACATTTATCACTCATGTTATGCCTTGCAGTATGCTGCAAATACACTACTTACAGTAGCTTGGCCTCCCATTTAAAGCACTGCCAACCTCTGAAGAGCTAAAAGAATGAAATGGCACAGTAGGTTTGTGACTAGAAGGTCCCCGTTCTCTGGTGATGTGCTTTGCCAACGTTCACGCTTGCATCTCGGCTGCATCCTTCTGTGCTGTTTTCACCAGTCACACACTTTCAACAGAAATGCTGCTTGTAATATCTCTCAGGCACTGCTGCACTGCAGAACTTGCTTGCATTTTCAGACCTGCATTGTTTTCTGTTTGCAGCATCTGCTTATTAATGCTTTTCTGTAGTCATAGCTGCTTTTCCCAATATCTGACCTTGGTGGTTTTTGCAAAGTTGCTGTTAACCCCTTCAGACTAAATTCTTAAAAATTAAGAAAATGAAAAAATTGTGAGGTAACAAAAATACCCTCAACATTCTGCGGTTCTTAAATGCCCTGAAACTTTTGACTCACAATCATCTCACAGCTTTGAATATAATTCTGCACCCACCTACTCTACTCTCATAAATATTGCCTATTTCTTCCAAGGCTGTGGAAGATGAGGCAGAAACCCATTTGTAGAATAATTTTCATACAGATTTTAAATTTTCAGGTAGGGGATGGAAAAATACAGTAGGTTGGATTGGGCTCTTGCATTGTAAATTGGTCCTTGATGGTATTCAAATTAACAGCCTGAGTCACAAAATTATTAAAACCACCCCTCTCTTATTTCCTTTCTTTCTTTTAAAGATCTTACTCTTAAATTCAGACTCGCCACTCCCTCTTGAGTGTCATAAAGCCCCTAAATTACGAGTCTGTCAGATTGTGATCCTTGAGATATCACCTGAATCAGGTAACATGGTGCTGTCAGGACTCCCCCTAATACTCTGCAGGGAAGGTTCCCTCTGAACATCTCCCTGTTTCGGCCTCTGCATTTCCTGCCATCACAGAAGCCCTTCAGCAGTACTCTGCAATTTGGAGCAGTAGTTGGTTTTCATTTCCAAAGTCTTGTATTTGTTTCTTTGTACTCAATGGACTTAAACCGGGTCTTGTTTGCATTTTCTTCCCCTTAGTATAGCCATTGATTTTTGTCCTAACCTGCCAGGTTTGGTTATTACAGATGCTGTGTAAGAGAATAAATAATATCTCATCCTCCCAGCTGCCTGTGGCGCAGGTAAGGCATTGCCCGGTTTAGCTAGTTTCAGTTTTCATTTGGGCTTGCCTCCCTCCTCCCCTGAGCTTTCAGGGAATACCACGTCTGTGTAGAAAGCCTCACTGACTGTTTTTCTTGAGCCCCAGAGGTAATTCATAGTCCCGTTTTTAAACGAGCCAGGTGTGGCTTTGAGGAGCAGCTGAAATCCTTGGCCACAAGTCTCACCCCTGTGGTGTCTGGGTAGGGAGTACCGCAGGCTGAATCACGCTGAGAAGAGGGCAGTGGCATCACAGCTGATGCTTGGGCTCAGGCTACCTCAAGAACACACAGGGAATGTGTTAGGGCAGGAAGTGGAGCCTGACAGTCTAGTGTGCTGTCTAGACTGTCGTCCTCCACCCATGCAGGTGGTACTCAAGTCGGTATCAACGCTTCTCATGTCCCCAGGAGATTGTTTTGGAATGAATGGATGAAGCATTAAGTGCTTGCTAAACTGTTGGCACAAGCCTTTGCTAGTGTGGTACCTACTTTGATTCTAAGGAGAATTAACTTGAGCTGAAGTTAAAGATCCGCAAACTAACTTTAAATTGAAGCATATCCTTTCAACACTGAGGGTCCATCTGGTGTGGATGTGCACCAGTGCACCAGTGCAAAGCTGCCCCACTGGGGTCAGGGATTGGTAGGTCAGGTGCACACGATGGGCCTGGCCTGAAGTAAAAGTGATTCTCTCAAGAGTCAGGCAGAAGGATTCCTGCATAGCAATGCATGCTGTGGAATGCTGGCCAAAGCTGTTGGCCTTTACACAGTTTGTAGGAAGTAGTTCGGGATGAAAGGATCCTTAAAGGAAGTTGTTAGATTTTCTTACCCAGTTTGGAGCTGACTGATTTTTTTAATTTCCTTTTTGCATACTTTTGCCAGCCTGAAACAGTGAGCAGGAATAAATTCCTTTTGAAGGATGCACCTACAAATGTGGAGGTTAAGATCACATTTGCAGAAAATCACATCAAGCTCCTATTAATGAGCTGGCAAGTGATTTGGAGAAAATTTTCTTTTCTGAATCAAGAAACATACTTTAATTTCTTCCAACAGCCAAATCCTCTAATTTCACTTGTCAGGGAAGCTACATCAAATCGCCCCCAAGCACACTCACTTAAAGGACGTTCTGTCCCCTTTTACAGAGGCAGTATTTTTAGTGTCCTACTAGCAGAGTAAATGCCACGGTGATGCTGCTCAGTGACTCTCCTGCCTTGCCCCTACATAATGATAATGCCTATGTGATTTTTTTCTTCCATGAGATCTTTGTAATGTAATCTTCCAATTATGACAATGCACTGAAGTCCCAAAGCCCAGAGCTGTGTTCTTTTAGCAGAGATAAAAATGCTGTGTTGTATTCCTTACATCATGGAATAATTTCTAAAATTACAGGCCCTTTTCCCTGGAACTTAATGGTGCTGCACTACATATGGGTTTTTTTTGCTTCTTCTGAATAATACTGGGATGATGAAAAAAAATCTGTCAGAGCACTTGTGACACAGACTATAACCTACAGAAGTGAGAGCACATAACTTGGACATGTTTTCTCTATGATGAGCATGCACTGAAGTTCTTGTCAATTGGGTAGCACTGCGAGGTTTTCTGTACTTGAAACCTAATGCAGTTATTAGCTAAATAGAACTAATAGAGGTGTTAGTACTTGCTCAGACAAACCTGAAACAAAACTGTTTGTTGGAGTTCTACAGGAACGTACCAGAAACTGTGCTTGAAGGAGGAGCAACTTTCAAGGCACTGACCTGTTTGTAAAGATGCAAGGGTGTGTCCCTGATAATTAATTAGATACTGTCTGTTCTGTGTTTTAAAATGTACAGTGCTATGTGAATGCAAATCTTCTCTTTTATTTTCCCCTTCCCTTAAGCTCCCTTCTGTAATCATTCCAGTCTGAATTCTACTTCAATTTTCATATCCTCTAGACCCTATTGCTGATTACAGTGACTGCCAGGACTGTGTGGGCTTGTTCCAGCCTACAGGTTCAGGAGATTTAACCTCTCCGTTAAATGTTTCAAACTAACTCATTCCCTGTAAAATTTAAGGTAGAAAAAATTTTAAGTCTTTCATACAGTCTCATTATTCTCTTCTCCTCAAGTGTACCACTTGTCAGATGCATTATACATGAATAAACACATTTTTAGACAGCTCTTCAGATCAAAAAGCTCACACAGCTTCCCAGTGTGAACAGGATTAATCTCAGATAATTACTATATCAATTTGTGATGACACACAAATCTCATTAAACAAACTTAGGAACGGTAGCTTTCCTAAAAGGAGAGCTCTGACAGAACACAAACTCGGTTTGTACTGGAAAGTTTCTGTTCAGTTGTTTTCACTGCTCTCTAGCCTAGTCCACCTCTTTGTGATCCACAGGCAGAGCAGTGTGCCCCAGCAAGCCGAGAGGGAGGGAGTACATGTCTTTTCTTCATTCACTAAGGAATCCTTGGCATGGCAAGACAAAACAATACCTATTCAAGCCCATTAAGCCCTAAATGCCTCTTGAAGTTGAAATGACAACAGGACTCTTAGAGAATCTGAGAATTGTGAATGCTGAAATCTAGATTTATATCTGTTTGGTGATTGTGACAGAAAGGGTATTGCTTATCTGGTAATCCAGTGAGGTACAGAAGGCAGCCCACAGTGTAGAGAATTCAGAAGCATCTGGCTTGTCAAAGATGATGGTGTCTTTGCTCCTATAACAGAAGAGCATGTCCTTCCGAGTGCTGTTTTTTTGCTGCTCCGAGTCCACTTTTTTTTGCTGGTCCAAACACAACATGGCAATTGAAGCTTCCCAAATCTTTTTATTTTAGGCAGCCTCCCTCAGTCTGGAACTGCAATTTCATTTTTGCCTTCCAACCTTCTGCTGATTGTAGCTTTTCAATCTATTCTTAATATCTGCTTAATCAAGCAAGTCCAGCCTGTAAGTCAAATCCAGCCCGAATGATGATGTGTACAGGAAAAAGCAGAGGAGACACTTCTCCGACTCATTAGGCTCCATAAAGACAGATGCTTGCTGCTTTTGCTTCTAAGCTATTTGTAGGTATATTTATTTGGGAGGGATGTATAATAATAACCAGAACAATAGGTTTGAAAGGGAAAAAGTGAAATTGGCAGAACTATTAAAACCCACTGGATGCTCTCAGTTATATGGAATACCAGCTGTTATGCTGTTTTCTCACTCTTCATACCTGAGAAGCTCCCAGCAGTACAGTAAGCCAAGTAACATTACCTTTTGCACTTCCCCTCTGGATATTAGCTATTGCAAGCAAGAGCTTTCTTCCCTACCAAGCGGCTTGAAAGCCCGTTTTCTGTAACCCTACTTCCCCAAGCAGTCTGCTTTGCAAGGAGGCTGTCTGATAAATCATCACCAAGTTTGGTGTTGACATGCTTTTCTCAGCTGACCATCCCGAGGCAAAACGAAGGGTGCTCTGCCTTTAATTGAAGGCTTGACAAGAACCGTAGGCGGCTCTGCAGCTTGTATGGCAACAGCTGTGTGCAGGCTTTTTAGTTTCTGACTGTAAATGTAGAGAATGTGAGTTCGAAAGCCTAAATATATCTTGAAACCTTTGTAGTCAGAATAAATAAGAACAGACTTACTGTAAATATAAATATATTTCCCTTTTTCATTGCAATATAAAACACCAAAACCAAAAGCCTGAATGAAGTAGTAGTAGGTTTCTGGTCTCTCTGCAAATTCTTGCTTTGCAGACAAAGAGTTATTGTGAACTGACATTTGGCTAAGTTAGACATTTGTTCAGTTCCCAACACAAGAAGAATATTACGTCCTTCTTTATAACGTATGTGCATCATTGTAGCTTTCTAATTATGTAACAGAAATTTCTTCCTGAGCTTTTCTCTGTTACATCTACAAACACAGTAGAAGTGTGTACTGCTTTGGCTGGAAAAGATTAGCCATCTGATTTAGAATCATTTTGGTAGCCCTGGCCATGCTGATGAACATGTAAATCTAATTTCATGGGAGCTAACAGACTGGGTGTGCGATTAGATTGGCATCAGCAGAGTTGGTTAATAATGACACGTACCAGCATTAATTTTGCAGGTGATTATTAGATTTGTTTTTTAATTTTCACTCCAGGGAATTACTTGTCCAAGGTACTTTGTTCTGAAGATGCACGATAAGAACCCCTGGCTGTGAAGACTTTATTTCAGGACTAATATTAAATCCTACTTAGTGTATGGTGGATTAATGGAAGTGTTCTCCCCAGTCAGTACCCAGCACATCATTGCTGCACAGTAACTAGAGTGCTACAGTGACGCTTTCAGACCTGATGCTTTCTTTTTTTAGAGATGTGACTTTAGAAACGAAAAAGGAAGAAAAAGGGGAGTTTGAGATAAAGCAGGCTTCACATAGTCCCAGCATAGCCTCTATTTTTAGCAGAATGCTTTGCTCTCACTTGCACGGGTTCTTTAACTACTTAGACAACTCATGTTGGAAGGCTTGACTGGATGAGCCTGGGAGAGGACTGGGAAGGAATGCAAATCAGGTCAGCAGTCATTTTCATCTAATTACAATAAGTAAAACAATAGCTGAAGCTTCGTTGTCCAGTGTTCCTTCCCCTAGCTCAAAAGCTTTTCAGGAAGGGCAGTTGCCTTGTGGAACATGTCCTGGGTGAAAGCTCATGCCCTGGCTTTATGGCAGCCAGCGTCCTTATAATTCTTTCATCTGATTTGGCTGTGGCTTTTCAGACTAAATCTGAACCATTCTATTCTCAGCTGTTAAGGTGACATTGTAGCACATAGAAAGTTGTAGGGGGCCTATTAATACCCTGTGTTTAGAATAAAGAATCTGAACTGAGCACAGACAAGGAGGCAAGTGTTAGTTTATCACTTGGAAGTCCTGTCCTAGAGTTTTGAAGCATTTGCTCTGAAACTGTCTGATGTGATACCCAGTAAACTTTAATGCTCAGGAGACATGCTAGTCAGCTTGACTAAAAGGGTAAAGCCTTAATAGTACTCCATCTATGGCCTGGAGAGATTACTTTATTCTGTACACGCATACCATCATTCTCAAATAAACACAGCCGCCTTTGTCAGAGTGTGTGTGCGTGCACGCACGCTTATATTCTAATGAAGGCAACTCCGTACAGTGTGTGGAGAATGACTTTTGGCTTTGTGTAGGTGCCAACCTCATGAGGTTCAGAGTCTCAGTCCAGAATAGTGGATAGTGATTCCAAAAGAGTTGCTGCTCTAAAGGGATCAACTTTAATGGTTTTGTCGTGAACAAATGCAGTGGGCAACACTGGATTTGGAAGATGAATTCATTTGCTGTTGCAATTTTTAAAGGGTCTGAAGCATGTTGTAGAGTCATCCACGTTTGATTTTGTGCTGACACTTTAAACATGCATAGTTGCCTGGTGGAGATTTTCTTGAAGAGTCTTTTCCCTTTGTCTGTATAATAGTAATTCTTTGTGCATCTGGGAGACTTTGAAAAAAGATAAAAAGTACTTTGTTTTGGTTTTTGCTCTCTTTTCCACTACCTGTCTCATTTTGCAGGTGGCCGCATCTGCTCTTTCTCCCCCTGCATCGAACAAGTCCAAAGAACCTGCCTAGCGATGGAAGAACATGGTTTTACAGAGATTAACACCTTGGAAATTCTGCTCCGAGTGTACAATGTAAGGACAATTAGCTTGCAAATCCCTGACCTTGGAAAAGCAGCTGAGGATAATTCTAGCGCTGGCTTTGACAGCAGCAACCCATCAAACCAAGGTAGTCCAAGCGCTAATCTGCAGCAAGGAACTGTGCAGTTTAAAAGCAGCGTGCCACTCAGGGAGATGGTTGGTCACACTGGATACCTGACCTTTGCCACCAAGAGCCTCTTTTAGTACATGTTGAGTTTGTGCAGTTTGGAGTGTTTTGTGTGTTTGTGTATGTTTTCTGTTTTCATGGTTCTTTGTTGTAGTGTGTCCAAATTTTTACTTGTCAGGGAATTCCATATATAGTCAGATTTGGTTGGAATATGCTTTGTTTAAATAGCACACAAGCATTAACCAGAGCAGCATCAAGGGAATGTTGAAACTCTGGAATGGTGCTCCACTTGCCGTCAGAAAGAAGATAAATTAATAGCGAATGGCCGTTCACTGGAATGTGCAGAATAAAGATCCCTCCTGGTAAGAAAGCAAAACAAACAGCACGCTAATTGCAAATAAGTTGGATTTTTTCCTCTTCTTCTCAGACTACTTTCCAAGGTTTATGTGGGTTTTTTTTTCTAACACCACTAGACCCTTTTTTTAACTTCTCTAGTGTCTGTGTTGCTCTTAGGAATGCGGAAGTGCCTACTTGCTTCGTTTTTGATATGAAAGTTGGGAGGTCATACGGTTGCCAGCACGGCTGATGACAGAGGTAGTGTTTTCTTGGAATAGTGTTTGGCTGCACAGAGGATTATTGGCAGTGCTCAGGAACACAACCTCCACGCTGCCATCTGCAAATCACTTAGATTACACAGAGGTCAAAGAAGTGTGCTAATTGTTGGATTTGGTTTAAAATAGTATATTGTGCTCATCAGTTTATAGTAGAAATTTGGACCTGGATTCGTACTGTAGTCTTCTGATAGATCATCCACTTCCGTAGTTGATGGATCCACTGAAAATTCACTGAACAGCTGGTTAATACTATCTGAACACCACTTTGTAAGTGGTGTGTGTGGCTGAGGTTCCGTTTGTTTGGTGTTTTATGTGCATGATGGTGTATTATTTTCCTGCAGCTGAGTGACAGAAAGATTGCTTTTGGCAGGATTTCTGTCTCCAAATTGCAGTAACAATGCAAACTTAGTAAAATCCTCAACCAGCGTTAATAAGTTTTTAGTCTGTTTACTCTTTGGTCTTCCATACAAAGCTGGTGGATGTGGTGAACTGTTTCAATGCTGGATTAAATTTTGTATTTACAGATTAAAAGAATTATGCAAATTTATAAAGCTTTTTCTTTCTTTTTCTTTTTTTTTTTTTTAAACGAGCTCACAAATATTTTTATTCCAGCCACTGGCACTGTCTCTGGAAGCATTTAGCTGTGCTTTGCATTCAGTACCTGAGTATATTGATTGTTGTGTAAGAAAAACAACCATTCATAAACTGCTGCCTGAACATTTGAACCTGATATGCCTCCCTCATTCTTGACAAAAATAAACACAGCTAAGCTTATAAGGTGTTATAGCAGAACGCTAATCCATAATGGTTTAAAGAAAGCTCAAACGATCACAACAGCAGAGATAAACTGTTGAGCAGATTAAAGGAAGAAAGCAATTCTGTTGAACTAAATCAGTTATGTAAGTTGGCGTACAACTGTAGCATTTCTCCAGAAATAAATGTGAAAGTTCTGCTGCTGCCAGTGTCCTCCGGAAAGGCATACGGTAAACTGCTAACACTGTGTATGTAGTTTGGTAGCTGTATTGTAGTGACATGCTTGCATGTGTATGCATACGCACATGTTTGTGTGTGCTTAAACCACCACCAGAGAAGTACAGCTAAGGTACTAACATAAACCAGAAGAAAGGATGGGGAAATACAGCATTAGTGCTACAAGGTTGTTCTTAACTTCCTTCAAGGTGATTCTGATTCACTAACAAGTGGGATCCCCAAGCTTCACCAGGGATAATTCCAGCCCTAGACTTGATTCTTTCTTCCTGGCAGACCTTATTTGAAAGTAGTGTAACGTTTAAACAGGATTAAAGAGCAACAAAGTCACATTTCTGTCCTACAAATAGACGTGAAATGGAAATACCAATGTGTCTTCACAGAGTTTGAGACAAGGCTGATGCCTTTTTGCCTACAAAGCCCAATTCAGAACTCCTTGAAATAAACTATTGACTTTGCATGGTCCCATATTGATTTGATCCCTGCTGAGGAAGGGCAAGCATTGCGTAAGAGGAGAAGGTTTTCATTTCTGTCTTTGCAATATTAAAAAGGCTTCTGTGTTTTTGTTGCCAATCACAGCCATGGCCAGCAGCACTGCACTGCTTCCTGCTGTTGCTTTGTGGCCAGGGTCACGGGGAGGATCCCACACTGTCCAGTGTGGATGGTACTGTGCTGCCAGAACCCCGCGCTGCTGAATTCTGCTTATGATCACTCGCGTTCTGGCTACGTTCCCTGCCAAAAGTGGTAAATCAGAAACATGGGTCTTTCCTGCCACGCTGGAGGAATCTGTCTGGGCCATGCTTTCAGACACTCCTCTCTCTTTTTGAAACGTTTTAGTCTTCAGTATGAAATGAAACATCTCTTCTTCCTGCCCTGACACTGTTCAGTCACACGTTGCCAGGCTGCACGTTTATGTTGCTGCTGTGCCCTTGGATCCCTTAGCTGTTGTGGACAAGCACCAGTACACAGCTCTGCCCGACAGCCAGATTCAGCTTGTCCCGTTGTGCTCCGTACCCTACGAGCCAGCATGGAGAGCAGTCTTAGACACCTTGCCACATACAAGGCAAACAGAATGACTAAGACGAAGCTTGTGAAACACTTGAGAGATCTGTTGCTGTTTGCTGTTTACCTGTGCTTTAATTAAAGCATTACAGATCTGTATCTCATTGTGGTTGTTTCCTGCTTACCTGTTAGCACAACACTGTTTTTCTCTGAAGATGTGATCATAAATCCTGCTGGAGAACTTTAAAGGGATAAAGTACCAAAAATGTGGGGAACTCTCTTCTGCCTAATTGCATGCTCTGTCTTCTCCTTAGGTACTTTGGGATACGTGATGGTGAGGAGATGGTTCTTCCTGGGAAGCATTCCAGAGATGAGGGTTCTGGTTCACGCTCACTCCCTTGAGAGTACATCTGTGCTCCATTAGTCCTGGTCAACTGGATGACTGCGGAAGTCATGGTGACCTAGAAAGGAGTGGGGGCAGAGATGCAGCGAGCCTGGATCTACTTGTAAATACTAGCGCGCATCCCAGCAGAGTCTGCATCTTTATGTGGGCGAGCGCACTGGGCAGCCTGCTTGTTCATGCCTTGCCCAGTTCCTTCTGAACAGAGAGACTGGAGGAAGCTGTGCCCTCCTGGGCTGCAGTTCAGTGGTGCTCAGCGCTCCCAGCTCACCTCTGATGCCAGTAGGAGCAGTGCAGGCTCAGAAAAGGAGGGCTGAGAAATGGCTGGGCTCTGTCTCAGCTTCTGCTTGCGCAAATATGAGAGAGGCACAGTAAGAGCAAAGTGGGAGAGTCAGCATTGCACAACTGTGATGTTACACCAAAGGTACGTGCAGCTGTGACTAGTCAAGGGGAGGAAGAGAGTTACTCTAGTACCAGAAAGTTCTGTCTGTGTCACCATGAGGGAAAGCATTTACATGCTGCTGGCCTCTCGAGCACTCCTGAGGAACTATGTTGTTCAGATGCCAAAAGAGGGGAGCCAGATTGTGTTATTTCCTTTCTCCCTACGTGACAGCTTCTGAACTGGAAAGAATCTGCATCAGTATCAACATGGGGAACAAAGAAACCTTGAATTAAATAGTCAAATAAAAATAATCCTCCTTATTGATATCCAGCCCTTTACCTGCATATCTCACCCAGGAGCTGTGTGTCCTTCTGTAGGCTGTTCAGGACGCGCTGTTCTCCTCTGCCGCAGGGCAACAGCTTTGAACTCTGAGGTTAGCCAGCTGATACGCTGATAGAAACAAACGCAGAAGTCAGCTGGGAACACCGGCCTGTGGGGCATCTCACTGTACCTGCGTGTTTCTACCTGGCTGCTGAGGTAGATCGCCCACAAATGCGCTTCCCTTGCCGTGGAGCAGTCCCTTCCCGTCATCTCCCCACTTCTGCCCTCAAACTCGAAGCTAACAGACATACTGCTAGCATGCATCAGCTCTTCCTGGTGCTCCGCGGTGACTCAGATTTCACAGCCAGGTTTTTGGCAGAGACAGGCATTTTCTTTTCTCTTTACTGGCTCGCAAGGTGGGGAGAAGGACTATTTTTTGCCACCCCATCAGGACATGCATCCGCAGGGGCTTTGCAGGTACTGCTGATGCGAGATGCTGTGGTGAGAAGCTGCCTGAGTGCTGCTGACCCTGGGGACCTTGCAGAGAGCAGTGTGCTGCCATGGCAACAGCACAGTATCATTCAAGCCATTGAGGACCTCAGCCTTAAGTTATTTCAGTGGGGGCTGAGTGGGTTGATGCTAAATGTCGTATTCCTTTACAGTTCATAAGAGAGTGATTTACATGAGTGGTTCCAGCGGAGCTGGGAAGAAGGTCTTCCCAGGGGTCTGGATAGCTGCAGGAAATGTCCAAGACCAGGAGCGAGCGAATTCAGAGCTACTGCTCCCAGAGGTGCAGGCTGAGCAATCAAAGCTAGTACGTAGAGCAAGGAGCTTTCCCCACCTTTTTCTGATAGTGCTGATACTGATCCAGCACGGAGCCCATGTGCTTGACTAGGTCTAGATAGCCAGGAGACTGTTGCTTTAGCAACCTCCCTTTGTGCTAGGCACCGTCCGGGAAGGGGAAGTCTGCGGTGGGGTTTTCCTCTCTGCCTCTTCTGTTGCTTTGGGGGTGCTGTAGCCCTCCCTCCTTCCTTAAGTCAGAAGTACGTTAGCAGTAGTTACCCCTACCACAGGTGTCTGGGACTCAGCGTGGCTGGTCCCTGGGCATGTGAAATGAAAGTTTGTGATGCCAAAATATTCTGATCCAGGAGTTATTTTGTTCCACTTTTTTGGGGGGGGCGGGGGGGTGAGGAGGAGATGATGAGATTGTAGACTCTGTGGTACTTTTTACACTGGTTCCCTGTGCCCTTAGAAATCGTCCATAGAGCACTATTTCAGAATAATTTAAAAAAAAAAGCCACCTATTCCTAGGAATCAGCTGGATGTGAGAACCAAATCTGCTTGGAGGAAGAAGTAGAAGAAGCAGTAGCAAGGCTGAGAATTATTTCTGGGAGAAGGTTCCTCCTTTCCTGGCCTTTTGTAACAAAGAGGTAATTCCCCTGAGGGTTCCAGCTGGTCCCCTTAAAAGCTGTGGATCAGAAATGCTCATTAGTGAGGATGTCAGTTCAGTCAGGCTGTTTTAACAAGACATGTAGGCTGGGGTCTACAACTGATGGAGTGGGAAGAATGGAGGGAGAGGAAAAGAGGTTTTTAAAGCGTCTGCATTCAGTTCAACCTGTTGGATTACATGTACGTCATGTGGTGCTGTTGTTACAAGACTGTTCTAAATTATCTTAGCAAAATATACAATATATATATAACACAGAAAAGAATCACCTGCTTCTATACATTACTGGGCAAGAGCGTGGAACAAGAAAGATATTTGATTACCTGCGTTGAGAAATCAGGTTTAACTAAGACACCAGTTGCAGTTTCTGCATGTTCTCTTACTGTGTTTTTGTGTCCCCTGACAGTAAAGGTAAAAACATTTAAGAAAATGGATAATACTTGAGTGGAATATATACCCCACAAGCACACAAACCTCACAGATAGGATATTGATTTCCAGTTTTTAACCACCCAGTGCTCCCCAGAGGATCCTTTATTGTCAACATTTCCTCATCGACCTCAACGGTGCTTTAAAGAGAGGGAAACATGCCCTTTTTCAGTGGAGAGAGAGGATATTCACATGGTTACATCTGATTACCAACCTGTGGACACATGTCAGAGCGAGGATGACAGCACTTGACTCCTTATGGTTTCTTATATAGACTATAAATGGGACTGTATCCCCCCACAATGGGTTGCCAGCATTACACCGAGCCCCTATGCATTGCTAGCATTATAGCAACACCAAGAGGCTCAGGTGGGCTGCACACTGCATGTAGAGCCTGTCCCGAATAGCTCACCAGCTGAGCAAGCCACGGGCAAAACGTGTGATGTGACCGGTGGATGACCGTGCAGTGTGTCAGCTAGCCCAGGGCTTTCTCCTGACCTCAGGAACAGTGCCGAGTCTTGTGCATTATCCTTCGGAGCATTTTGTGCTTCCAAGGGAATACGCAGGGCTCAGTGTTTCTTTCAGACTGAGCAAGCACCGTTGCACCTGCACCTGCACCTGCACCTGTACCGCTTCTGATGGAGGTATAGTGTAAGAGTCAAGGTGCAACATGCCTCCCTAAAAGAAGAAAATGTGATTCCTCCACATGATAAATCTCCATGTGAGACATGATTTCTGCTTCGTAAGGAAACGGTTCCTTGTTTGTCATGCAGTTTGATTTTGATCCAGCAGAGATTTTCTCAGGGAGGGGAAGGGATTCGTAAAATGGCTGCGCAGGAGATGGAAGTACCCGCTGCTGTTGTGAGAGCACAGTGGTCTACCTCCACATTAGGGAGCTGCTGGCTGCCTGAAGAAAGAGCAGATTTCTCAAAGAAGGCAAAGGGATTTCATGCCCCAGCTCCTACTGACTTTTGTCGCTCATTTGTTTCAGTGGGATTTCAGCACAACTCCCTTGAGGACCTGGGCCCTGGTTGCACAGGCTTCTTTCGGAATTGTACAGCACCATGCTCATTTTAAAGATTGATGCATAAGGGGATTGTGCAAGTCAGTGGCAGGGTGGAAAACAGGAACTGACATCGCAGATCTTCACTCTGCTAGAAGAGTTACAGCTCCTTCCCAAATAACATTGCTCTCCTAATGCTAAGCAAAAATCTTCTCTAGACCAAAGCTGTTCCTGCTCTCACATGGCAGCATCTCATTGCCCACAAGTTCTTGCAGTACCTGGATGCAAATATACTCAGATAATGTTTACCATGTCACAACTCATTATCAAATCAGGGCATGCAGCCATAACAATGCTTCATGATTTTCTGAAACTTTAATTCACTTTTACTCTGTAGCCATTTTCATTAATTAGCTGGATTAATTTTATACAGATTAAAAATGTAAGTCGATCTCTTTGAAGCAGAAAGTGGCATTTTTAAACCTATATTCTATCCTAAGCCTATAAATACATCTGCCTCATAGAAATCAGCTGTTTATGGTTGAGGATGACTCAAAGAGGCTTATGCGCTGCATTGTTATTATCAGAGCTGAAAAAAACTCCAAATTCCCTGTGAATTAGAAGGATCAGTAACTATAGATAGAGCCTGTACTTTTCCCCTGCCAGATGAAACGTGGCACTGGTTCCAGATAGTCTGGATCCAATGCAGTCACTCTAGCAGCAGATAGATAGTCATATTTTGTTGCACTTTTACAGGATACCAGCCAGCATTTCATTTCCTTGAGTAAAAAATCAACAAAGCAGAAACAGGCTGCTGATTGCTCAAAATGCCACGCGACCAGTGGTTTCCTCTCAGCCTGCCCCCCTTCATTATAGAGCACCTAAGAGTGGTTGAATTCAATTATACACCCCAAAGTAATATTGAAAGACGATGAGCAAGGTGGCAGAGCCACCCATGCAAAAACCTAGGGAATCAAATAGAATTAAGGCACTTTCTGAAGCCGTTAGTTGTAGGATAAATAAGGCTGAGTTCAGGGATAAGGAAGGAAGGGTAGGAGTCCTAATCGTGTGTCACAGGAGCGTGGAGGTCACGCATAGCATCCCAGCGTCCGTGCTGGTACTTGTGCAGCTCAGCATCATTGTAAATGACCTGGAAAAAGGGCTGAGCAGTTAGCTGAGGAGGTCTGCTGATGGCACAAAGTTATTTATGGCAGTAAGGATGGGGACAGGTTGTAAAGAGCTATGGGAAGACTTTACACATGAGTCCTTCTTATGATTGACTGGGCAATAAAGTGCAGGTGAAACTCAGTGTAGATAAATGCAAAGGGCTACCAGGGTGAGGGGAAGGGGGGAGACCCTATCTGGAAGCGTGAGCTCATGGGTGTCGGGTACCAGGTGTTGCGGGCTGCAGCCCGGAGGGAGAAGCTCAGTGCTCAGCGGCAGCTCACACCATCGGCTGCTCCAGGCTGAGCAACACCACCAAGAGGAGCACCATCATCCTCTCCGAGGGAAGGACAAGCTCGTTCCTTTTTGGAGGAGCTGTTTTAAACCTCCTAGCGAGGCATTACTAAATGGAGCTATTCTAGGAGCTCATGCCCATTTACTCCAAGATCCCTCTGTACCTTCCTGGCAGTGATGGCCTAAAGCTCGTGACACTTCCCATAATGTGTAATGGCTGCTTGCTGCAAGTCAGAGTCAAGTTCCAGTTCTGTTTTCAACCACAGTAATAAGATTTATATTGCAAAACTCTGGTGGTTCTTAACAGCACGTTTGCCCACTTGTAAGATGGGAGGTTTTCATTACGACTTCGTTTCCTAAACATTTGAAAGCCTTTGAAAAGCAGAGAGCTTGCTCAGCTGTGTCCATAAACATTCAAATTATACTCAACTTGTTTTCTACCCTGTATTTACCCTCAGAGTATGCGTGTTGCTGTTTAGCAAGTGCAGCAGTCCTGTGAGACCAGCAATGGAAGAAGCTTCCTACCTGCAGTGCAGCCTGGGGAGCTAAGCCTCCTGGCTCCCGTGCTTGAATTCATGATGAACCACAGAGTGAAACTTTTAAATTCCTTGTTTAAACTCCATACCACTCCAAAAATGAGGACAGCAACCGCTGCAGCGCCAGGAAGGGCACTGCGGAATAGCACCTTTAGTTGCACTAACTGATGGAGAGCTGGGCAAGCCTCCTCGTCCTGCGACTGCCCCTCTCAGCCCATTTACCTGCATCAGGGTTTGGGCTGCAAGCAGGAGGCTGCAGCGGGGAGCAGCCCAGTTCCCCTGCCTGGCAGCTCGAGCGACCTTGGGAGATTGCACGGTTCGACAGGAGCAGTTCAGTTTACAGGCATTAGGATTTTACCAGGAGTTTTAAGCGGCAGCTCTGCGCCTCAGGAACAGGTGGCGCAGCAAAAGTTGGTGACGGGGCTCTCCCCTGCAAGGTACCACAGCTGTGGGGAGTAGCTGTTTCACTGTGCCTGATCACGGCTGCCCATGGCATTTCAGATTTTTTCTGACTACTACTATGTCAAATTCTTCCCCTTCATTTGGAAAAAAATGCATTAAACACACACTACAATTTGCAAGAAATTTTTCAACAGCCCAGGCTAAAATCAGTCTTTATATGCTTGGAATTTATTTAAAATAATTGCTACTTATGTGGGGAGTTTTTTTGGCTTTTTACCAATCTAATCAGCATAATTTGACTATGCTGGAACAAACCTATATGACTCCAGAACTGCTCTTGCAGATTGTGCAGATTAAACATGAACTAATTAGTAGATTTCTGGATCTCTAAGTCCACAGCTTTGGAAAAAGCTGACAATACCCATCAGTGTTCCCACACGAAGACAGAGACAAAACCCAGACGCACCAGCAAAATGGCTACAGATGGAGGTAAGTGTGAGAATGGTTTGCGAAAGAAAAAAAAAACAAACCAAAACAAAGACATTAGGATATTAAGTAACAGCAATTAATATTTTTTTTTCTTCTAAATGTTTCAAGAGTAAAGACCTTTTTCTCACTTCAGTTCGCTCTTTTGTGGGAATTAAACATGGTTCTGTAAGAAGTAGTGGCCATAAACCACTGTGGGGTAAAAAGGAAAACATAGCAGAAGCTACGAAGGCGACCACTGAACGCACCCACGAGTTAGTCCAAGCACATCCAAAAGCCATGACGTCAGTAAAAAGGAAAAATTCTGACTATCGCCCTGGGAATGAAACCAAAAAATCACTTTGCCAATATGCGAACACTTCTTCATTCCGAAACTCTTCTAAAAGTTTCCTTGGGAGACAACAATAACTCCATCACAAACGTTCCAGCAGATGATGAAGAACAATAACAGCTGTTCCGAAGCTCATGGCAAACAATGGAAATTCCCCAGTCGATTTGCTCAGTCTTGAACAGGATCCAAAATTTGCAGAGTTTCAGAGACGAGGTAACAGCAGCTGTCTGCCTACGAGAGCGGCATTCACGCAAGGAGAGAACTGGATTGGCCCCGCAATTCAAGCCCCGTCCAACAACTGCTGCTGACAGTCACGCTCCTAAAAAAATGTGCTGGAAAAGTGGGTTCAGCGCTGGTCCCAAAGAAGGATGCTGCCTTCCCGGGCTCGGCGTCTGAGGGGATAACAAGGACAAACTTGGAAAGGTCTCTCTGGAACTAGACTCGTCATGTATAAGGTGACATTGTTAAATCCCAGGTGCATTCAAGAGGTGTTTTTATCATCCTGTTCGGTTAGTCACATGCAATCAGGGTGCCCTCCTCATCCCACTGATACTGGTTTCACTGGAGTTCTCTCAGTTGAATTCGCTGGCACCGAGCTTTTCAAGCTGCCAGTCGGGGCTGATTGGGCTGGACAGGCTCTTCTTTTTGAACTGATCTGATCTGATTAATGTCCCAGAGGATTTCACCTTCAGCAGTTACTCAGGGTATACCTGCACGCGAGACTGCTCTAACAATTTCACCTTATCATCACCACTGAAGGCCTTCCTCGCCACACAGGAGCAGGAGGCTGCCATGTCTCTGCCCAGAGCCACCATTCTCATACCCAGTGCAATTACAGTTAATGAGGAAATATAAACCAATGGCATCAGAAATGCATTTGTCTCTTTATTTTTGAAATACAGATCAAAGAGGCAAGACGGCTTCAAAAACATCTGAAGAATGTCCCGGTGCTGGAGCTTGAGTTTCATGGTGCGGTGCTGGTACTGACCTGGCTGCCAGGGATTTATTGCCGCATAACCGCAGCCAGAGCCGGCCGCCAGCACCCATGGAGCGCCAGGCTGAGCTCTGCAGCGGCACAGGCTGTGGGTGTTGGCGCAGCTTTGCAAGGAATTTTGGTTCAGTTTAACTACAGATGCTGGGAACTGTGCTGCCACAGGGGCAACAGCGTAAGCAGTGGGTTTTGCCAGCAGAAGGACAAATTCCTCTTTCACCTCTTCAGGACCTGGAACAAACCTGCACAGCGAAGCTTTGTGCCTTCCCCAGAGTTCAGAGCAGAGTGTCTTTGCACTGCGGCACAGTAGCTGGGGAAAGCAAGCAGGAACGAACTGCATCCTAATAACATCCGCTTCGCTTTCATATCTCGTCCGCCACCACCCCCCAAAAAAAGAAGTATTTGGAAAGTCCCAGTGACTCTTTCCCCACGATGCAGCTTGAAGTAGGTTTCAAAAAAAAGGCTACGCTTCTCCACAAATGGAGTTTTAACAGCAGAATTATTTCTTTAACAGGAAAATCAAGCTGAAGATAAAATAAAAATTAACCCTATTCCTGAGCCTTTCACTGGGTGCATGTTTATTTTGTCATTTCTCACCAAACTATTATTTGAAGGGAGCTTGTGTTGCATCGTATATTTTTGGCCAGGTACAATAAATAGTCCTAAAAATAATCCTAATAAACCTTGTGCAAACATGCACATTGTAAGCACGCTCCCTTCCCAAATTCCTGTCCCTGACCCATGGAACTGAAATCAGGCTTTTTCCATGACATGGTTAAAGCCTGTGCGCAGGCTGAGCAGAGCTCTGGATCCTAGTGCTTGTAGTTAAAATCCCTCTGGAATTTGTGTCAATTTACCCAAAGAGTGACTTGGAAATACAGCACAGGGCTTAAAACCCCCTCCCCTGTGCTATTTTCAAGCACAAGCTCTAAAGGATTTATTCAAATTGCACCCACAACTTTTCATTTAGGTCTCTTTTTAATGTGTCGGTTTAAATCTCTTCCTCTTTCTCAGGCAGCTCTCGGGCTGCACGGTGGCACTGGGGCTGATGCCCAAGAGCAGGAACGGTGCAAGGTGCTCTCATGGCAGTGGCACCGCGGGGACGACTTTCCCATCACGGCTTTGCACACCTTAGTAGGCACGGGGCAGGACTGTTGATGCCTCAAAAGGCATGCTGGCACTTTGGCATATGTGAAGGCAATGCAGTCAGCAGCCTTCGCTTTATCTCCTTAATCACCTTTACAGCTTTACCTGCTTGCGTCATGTGCTGCGAATTCAGACATTAGTTATGGATGGGGGTTTCTTGCATTACAGGTTTTATTTGGGGGAAACAAAGTGGTTGTACCTTCACCACAAATAATCCCCCTCCGTCATCAATACGCGCTTGCAAAGCAAAGGCTGGGCAGCAACAGAAAATTCCCCGCTGAGGTGGATGTCCCCAGAGGCAATGCTGCCATGAGCCGCAAGAGCACGAGGAGCACTGTGCCCATGTGTCCCTGTCACCTCTTGGGACACTGCAGCGGGCTGATGTTATTCCGCTCGAGGAACCATGTTTTCTCCCCGTCTGTCTCGCCAGGAGCAAGCGAGGAGGCAACTTCAAAACTCAGGCCCCAGAACTGGGAAAGCTTTTTCCATGTTCCTTGCTGAAAATGGTCTTTCCATTTCTCTGCCGGTCCTCCTGCTCCCAGTCAGACCTGTCACTGAGGAAATGCTAAACCCCAGGAACGCCAGTGCTGATTTGGGGAAGGCATGGGCAGGGAGGCTACTTCCCCTCTGGGGAATAAATCCCTCTGGTTGCGGGGCCAATTTCTTCACCAATTCAAAACAAAGAAATCAAGGAAAATGTGATGACCTGTACAGGAAAGCTTCATTTGATGGAGCAGTGCCAGTGTCGCTGCTTGCTGCTGCCAAACTGCTCTCTGTGTTTGCCCTTGGACGGGTCACTCAGGTCCAGCACTGCACTGTCATGGGCAAGGACCCTGCAGTCCATCAGCACAGGGCCAGATGCTGCGGCTGGCTGTGCTCTTAGCATTCTGCTATCTGTTTATTATTAATATTAAGCCTTCTTGCTTGTTTGTAATATTATTTTCTACTCTACAAAGGCCGTACAGACATGACGATTGATTGTATGCAGAAAGCAAAGTGAAGGGTGCTTTATAAAATCAGCGTATTAGCAGTTTATGCAGTAAATTAATGTCTTTTAGAAAGCTTATGTACATTGAAACAAAGATCTGTCATAAACTTCATAGTTCAGACCTACGATTTATATCCAAGCTTTCTGAAAGCCAGGGAACAATCCAGTATAATTCAGCCCTATCTCTGGGCTTTGCTTTCCAATATGAAAGCAAAGTGTTTGGAGGCCTCCGGAGCAGCGTTGCAACAGCCAAGCTCAGCTGTAACGCACACTAGCTGGAAGCCACATGAGCTTCTGATAGCGCAGACCGAAGAGGGAACGGTGTGATGCAGCCCAGTGCATCCCCTGCTCCTCTCACCTGCATCCTGCCAGCCTGGGTTGCACAGGGGCAATGCTTCAGTTTAGGGAAGAAAGCGTTCTGTCATTTTCCTCCAGTTCTTCACAAGATATAGCCTGTTCTCAACGTAAATACCAAGAATCTAAAAAAACTCCCCCTCGCAACACACAGCTAAATGAAAATGTCTGTTCCTCAGAGCTGGCACTGTTTAAGAAGTCTTAATGAGCTTCTCTTATTCATAAAAATGCTTTATTTTTAAAAGCTTGCTGTTTCATATTTAAATAACGGCTTTTAATGTGTCTTTTGCATCTCTCCAATTTTGCAACATTTTTCCTCCCACCTTCCTCCAAAGTCCGTGTTCTGGAGCACACGCGGTATGGCCTTGCAGCTACCTCTCCCCAAGGGGAATCCAACAACTCACCAAATGCTGACTAGAAGGAAATATCAGCAGGGAAAGTTAATTTTAATGAGAAGAAAGGAAAATGCCCTACACAAAAGTCAGGCCGCCTTGCACTATCAGTGGAAAGTCCCGTGGGACCCCTGAAAATCATACCCAGAGGACACAACTCACACAGCAGCTTTGCTGGGCTTTCTCTTGAGCTTCTTCTTTTAAAGCATCGTGTAACATGGACAACTTGCTACACCTGCATGGTGTCTCTCTCAATTCTTCCTGCCTGCAAAAAGTTGAAGAATTGGCATTCTCTGTTGATTTTTTTTCCAAGCAAGAACTGTTCCTTTAATTGCAGGTTTTAATGTGATATAATGTCATTCATGTGCTCTCAGGAACCCCGCTGTGTGCTTTTGCAGAGCAACAGAAGTATCCTGGCAGTGATAACATCTTTATAAACCCATTGTCCTTGTTAAACAAAGAGGACTTTGATTCTATAGTAACATTGCATTTGGTGAAAACTTTATTTGCAGACAGTCCTTTCCCTTCAGCCTCCTAGAAAACTCTACCATTGACCTTCAAAGGCTTTTACATTCATGTCTAGGAAAGAAATTGCAAGGTGAGCACCTGACTTGCAACCTGTTTGTCAGACCTGCCATTTCTGGCCCCACCTCAGCACATAACCTTTAGCCGTGGATTCTGAGCTTGCAGTCAGCTCTTTTACCACCCGAGCTCTTTGAAATGTCTTTCAACCCCTTTGCAAATGATAATAACTGTGATAGAGAGAGATTAAAGGCAGGTGGGGAATGTCACAGGAACTACGGTATCTCCCCAGTCCTCTGCCAATATATTTTAGGAGCCTATTTCCTCTTATATCAGGATATATATATACAAAAATCAATCTGCCTTATGCAAATACTTCTTATCAGCAGATAAATGCACCTGCACCACCAGGCATATGCGATTAAGGAGCCTGGGCTTGAGGTGACTCAGCGGTAGCACATGGTACTATGCAGAACAGCCAGTGGACTCTTTCGTCTAAAAAGCTATTTGTACTAACTGTAAAGAATGAACCATTCAGCACAAAAGGCCCATTTAGCAAAATGCTTTGCAGAGCACCATTGAGTGGATGCTCCAGTCTAGCCTAAACATGTCAGTTCAGGCTCCAGGTGGGGTGGGGTGGGGGAAATACGGCTTTAATCGCTTAAACTCTTGAGATAGGCAATAAAATATAAACATCTATGATGTGAAACTGCATGCATGTCCATGATCCAAGGTGCTGTTCCGGCACGCAGGAGTTGTTGGAGTTTACCAACAATGCTTCCTTTTTCCTAAAGACAGTAATTTGGGGAGCAGTTTCCAAGACTGCCATGCATTAAAGGTTTTGCTCAATAAAACCATGCCCAAGATTCAGGGATCAGATCTAAACCCACAGATGTCATTGGAAACCCTCCCATTGACTTTGGCAGCCTTTGAATCAGCCACTGATTTCTGTGGGTGCTGTGGGAACAGGGATACACAGTTCTCTGCAGTAGTGTTTTTAAAAATGTATTTGGGATCATCCCTTCCTCTGGCAACCTTTAGTTTAGCAGCTTAATCATCAGACAGGAACAAGAGAAGCTGAAAGATCTTCCATCTTCCTGCAGTGAGTTAATTTTCTCCCCTGCTATATTAGCCGTCATACATCTATATATATTGTCATTTGTTTCTTACCCTCCTCCAGATCAGAGAGCTGCTTAATCACTGCTTGTCAGCTCCTGCCTTGCCGTATTTCAGCCTGCTCATTTAAAACGTTGTTATTTGCTCCCTGGGCAGGCAGTAGTAAAGCAGAGAAGCAATCAATAAATGTCCTTAACTGGAGCTCAGGCTGCAAGCGGAAGCATTGTCTAAAACAACAGAGGGAGGACAAATCCTTGTTTCCTTCCCCCGGCACTGCTGATTGCACGTATGCACTGATTCACTTGTCAGCTTGCCATTAGCAAATGCTCTGCCTCCCAAAGCACGGGGGTTGTTAAAGAAGAGAGGGGAGAGCCACGCACGGGAGAAGCAGGTACCCCCTTGGCCGAGCTGAGTCTCCTCTCCAGGCTGGGCTCACACCTCCAGGACATCCCTCCCTGGGGAGCGTTTGGGTGCCTGCAGCCTGTCCCCACCTGCGCACCCAGGAGGGTCTGGCGCTGGCTGGCATTTCATGGCCTCGCAGCATCTCGCAGGCCGGCTGCCGCCCCAGGGAGACCCCACGGTGTGGCAGTGGCACACCAGTGTCCCTGCTAAGGGCTGAGCTTTGTGATTGTCCTGCTCAGCACTGAGCTCACCTCCGTCGCTGCTGGTGAAACTCTCCCACTGGACATCCAGAAGCTGTGGTGCAGAGCAACGAGTTCTTCCCAGCCAAAGTGGGTCTGGCAGATGGAGGAGCTGCGCAGGGAACATCCTTTGGCGACTCGGTGGGCAAGAGGCGCAGATGTCTAAGCAGGGACAAGGGGGTATTTTCGAGGACAAGACATAACTGCTTTTGCCACTCTGTAGCCAAAATGTCAGCGTGAACCAAAACCAGGGTGGCCAAAGCCACAGCTGGCAGCCCCACAGGCATGCGCCAGCCAAAGCTGCTGCCCCTTCAGAAGCAGGGAGGAGCTGGTCCTCTCCATCATGACAGCCCATGCCAGGTGCCCCATCCCTCCCCACACAGTGCCTGCTGCGCAGCTCATCAGCAAGAGCTGGGGATTTCCTCCTGGCCTCGAGTGGCAGTACCTCTGCACCCCGAAGCCTCCAGACCCATAACTTGTCAGAGCTGCAAATGCGCTGAGATGCAAGCGACGTCCCTCTCCTCCTGCTCTCCCAGCCCTCCTCTATTGGAATTCTTTGGAAGCAAACAAATGCTGTCACACTCCCACCAGCCATCCTTTTGGAAACTAGAGATTATTCTTACCAGCACTTAACACTTGGAAATATTACAGGATTGCAACAAAACAAAAGCCAAATGTGTCCCGAGTGTTGCCTGCTGCCGTTAAACTCAAAGGTGTTGCCCAGATCGGGATGGTGCCTCGTGTTGTAACTTGCTGATTAAACTGAGGTACCAAATGCTTCTTTAAATGGCAACCTAAATAAGGGTCGTTAATTCTGCTGGTAGCACAACCAGTAACTGATGTGGATAAAGGTTGGCGAGTGGAAAAATGGTAGAAAACAGTTTTATTTTGTTCTGCCAGTGATGGAACTCATGTAGGTGACTCTGTCCCTGGGTGCTCTCACTCATCTCCCAAGCACCCGTCAGTCAGTGTGTGTCGCCACGCTCCCACCCAGCCTGAGCTCCTGAGCAGATGTTTCCATGCCATTTAATGCCACCATGATGCACATCATAAGGCATAAACGCGGCATTAGGTCAGCAATGGGGGCATGAGCTACCCCTTCTGGGGCTCCTGAGGTGCCAGAGCAGCCCCATGGGGCTGGTGGAACTGCGTGCTCAGGGATGTGCCAAAGGTGACATGGGAAAGTAGCGGCACAGGCACTTCGTCCCTGAGTGTGCAGATTTTACTGCAAGACCAGACTTGTTTCCATGTTCAGCGATGAGAGAAGGGAAGGCCCATGCTCTGTGCAATGCCTGTCTCCAGGTTCATTATAAAGACAAACAGCTCATGTCTGCTCTGCTTGCTGCCAGAGCTCCACAGTCCTCACCAGCCTGGGGACAGAAGTCTGGAGAAAGCAACTCTCGCTGCAACACAGCAAGACAAAGAGAATTTATTACAAGTCATTCATTAAACAAATGAAAAAAATCTCTGCTTGATTGATGTGACAATTTTTTTTATTCCCAAACCCCTCATTCTGCATGCTCGGAGATGTGAGCATCCTGGCAGCACCCATGTGCCCTGGGACAAGGCACTACTGCACAGCATGTAGCCCTGCTTGGACGTTAAGCAAAACTAGCACAGAAAGGTGCTGCTCAACCGCAGCAAAAGGGTAAGGAACGCTGTGCCAACAGTAAGTGTTTGTAGGCTCGAGTCCTGCATATAAGTGGCTCCAAATGCTTGATACTGACGTCTTGTTAGAGACAGTAAAAAGGCATCAGCCATGTGGAATGGGCTTGTGTGACAGCTGTTTTATCCCAGAGGCCTTTCAATAATCACTGCACTAATTGCATCCCAGTTTGTACATTTCAGCCCAGAAAAACTAAAAACAGTATCTGTCTTATGCACGTGCATTTTAAGTCCATTTAAGCATACAAAGCCGTGAGAAGTGGTTTTCTTTCCTGCCATCTCTGCCTGGGATCCTGTGTGTCTGTGCAACTGTTCCCATTTGTTCCCCTTATCATCACAATTTCTTCATATAGTAGAGTACTGGAGATATCCATTAGATTTAATGCCAGGCCACAGGACGGATCTTCTTCAGTTTTAGCCTTATCTTTCTCTGTAAGCCCTCAAATAATAAGTGTTCAAAACTTACTGTTTTGCATTCCTGAGTTGACCTATAGAGAAAAACTAGGCGAACGAATAGAATAATGTTCTCCTTACAGATACATCTTTTAGGAAAGATTCAAATTAGAAATCATCTACTATTAAACAAGCAGGATACTTCCGTGTGAGTAAATCAGGCACCCCAAGCTAGGAGCCAAGAAGAGTTCCAGAATTTGGGAACTGGAAAATACAGCTCATTTTCACCCCTGATCATGATTGCATTTCATTGCAATAGCCTGAAATGGCTTGGTGGGCTCTGCTTGTTTCAGTAGCCTGGTTTGGTCTGTGTTGAGCTCTGTAGGTGCAGATGCCATGTAATTATTTTATTTTTGTTACTTATATTCTGATCATTGCTGTTGGCCCAAATCTAGCATGACAATTCTCCTACAAACCACTGAGATAGTCAGATAAGTCCCTTCCAAAGGGATTTGACTGTCTCAAGTCAGTAGAGGGATTCCCAGGGGTGCTAAAGCAGATCCAGAGCAGATAAGAGATACAACAGCTGCAAGTAATGGAAGGAGGGAATATTGTAGGAAGAGTAAAGGAAAAAGAAGGTCCTTTCATTCCTACCAGATGTTAGTCAGTCTTATCTCCAAGTATAACATGTTTTATACTAAAGCAGCCCTAAGAAACACTGTTCTCTGTCCTCCTCCAAATGTGATTTGACATCTTCTGCCTTGACACTGGAAGCTGGCAGAGCAGGCACCCATGCTGTCACATTTGCAGCTGTCAAGGTGGAGAGAAAAAAATCAGGCAATCCTGGCTGATCTACTCATACCTCACAGTCAACAGCTGCCAGCAGTGAGACACTGGCTGTCCACATTGTCCTGTCCCATACACACCCTGAAACCAGAGAGCTTCACACACACATGGATCTGGCCCACACTTTTAAAGAATTTTTCCTTCTGCCTCCATCTTCTATTGCAACAAACCTCCAGCTCCCCAGATGGCTCACGTTACGGAAATACTCCACTGCAACAGCTCTTAGATACAACCAAAGTTTGAGAAATGCTACCATGGTGCTGGCTGGAAGAAAATATGTTTTGTCAACTCTGTTCTCAGTGTCAGTAAGTGTCACATGAATCATTGCCATTCCAGCCAGAGAGCACTGTTAATCTCAAGGAGAATAGTAAAGAAGATAAGGAGGGCAGAAGAGCACATGCGGCCCACTCTAATTACTCCCATCACTAAGAAGTCGATGAATCAAAGCATGAAAGAGAATGTGTGCAGCAAAGTGTAAAGCTGAAGAAAGCACCCCTTATTCCCTGACAGAGAGGGAGAAGACCTGTATCAGCAGAAAAAAAGGTTCAAAAGCAGCAAGGAAATTTGAGCCTGAAGCTGTGCTGGACACAGTGTGCCCTTGGGTGACTTTGGATAAAAGTCAATCTCCCTTCTGCAAAATAGGAATGGTGTCTCCTTTCCTGTACCGTTGCTCATCTGGATATGGTGTTTTTCAATGTTCTCCTGGTAGGTGACCATGCTCTGCCCAGCCCAAAGGAATCACCAAAACCTAAATAACAATCTGCACAAACTGCGCTTCCTGTAGAGGCAAGGAGGCGAGAGGCTCTGTAGTGGCCTGAAGACTGCTAGATGTACTACGTGGGATCAGAACATCTCTGCAGGGAGATTGAAAGTGTCCTATTTAGTGCCCTTTCTCCAAAATGATCATCATCACTCTTTCTATTCCTCCCTCTTTTCTCCACTTCAAAGGGCCTGGGACATTATGGCAAACTGGCTGAGAATGAGAGCATCCAGGCAGTTTTTAATCAAACCATGCAATTAGGGTCTTTCCCTTCTCGCTCTGCCAGCCAGGGATACTCGTCATCATGCTCTGTCAATGTCCTCTGCTCTGGACCACAAGCACCAGCTCAGACCCTGATTCAGGCCCTCCACGTCTCGGAAGGAAGGACGGTTTCACAACCTGATTCAGAGCCTCCTGATGCTCAGGAGAAGGACTCGTTCCAGTCCTGATTCACATTGTTGTGGTCTGATTCAAACCCTCCTGGCCCAGCAGGGAAATGGGACTGTGACTCATTTGTCTGGGTCCAGAGCAGGGTGACACAAGACCCCCATGGACCACAGCTGGGACAACTTCTCCAAAACCACCTCTGCTCCTCTTCTACCTTCTGGGGGACACGCTACTGCCTGGGTGCTTGGAACGAGCTGTTTTGAGATGTGCTTTGGACCAGATCAATACAAAGGAGCTATATGTTCAGAGAACAGTAGAGCACCAGGACATTCAGGCTGAAGTTGCCCCATGGGTAAATAGATGCTCATCCACTTCTGGTGATCACTGCACTTCGAACCTGTTGCAAGAACCTGCCTGGCATGGCCCCTCCTTCTGACACGGTGCCAGGTTTTGTTCTGCAGACACTGCTGGATTGATGCCCTTTGCATCCTGCTTTGAAGAATTCAATGAGCTTTTTCAGCATCAGCAGCTCAGGACTGCTGGGTTTTGTACCTTATGCTTACACTTACGGGACCTGACAGTGGCTCTTCAGTTCTTAATCCTTCTGAGAAGCAGACTGTGTGTTCCTTCCAACTCAGATCAGTCTGGACCTCATCAGCTCTTCTCACTCTGGTGTGCCTAGAGGATGTGGTAGATGTACAGACCCAGGCAAAATTGCAGTCCTTCACTGTGGTGTTACTGCAACCAAGGCCTGTGACATTTATACTAAATTGTAACTGAACTCCTTAGTAAAGTCCCTTTGGCTTCCTTGGCATTTCTGTTTTCCCTTGGTATATTTTCCTTTTTTGCCTTCCAGATTTCCTTTTATGTTCATGTTAGGGTGGACCACAGGATGCAAACTGCTGATGCAGTTTGTCTAGGGGCCCTTACAGCACTGATGGGTGTGACTGGCACCACATCTTCAGGTATTGGGCGTGCATACACAGGGGAGGCTGGAAGCTTTACAAAATCTTCACTTACATCCATTGATGAACAGTGAGAAGAACAGTCAAAAGCTGCTAGACAATCCAGAGCAGGATCAATAATGTTATCTTGTGAAGAAGTCAGTCCTCTACTGGTGCTCCTGCTGGGCACCGTCCTCGGATGAGGTCTGGACAGGTCAGCTTTCAGGTGGGCTCGAGATATTAAACACATCCGGTTGGATCCCAATGCCCTCCTTGGGGAACAGAGACATGTTGCTCGTTGGTATGTGCCGAGTTATGACTGGATCACTCTTCCCTTTGGATCTCAGGTCTACAAACCAAGCGTATTTTCCCAAATTTCTGGGTGGAGGATTGAACTAATGTAAAAAAGGAGAGGAGAGGGAGAGGGAGAGGGAGAGGGAGAGGGAGAGGGAGAGGGAGAGGAGAGAAAAACCCCACACCTTTCCCTGCAGAATTGTAACTCATAGCTACTTTTCAGGAAAAAAAATGGGGTGGGGTGGNGATGAGGTCTGGACAGGTCAGCTTTCAGGTGGGCTCGAGATATTAAACACATCCGGTTGGATCCCAATGCCCTCCTTGGGGAACAGAGACATGTTGCTCGTTGGTATGTGCCGAGTTATGACTGGATCACTCTTCCCTTTGGATCTCAGGTCTACAAACCAAGCGTATTTTCCCAAATTTCTGGGTGGAGGATTGAACTAATGTAAAAAAGGAGAGGAGAGGGAGAGGGAGAGGGAGAGGGAGAGGGAGAGGGAGAGGGAGAGGAGAGAAAAACCCCACACCTTTCCCTGCAGAATTGTAACTCATAGCTACTTTTCAGGAAAAAAAATGGGGTGGGGTGGGGTGGGCTGTGAACTTTGCCAGCTGATTTGGGACTATTGCGACCAGTCTGGTACCAACAAGCACCAGGGCTGCAGTCTNATGACTGGATCACTCTTCCCTTTGGATCTCAGGTCTACAAACCAAGCGTATTTTCCCAAATTTCTGGGTGGAGGATTGAACTAATGTAAAAAAGGAGAGGAGAGGGAGAGGGAGAGGGAGAGGGAGAGGGAGAGGGAGAGGAGAGAAAAACCCCACACCTTTCCCTGCAGAATTGTAACTCATAGCTACTTTTCAGGAAAAAAAATGGGGTGGGGTGGGGTGGGCTGTGAACTTTGCCAGCTGATTTGGGACTATTGCGACCAGTCTGGTACCAACAAGCACCAGGGCTGCAGTCTGGGCTTGTGGAAGCTGTTAGCTAAATGGGTTCTCTAAAACACTGGTCAAAAGCAAATACTCACAAAAATGCTGCTAAACATAGAGAATTTGAACCCTCCCCGCAGGCCTCGGTGTCTGGAACCAAAGAAGGGGAGCGGGATGCCTCCAGCATCATCTGCCTCTGGCTGTTGGCAGAGGGCAAGAGTGAGGGACTCAGCTCTCCGTCCTGAAGCCTTCACACCACTGAGGGTCCAACCTCCCCCAAGGAGAGTTGCGGCTTCCAAAGCCTGGTTCATAGCAGATCCCAACATGCGGTGAGACCAGTAAGCACTTTCAGTGTGGAATTTTATCCCAAGAAATGCGGACGCCCCTTTTGCTCTTTAAGTTTGCTTCCACAGAGAAGTTTGTAGTTCAGAAAGGGAAAAAATGCCTGGCATGCCTGAGCGCTCCCTGAGCACTCATCATGGAAAGAGGCAGAGCTTTTCCTGGGCACCGCAGCCCTGCAATTGTTTGCCTTACTAAAAAAAGTGATCCTAACTTGTCTTAACCCTGAGATCCCCAGCGTTTTCCACAGCGCACGTCAGACCAGTCGCAGGGAGCCAACACTGAGGGCTTGGTGGGGTGATTGCTGGCCGAGTGGGAACAATGTGCTCGCTGTTACACAGTGCAGATGGCAGCGTCCCCAGCTCAAGAAAAGTAAAACCCCTGCTCTATGGGCAACAGAAAACAGCCAGGGACGTTTGTTGAGTGGGAGCAGGATTTGGGGTGGGCTTTCCAAAGGGGCAGGCGTAGACCAGAGCCAGGCACCAGCATCACTTCTTAAAAATCCACCTTTATTAAGATTTGAGAAACACTTCGTTGTTATTTGCTGGTTTTGTCTTGGCCCTGTTATGCTAAGGATGGCAAGGTCAGAGAGAAGGGGGAAAGACATGTTAGGGAGTTAACCATGCTTTCACACCGTATCTCAGGGAAGCTGTATTTCCCTCTTGTTGCTTATACCGTGAAGTTTCAAAATACACCAGAGTCTTGGAGACATAGCACCAGCCTCCCGACAGTTAATGCAAAACACGCTGTAGCATGGTTAAGTCCTTCTTTTTTACATGATGCAGCTGCAATTTGTCCTTCATTGTCATTAAAACTAAAGAAGCTGGAAGTAAATTGTTTTAGTCGAATCAGGACAGAGCAAAGTAACCAACAACCCTGCTGCTATGTCAGCCCTGAATGTATTTTTTTTTCCAGAGACTGATGCAGGCTGAGATACTTGCATTTGCTTGCCTGCTCTCACATGATCAACTTTGTTTCACTCCCCTAATTTTCATTGCGAGAGGTACATTAGCAGATAAGTAGCCTACACAGCTATATTACTGTTTTCCTCACTGAAGAGCAGCATGCGCACTGCAATGAATCACTAGCACAGCCGGAGTACGGAAATCCGTATCTCCAGGCTGCAGGGACAGCAGAGGTAAGAGCCTGGCTTTGCAGTATTTGCTCTCCTTCCAGTTAATGTTCAGCACCCTTGGGCAACCTTGCTAACATTTCAAGCCATTTATCTGAGCAACACGCAAACCAAATGTAAGCCTGTGTACGCTAAACAGAACCTCACACTGATTGAGTGAGAGCTATGTATTTTCACATTTTGCTCTTTCTAGTAAAATATTTCCTGGACCCTTTGTCAACAGGGGCAAAACTGGTAGATCGGGTAGAACCAAGATAAGTACGGTCAATCTGAACATAGTCAAACAAATGACTGATCATGCGGTTTATGCTGAATTAATAACCTGTTGATTTACATGAGTGTAGCTCCACCAGTTTCGCTGCCCTCTGCCTGCTCATGGTAACTTTCTTTTTGGCCACTCAAGACCGTTTTGTTGAAAGGATTCAGCACAGCCCTCTCCGTCGCCACTGCACCTGCACCCTGCCCTGCTCCCAGCCTCATCTGGAGCACAAGCCTGCTGACGCCAAGGGACTTCAGACACTGCAGAGGCCTGCTGGCATTGACATCACTCCCAAGATATATTTTTTTTTAATTAAGAAATCGAAAGGAAGTACATTCATCAGAGAAATTATGTTTTTATATTATCAGCTGCCCATCTCTGGAAGGTGAAGGGACAAGAAAAGTGCTGTTCGTGAAATAAACAGCAATGTCACTATAGACCTCAGCTGAAAGACGTTCAGACTCTTGTTCCTCAATCAGAGAAATTTCAGCTTAGTTATTAAAGTCATGATTATCTTCCTTCCGATTTTTTTTTTCCCAATATATGCAGAAGTTTCCACTCCCTGCTCTTGCCTGACCTTTACCAAATGACCCTTCTTAGACCCGGCTATTCGGTACCATGCTGTCAGGCATCTCCTTCCTTCACCAGCTGCATGGGACCTGACTTATTTGCCCTTTAAAAAAATCATCTTCCCCTAGACATTTCTTCTTCTAATTACCCAAACCTTTGTTTCCTTTTCACTGCCTGATAAGTGCTATTTATATCCACAGCTGCTGAAGTATCGTCTTCCCGATAGCAGGTGAAGAAGATTCCTATCATAGCACATGCTCTAAAAATCCTAATCTGTTTTCTAAAGTCACTTGATGCTACCTGTCTTTTGCCTTGAGCAAATGGCCGCTCTATATTTTGGTGGCATGCACAAAATGGCAGGAATGTCCCTGAGAGGTGGGGTAAAGCAATGAAAATTAAATGAAAGCACCAGCACAATACAGCTAAGGTTATCGCAGAGCTGCAAATGGTGGTCCCACCTCCCCTCCCCAAAAATGAAGCACTGGGGTTCCTCCAGCTTTGTTGAGGAACTAGCCAACTACCCACCTTTTCCATATGGGATTAGTTTTCTGATTGTCCATCTCCTTGAACCTCCTCACTCTACTGGCACAAGAGGAAAAGCGGAAGCAGCAAGGGGAGAAGATGCTGGAAGAAGCACCCCTTCTGGCAACAGCTATCCCATACAGTGCTTTGATGCTTAGACTGGCACACTAGAAGTATGCTTAGGTTTGGAGATCTCTGTTCTGTGGTAGTTAATTTGATGGAGTTATATATCTGCCCCAAACTCAGAGGAGACATGTGGTACAATCATACGGGAGGTGAGATGCTTCTGGCCTTGTAGCCTGTGCTGCAAACCTCATCCTATGCTGCAAACAAACCTCAGGCCATGCTGCAAACCTCACACAGACCAATTCCACACAGCTGTATCCAGGCAAACATTCCAAGGACCAGCAACACCTGTGCTGCAAAGCCCAGAGTCAGATTTTCAGCTTCTTCCCTGTGGGATCAAGAGAACCAAACCTTTGTTGCACCTGGGGATTCTGAGCTCTGCCACTTGTTTATCCTACCACAGAGCAGAATTCACACCTGAACTCAAAGGGGCTCGCTTCCCTTTTGTGTCAGGCTTCAAAGTAAATGTAGTTAAAGTTGAACCTTGTGTTAAAACTGACCCTCTTAGTAGCAATTTCACTGCAATCATTGAGAACCTTTTCCATCTAACCTAGCGCAATAGAGCCTTCAGGCTCGGCTGCATGACCAGTGATTAAAATTAAAAAATTCATCCTAGACAAATAAAGAGCAAAGCTATTGAACCAGCTGAGGAAGGAGCACAAGCCCAACTCTCTGTAGCTTAAGGGATGTTTTTTGCCACATGGAAGTTTGCAGACCAAAGGGCAGAGGCTCTGGTGAGAGTGTTGAACCTACCCACTCCAGCTATATGCCAGGCAATGCAACTGCTACGGACTTAGCCCCCTCAGCGAGATGCATCCAAGAGAGCCGTTGCAGGATTCAACCTTCAAAATCTATGCTAATTGCATCAGCATACTAAAGAGTGAACTGGCGTGCAGCGATCAATCCTCAGTCTTTAAAAGTTTTGCAATTGCTCCTCGTGCCGAAGGAGGAATGTCCCAACTGCAGTTCCGCCTGGAGAGGACAGAATAAGCTTCACCCCAGAAAATTTCCAATCTGATGATGGTCCCTGCTAGCTTCAGCTTTATTAGGCTCATTCCAGGCACCAATGTGCTACAGCAATTAGTTTTATTTCAAGCGCCAGCACCTTGTGCTCAAGTTCAGTGTACTGGCACCTCATGTGAGACTGACAAGACGTATCATCGCTCCAGGAGCTATCTTAGTAACACTCCACTGCCAAATATTTTAAAGAGGTGTTGATGCTGAAGAGGTGCTCTGAGTTGTTTGTACCAGAGGCAGCTTGGTGGACCCACAGTAACATACATGGGGGCAACTCCCCAAATAATAATGAAAAATGCAGAATGTGTCACATGAGAACAAAAAGCAGACACCGCTGTGATCCCTGAGTGACATGCCATAAAGAGGGGCAATAACTCCAGAGAAAAACAGTTACAGAGTTATCCACGGAGGGCAAAAGGGAAGAGCCATGAGACGAAGAGAAGAATGTTCTTGTAGAAATGAAGAAAAAGTCTTCAGGGTGAAATGAGCCCTCGGGAGCAGACCGACCCCTGGAAAGGAGCTGAAACAGCACAGTGAGGGCATAGAATAGACTGCGATATGACCATATGTATCTGGACTCTGAGGGCAAAAATACCTGTTTTGTGCAAACACCTCTGCCAGGACACATTTATTGTGGTTTTTAACCTACTGTGCCAGGCCAGCGTGCCAGGCCCCGTGCATCACTGACTGACACCAGCTAGGCAGCTGCTGTGAAACGCTCTGCCCTGGGAATGCTGTACACAGATAAGCCCTCACACATGCATTGGTGATGAGGAAATATCCAGTGATACTTTATGTGTTGTTGGTACCTAAGAACCTCTACTCACAGAAGTCACTGATTTTGGACTTCTCTGCCTTGGAAAACCGAGCCTAGCAGACTTGAAAATGTCCTGAGAAACCACCTGGTAAAAAAACCCCAGTCCTTGTCGCAGCTCTTGCATGGGGCTCCTGGGAACAGGGGTGCTGAGACCCACCAACCACATTCCCCAGTAAGCACCATGCAGGCGAGTAAGAGGCACGGCCCTTCCCCTGCAGCAGGGACACAGCAGCAAAAGTCGCTCTGCACCATGGGCTTTCAAAGGCAAGGGTGAGCAAATGCCCTTCACATTTGCCAGGATCCGTTCCTTCCCTCGGTGCAATGTCAAGGCTATTATTCACAAATACTTTGTAAACAGAGGTGTGTTTGCTGCAGTGCGTTCCCGACTGGGCTAGTCGGAGCTGCCCTGGCGGGGCAGAGGGAGTGGAGCGCCTGCCTTTCGTGTGCTGCAAGACGTGTGCTGGTGGCACGGCGCCAGCAGCAGACTTAGAGGCAGGTTAGAGGCTCTTTGCTGTTCCCAGGAAAAGGTCTGCATTCCCCAGGAGAGGCTGCAAGAGGTCTCTGTCTGCCTCTGCAGCCTCCATGCACATCCACGTTTATCTGTGGGCGCAGGGGGGCTCCCCCTGCAAGGTGCTCTGAGCTCCCGTGGGCCAGCACTGGCCCCCGCCAACAGCATGCATCCCCTTCCTCCTCAAATCATCCCTCCAATTTTCACCAAAACAGACTGACCTCATTTGTAGTAGCCTCCTCAGTGCTGGCACACACAGAGACCTCTGGCCATGCCAAAGAGCCTCCGACTGTGCCCAGCCAAGGAGGCTGGCCTCTCACTCCGCAACAGCCCGGCGCTGGGTACAAGAAATCCTGTCTGCCCCATCTCTTCCCAGGACAGATTTGCATATTGGGTCAGGTGAGTGTTTCCAGACACTTGATTTCCAGGGAACAATATTATTCATGAAGCTATTTGCAGCCCCTAAATCCTTGGTTGCTGTTTGTTTGCTTCTTTCTCACTCCCTCTTCCCTGCTTTTTACTCTCCCTTGGCTGTTTGCCTGTTAAAAAAAAAGTTTCCCTTGGCCGTGCTTTCAGTAGGACATTTCAAAGTCAGGCTGAGATGGGTATTAAATGAGGATAGATGCCAGGTTCCTTTTTGCTACATCCAAAACTACTAGAATAGCACTGAAAGCTGTAAATTAGGTCAGCTTTGCACAAGAGCTTCCCAAGCCTTTGCTGGGAGTGATGCTGCACAGCCTTTGTGTGACTGTCACTTTAAGTGGATCTGGTGCAACTTGTCTTGGGGGACTGGTATGATGCAGTGAGACCTCTCCCAGGGCTGCCGCTTCCCCTGTATAGACACAATTTTGTACCCAGACCTTCTCCTCTGAGGGTGCACGGTCAGGGCAGGCACAGGAACTCCACAGCACCCCAAGGCTGGGGCCTGATAGCCAAAGGAGATAGTGAGCCTGAATATGGGGCAGGGTCCCAGCCCGCAGAGGAGAGAGGCTGTGCACAGGCAAGATGGGCAGCAGCGTCAGCAGCAGCTCTTGGATGAACAGCAACAGGCTGAGCAGCAATGCTGAGGACTGAGATTGCCTGGGGGAGCTTCCTGGCAAGTCCTATGTGCCTTCCAGCATGGCAGTGTAGAGTCTCAAAAATGCCTTTTCTGATACAACTGGTGAACAAGGAGGATTGTTGGTGCCAAGACGATGCATCATGCACCTGCGGGCAGAAGGACAGACAGCAGGTTGCATGTGTTCTCTTGCCAGTTAAGCCATTGCCACCTTGGTATGCCATTCACAAGGTGAAGCCAGTTCCTTGCTCCCTGCAGTGGAAGATTAGCTCCTCGATTTTGGAAACCCAGAAGCAAGCAAGTGGGGATATGGCAGGGGTTATTTTGAGAGAGATTCCTGCAGAAGAGGATTAATAGCCTCGTACGACTTTTCTGACTTTGCAGAGCACTTGCTGGTGCAACACGGAGAAGAGCTACGAACAGAGCAGAAAAATATGTTCCTTCCCCAGAATTCTCAGCCAGCTTCCTCCGGCCCACAGCTAAGGGATGTCCTCATTTAGGGATGATGTCTGTGTGTTTAGTCGCCCTGGGCATATTTGCCTTCAGTGAGTTTGTCCAATTGCTTCTTAAACCTGTGTAACCTGAGGGCGACGTGTCCCACCCTTCACATGTGTGTCTGCGGAACACACAGGTTGTCTCTTCTCTGCTCACTTGAATTTCGGAGTCCTGACCCATTCCATGCGGCACCCTGAGAGCTGGCTCTTTGCCTGGGGCAGGATTGTCTCCTGGGCTGGGGACAGGTATGCTGGGAGGAGAGAAGGAAGGAGGAACGGGTCCAAGTCCTCAGCCATTAATGGAAACACAGGAGCACAAGGAATGTAATTAGTGTCTTGGCATGGTGCTTGGGAAAGCCAGAGAGGCACGTCAAAGAGAAGAGGACAAAGGGATCAGAGGATAAGCCGGAGAGCAGAGATCACGAAAACAGAGAGCAAAACACAGGGCCAACACTGTGAGGCTGCTAAAGGCTTGGGCAGCTCCACCGTGCCTCTCCTGGTGGCTTCAGGCACCCGCAGGGCCTCTCTGTGAAAGGCTTCCTCAAGGACCTGAAATCCCTTCCAAACCCTTTCTACCCTGAACGCCACTTCTGCGGTTTCCATGGAGATGTCACCAGTGCGAGAGCGAGCAGAGGTCCACGTGTCCTAAGTGGGAAGGGAGGGACTAGCAAGAGCAGTCTCGCTCTCTTGCTCCTATTACAAGTTTAAGAAAGTAAATAGGTACAGATTAGCTAGGAAAATCTTCTCACTGCCCTGATCCTTGCAGAAAGCACAGTGGAGGTTCACACGCAGTGTCCCCTGGAGATCTTTGCATGCTGAAGGCAGGCAGGAGGAGATGGAGAGTGAGGGGACGCAGAGCTCCTTACCACCTCCAGCTGAGTTCCCCAGTGGCAACACGGTTGACAACAATGAGAAAATAACCACTTTCTACCCTAAATGGCAAGAACAGACCTTCAGCAAAGCCTTGAGTTTGCTTAAATTGCAGGAGTGAGCTGCAGCTCAGCTTGCCAAGGCCACCTGTCCCCGCTCCCTCCCAAATGGCGCAGCTGTCTTCTCCACAGCACGGCCACCACACGCCGGGATGGGGTGGTGGGGTTGCGGTCTGCAGACAGGGAGGAGAGAAGGCTTGGACCTCACCGTCGAGTGTTTATTTGCAAGATGCTGTTGTGTTTGGATAGAGCTCCGGGCAGGATGTGCCTGCAGTAAACACAGGAAAAGGGCTGACGCTGGAGTCGAGTGGAAGAGCTGGCAATAGTTTCAAGTTTTAATTAAAATGGCCCTTCTTGGGTAGCATGTGATTCCTGAAACGAAGGTTGGTAAAGTCAGGCAGGTTGCTGAGGGCTCCCTCTTCAGGGTGCTGTGGAGATACCTTCGTGGTTTGAGTCTCCTTTCTAGAAATGGCCCAAGGAGCCACCAGACACATCTGGGAAATTATGCATGGATTTAAACACTGAAACAACTGTCAATAATTTTCTTTAACCTCAAAAATAAGCACGCATTTGAGACAGAAACAAAACCTACGTTGGGCACTGTCAGTTGTGCACTAGCCCTCCTCATTGCAATCGCTGTTTCTTGGCCGGGGAATGGGAGGGACACTAAGGAAACTCCAGATCGCGGTGTCCGGCTCTGTGCTTCCACAGTTCCTGCGCTCAAAATGCCGGAAGGCCTGCAAGTGGATTCTCCACAGAGCACTGCCCCCTGCTGTGGGCCCACCATTACCACACATTTCACTCCACACAAACCCTCCTCGTAGGAAAAATTTGCAAAATAATGGTGGTCTCACAAAATTCTGGGCCATTTGCTGCCTATTTGTCTGCTCGATGTCCTGCGGGTCTCCAACAGACCACAGGCTGCCTCAAGATGTGAGGAAGAAGAAATGCCAACAGAACAAAAGGGAGGAACAAGGGGGCAAAGGAATTCAACCAACGTATCTCTTTACCTCAACAAAATCCCTGACTGATACCTGAGATCTGGGGGCATCTGGGTCTGCAGCAGCTGCAGCCCAGGCCTTTGACACCGGGGCTTACCCCGCCGCAGAGGCACGTTGTGTGACTAATGCAGCAGGCGGGGACGGATGGGACCGGTTGAGCACAGGTGTTGATGCCACTGGGGCAAGGCCATACATATGTGAAGGGCTTGAGTGATTTTGCTGCTCAACAGTGATGGAGGAAATACACATCTCTAAAGCATGGCTTGTCTTAGCGCTAACAAGGTGCATTGGGTTGAACCCTCAGCCGTGATGCTCAGGGAGTTACAGTCCCGCACAGCAGTGGGAGAGGCAGCCCAGGAAAGCACAGGCTGCTCACAGGGACCTGCTCTGTAGGAGCTGTGTCCAACAAAATGCTGCTATTGGCACTCCCGCAGAATTTTCCCAACCAGCGGGGACATAAAAATGCACCCCAATGACATATTTGCAGCATCCAAACCCTCCCACGCAGCTATCTCACTTGCTGGCGCCGAGCAAGTTTATTTGACACAGCAGTGTGATTTTCACAATGTGATTCTTTTTTCAGCATTGCCATGGCTAATGTTTAAAGTCTTCTTGACAATTTAGCCACGCTCATGGTAAGTCTGCTAACTCAAAAGCCTGGTTTCTGGTAACTCAATCTGTCATTGAGTGAGTGGTCTGCCTGCAGCTGTGCTGCTTGGTGGCCTCATTTTTATGGCGGATAATGTATTTCAAAGGTGCCCTCATGTCCCATGGAGGTGATGCTGTTCTTCTCATTTCTGGTAGATGAACTCAGTAGCTAAAGACCCAGCCTTTCAGCTGCTGAAGTCCATCACAGCTTTGCCCTTTTCTTCAGGAGAAGCTGGTAGCAACTTTCAGTTAGAGAAGGAAAATGTAAAAGAATGAAATGAAGTCCTATTAGCATCCAAGCTGCAGGAGGAAGAGCTGCAATATTTGTAAACGGAGGACACAGAGAGGACAGCAAGTTTTGGAAACCACATGCATTCTAGATAAAATGAGCTTAGCATGCAAGTACTCTGAATAAACCATTAAATATCTTGGCAAAAGTCTACCCTACAATAGACTGTAAAGTATTGTATGGTAGGTTATAAAATGACTAGTCGGAGAATACCTTGACTGGCAGATAAGAAGAGGTAGCTGCTGTAGAGCGATTCAGAAAGCGAAGCCCCGGGGCACTGCTACCTACAAAACAGCAATTCCACCTAAATAAACCGCAAAGACAGGGCTACAAGCAAGGGGAAGGGAGAGGAAGGTTTCTCATGCGGTTGTGATCGGGACCTTGGGGAAGCAGAGATGGAGATGACCCCGGGAGTGGTGTTTTTAGCCACCAAGAAGGCTTTTCTGGTTGACATTCATACTGGGAAAACCTGTTGGCATTGGTGAATCGCCAAGGACTATGAGAACTATCGTGCTATTCCCTGTTGGTTTGGAAGTCACAAGGTTTGATTCTGCAACCTGGCTTCTTATTCCCCATGTTAGCAACTCCCAGCAAAAGGTAGAAAATTTATATTTATAGTGGAGTCTGTGGCTGAGCTAGGAACTGAAATAGCAGGTACTGAGGAACATCTCCGCTGGCCTGGAAAAGTCATCAAGGCGATGAAATGTAAGGTTTATTTCTGCATACTCCATCCGCTTGCAAAGTCTCTCTGAGAAAGCCCAAAGAAAAGGTTTGGGACTTTTTTTTTTTACCTCTTCTGCCATTTATTTTGTTGATGTGACTCACTGTTGCCATCAAATTAAATGTATCCAGGTTATAAGAGAGTGAATTTATGCAGGGATTAAAATAGGCTAACATTATGCCATTGAACAATTCTGTAGCTTGCTACTGAATGAAAGCTCAGTGCTGACCTGCACAAGTATTTCTGCCCAGGAACAAAACCAGCTCTAAAATGCAAAAATGAGAAGACAGCTGGCAGGATGAAATGAAGAAAGAGATAATGTCAGCTGCCTCTCCCGGGACCGGGCGTCTTTGAAATGAGCCCTGCCAGACAAAATAGAAGTCCTGTTTCTGGGCTGTAGCAAAATATTAGCAAAGGACGAATCCTGTATGCCTCAAGGNAAATGAGAAGACAGCTGGCAGGATGAAATGAAGAAAGAGATAATGTCAGCTGCCTCTCCCGGGACCGGGCGTCTTTGAAATGAGCCCTGCCAGACAAAATAGAAGTCCTGTTTCTGGGCTGTAGCAAAATATTAGCAAAGGCCGAATCCTGTATGCCTCAAGGATGGGGTATATCAATGTAAGATAAAAGTGATAAGTAGGGGTGGAATGTGAATGTTCCAGCTCAGCATTAATGTTCACGTCCCACTGGTCTCCGCTCCTCAGCACACCCGAGAGTAAGGGAATGAATTTGCCATGGTCTTAAGACTGGCACCCATCAATGCTGAGGGCAGTTCCTGGTGTCTCTTGTGCTAACCCCTGCAAAGGACCATGGACAAGAAACTATGCCCAGTGCATGAGGAAGATGGACAGAGGGATCCAGTACGGGTCTTCTCTTCACACTACCATGATGATCTCAGGTTTACGTAAGGTTTCCTACTGACAAGCCACACTGTTAGCTGGTGTAGGTGGACTTCACATGAGCTTAGGAAATTATTGAAATATTCCAAAATAAGAGAAATGTTTTTCCTTTATTATATTGGTATAACTGAAATCTCAAAGCCAGGGTTTTGGCGTTTTGGGTTTTGGACTGAAGGAGAATCCTAACCCACCTCTGGCCATAATTATTTCAACACCACTGTTCAGACAGGACATGGGCAGTCTTTGCCCTGCCATAATTATTTTTGCCAAGGTATGTTTTTTATTGATATATCCAGGAAACAAACTGTTATAGGATGCTTCATACTGCTAGTCATATGGGTCAATACTGTGTCTGCTACATAGGACAAAGTAATAACAGACCTGTACTTATTTCTGTACAGATAAGAATAAATATTCATCCCAGTAACTGGTAAATCTTCTTTCAACCACTGTATATAGTTACATGACTACATCTCTTAGTGCATAAATTGTACTGGTATAACTGATATATATGTTTTAGATGGGGAGAGTTATTCCATTTCTGTACAGGAGTAGCTATCCCAATACAGATGTATTCATATCAGCACATCTGTGCCCACCCAAAAGGAGTTTTCCATGTTAACTGTGTGCACAGCTCAGCACAAGGGCATCCTCCAGTCAGCAGAAACTGTCAAAGAGAATGCAGTCTACTATAACATGTGCTTTTCTGCAAGACATGATGAGCACTCTTCCTCCAGCAACACAGAGGAGTGACCAAGAAGTAGAGCCAGTGCTGGAAAAAAAATAAAACAAGGGACCTCTAATATCAGGAAAGCTTCCTCGAGGAAAACATATCTTTCCTCCAGTGGGAAAAGCAGGGTTGTTTACTCCTTTTTTGGTCCAACAGTAGTGGGTGTAATTAAAGGCAGCCAAAAGCACGGACTGATTTCTTTGACTCATGGACAATTTGTATAGCTGCCTCATGTTTTGTTCGGCCGCACCAGAAGCCAGCCCATTTTGCAGGGTGACAGAAGGTTGGAGTATAATGGGTGAGTAGCCTCCTTTCTAAGGAGCCTCTCTTTTCCCCCTGAGTCAGGAGGCTCTTTCAGCATTTGACACTTCTGGAGAGCTTTTCCCCCGTGTGTTTTCTGTATTGCTATTTTTGGGAGGTTTCAGAAGTGCTTAGTATTAAATTATCCATCAGAGCTCCTTCGGTAGCAGAGGGAGTTGATTACACCATCTTTACGGAGGATAAAAATAGCCAACATCACAGGCGATGGCAGCAGAGAAGGCTGAGGCAAGGCTAATGAAGGCAGTGGCACTTCTACTGCGACTGAAATTGATATTTTCACCTGCAGACAGCGGGGATTGGTAAAAAAGGATCTAGTTTCTGTAATCGATTGAAATGTAAACAGTGGTGTCTCAATCCCTGCTGATGACCTTCATCTGTTAGGCAGGGAACGAGACACTGCAAACTTCCCCACAGCAGCCTGAAAAGTCCCAGTCGCCAGCCTAAAACCCCTGCCTGCTTCTTCAACTGCCTCCAGAAAACAACCCTGCTTTCCTTTCCAGTGCCAGCGCTGCACTGAGCTTCCATGCCCCAGCATTTCAGGACACATGACGAGCTCCCTGGGCTCTGACAGGAGGGAAACCAGCTTCTTGCAATTTTTGCAGCTGTTAAAAATTGGGGCACCCTCATATCCCACTTTGCTGAGCCCTCAGCCCCTGCCCACCCCCTTCCAGCTGTTCCACTCCTAATTCAGGCTCTGACATCCTCGCTCCACCAAGCCCATCTACATCATCGATCCAGTGCGGCAGCTCTTCCTCCAGACCTTGCTGAGAACTGACAAACTCAATGTTGCTTGTAGCCCAGAGGCAGGCTTGACAAGCAGAGGTGGGAGTAATTTGCCAACAGCGTGTCCTGAAGCGAGGAAGAGATGGGATTTGCCTCCTTTGGCCCACGCACCAGCGAGCCCGTGGTCGCTACCGTGTCGCGTGCCGCTCTCTCTGCTCCCCACAATGGGCTGGCCCAGGAGAGCACAGCCATCTGGCAGCTCCTACATGTGAACGATGCCACTTAAGAAAGGAGGATTTCACATTCAGATCCCCTTTTTTTTTTTTTCAGAAGTGCCAATCAAGCGTGTGCTACTTGGTCTGGGAAAATGCTTTAAGAACTCTGCTGGGATTAATCGAGCTTGTTATCAGTTCAGTGAAAAAAAAATCAATAGGAGCATATTTCCCTGCAAGTCCAGGTAATATCAGGCCCAGAATTCAGCTTTTCTGGGGCTAAAGCTCTGCATGGGTATAGAAAGGACCCAGTTATCAGGAGCATTTCAGGACACAGCAGAAGAATACAGTGCAGGAATTTTACCTAAGCACAGATCAAAGTGCAGCTTTGGGTAGTGAGTTTATATCCTTTCTCTGGAGACGGGGATGTGCTCTGTTGCAGACCAGAATCAGATCTCCTTTTCACTGGTGTGAGGGACTGATGGCACAAATTTCAGAGATCTGAACCTACATCCTATGCTATAATAAGAGCTGAGAAAAATAGGTACTGAATCCTTTACCCTAGCACCTTCTAGGGCACTGTCAGAAATCACGCAGCCCCACGGACACACACCTGTTCAGCAGGGACATACCAGGAACATATCATTTATTTATTTGTGATCACTATCTTGCAATATTAAGCTTTTATTAATCAATAACTGGATAGCTATATCTCAGAAATGCTGATGCTCAGCTATTTCAGCACTGTACATATAGCCAAGGCAATCCTTCCCCAAAAAGCAGACAGTGAACCTAGTCCACCCATGACCCACGTGCTTTCTAGGAGCACCTGTGCTCTACTAGCTCTACAGTCTCTGAGAGCACATCTCATACTTTCCCATACAAAAAGCTGTGGATAACATTGGAAATTAGACATAGTACTAAATTGCCAATAACTTGCGTGAGAGGACCAGAGCCAAACCACCCCGGCAAAGTGTCAGCACTGCAGGCCAGCTCCTGAGGCTGTGACTCATGTGAAAAGAGTTCAGTGGTCCTTCACGGTTGCGAAGCAGCAAGATTTGACACATGCAGGCATCTGCACTATCAGGTGGGACCCAAACAGCGAAGATCTGCTGGGTCCCCCATCCTTCCAACAGCTCAAACCTTTCCAGTATGAGTGCTGAACGCAGAAGAGGGAAGTGAGTGGCCACACTTAAGCTGAATTTGGTGCACGGAAACTCTGACAATCTGCCTTCTCATTTGTATGACTAACCACAAGTTATGTATTCAGCCCTAGCAAAGTTTTTCAGCTCATGGAGACACTAAGGCATGGAGGAGAAACAGTCCAAAATGATCCTGCTTTGCTAGAAGTTACATCTGCAACTTATTAAGCAAATTGCCTTGGTAAATAGCTATCAGTAAGGCTGAATCATCTCCCCATCCTCTGCACATTTTCACTTTGACATTTGTTGTCCTTCTTCTTCTGTTTAATGAGCAAGTGAAATATATTTGAAACTTGTGTCAGTGCATCCTAGCAGTTGAAAAACTATTTTAAAGAAAAAAATACATTTAAAATCTCAGTGTAAAGACAGCACATAGAATGATTCACCTATGATATTGTGCATTTTATTCTGGTCTGTAGCAAATCAGAAAAAATAAATCTGAAGATCTAAAGCGATTAATACCTCATTTTCTCTCTGCCTTTCATTGGCAACAGTTCCACTAAGCATTGATACACTAAGCTTTACTTGAGTAAACTAAGCTTTGATACTTCAGCTTTACATGTTTTGCATGCGAGATATGCGTTGAGATACGAATTTTCTGAGATATATTATTTAGGAGAAAACTGAAGTTTGATGACACCTGTAAAAAAGATGAGCATTTCATACAGATGAGTTTTGTGAAGATAGCAATGTGATGACTGGTCTCTGTGTTACTAACACTCCATTAGCCCTTTTTCCAGCCCATTACTGACATCAGGAAAAAACGTGTCTTTCTGAATAATGTTCATATAGGTGCAGTGTGACCAAGGTCTTCACAAGGCAATTATCAAATGCAAAGGGCTCCAGTCACTGGATAAGGCGAACCAAGTCACTTGACTTTAAATCCTCTCTGTGCCTGTCCCAGTGGCACGTAGACAACACTGCACTCTTTCTAAATGGGAATAAATTGTTGCAGATTCAGAGCCAAAGTGACTGCTAGTGCAAACTAGTAACTCTTCACTGACTTGAAGAACTTGCACCAGAATATGGCAGGGCCAAACCGGACCTAAAGCCAGCCGGATAGCTTTAGGTCAAATTACAAATTGGATAAAGCCTTAAAGGGAAAAGTCAAGTATGCCCCAAAATTATTTTAAGAATAATTTTAAAAGAACATGGTAACACAATATAAATCACCTGGAAAAATCAAATAGTTGACAAAGCTTTCTCCAAACAGACAGTAAAAGCAAAACAGTGAAACCTGCTTGTTTACCAGCATTGGGAGCTTGACCTGGGAGTCCTGCATGGAAAGCGCAGAGCAGCCGGCACACTCGTAACTGAAACCGCAGCAGGACTTTAGGCTTGGTGATCAAGGGCAGCTTGGAGCAATGACTTGTTTTGCAGAGAGGAGCTGTGGCATGACGCATAGAGCTGTAGGCTCGGTTATTTATGAAACCTTGGGAGATCGGTGGGGATCCTTGTCAAAAGCTGCAGAATACGTTGCAAACATGAAAAAGGAGCTCTGATAGTTACACAAAAATGAGCTCTGCTTGTTACCCAGTGACAGCAGGACCTCACCTATGAAAGTCGCTATTATGCCTCCCCAACCTCCATGAGGTGATGATCAGAAATGCCATGGAGCATTGCACCCATGCTGAGTTGGGGATTAATGCCTCCTACTAAAAGACTATACTGGCGTGTAATGCAAATGCACGGACTGGGCTCATCGCTGTGCAGCCCTTGTGCGCCCAGCCTGCAAGCGTTCACGAGACACCCAACAAGAATGAGAGAATGGGAGAGAAATATATTCCTTGTGACCACTATCTGCCAGCGAGCAAGACAGCTGGTGAGGTATATCAGCTCGAGGGAAACAAAGGTTAACACATGCAAGGTTTAAGGAGGGATGGGCAAGGCATAGTGACGGCTGAATCAGCCATCACTGCTATTGAAGTGCAAGTTTAGACAACAGGTGGATACAAATGTTAATAAACGGAGTGCATAGCTGGTAACTGCTCAGATTTAGCTGGCACCCTTCTGTACAAGAAGCAGAAGATGAGCCCAGACAGTTCTAGCCTGAAGGGCTATACCTACAGGTAAGAGCTTTAAGTCATTCTGTAATTAGCTCCAGACACGGCCAGTATCCAGTTGCCTGAAATGCCAGAGGGACATCAGACTCCTCCTGACACGTCCTCATCTTGCCTGAAGGTCCTGTGGATGCCATGGCTCGTGCTCCCAGTGACACCTCAGGCCCTCTCCTTGCACAGAAACACCCGCTGCCTAATGAGGTACAGGATTTGCTGATATCAGTACTGGAAGCAACATATTTTCCATGAGCAATTTTGTTCCTTATACTCAAACTGCCCTTTTATTTACCAGGGGAAGAAAGAGCGTTTGCTCCCCACCTCAGGGAAATGCTATAGTCACATCTTACATTGCTGAATAGGAAAGTCTAATAATTTGACCCTTAACAGAGGTACTCTGCTCTTTGCAGAGATGCTCTATGTTTAGTTATTTTCTTGGCGTCTGAGGCATTGTACTTTTTCAATTATGCAAGTGCTGGCAACATGTTTATCCTAGGGCTCTTGTAGGGCTCTGTTATTCTTCATAACTCACAGGTATAAAATTTGTCCTCATGACCTCCTGACATTTAAAGACAACACAAAATCAATAAAGGACACTGAATCACCAGCCAGCTTAAAAAATTAACTCAGCTGCAAGCATCATTGTAACAGTGACAGAAGAGTGCTACTATTAAACAGTCAGAAGTGTCATTTGTCCCCAACCTGGTCCATCACTCCAGTCTTTGGGATATTTCAGACTGATTCCTTTTCATCATGTCACTTAAGCAGCAAAGTTTTCTCAACTTTTATAAGTTGAGAAAGGGCCATGGTAGCAGCTGACATGATTCATGTTTGATAAAAGCCCTTCAGCGCCATGAAAGAGGGGCCCTGCCAAATCTCAGGCGTCTCGCAAGCCGCTGCTATTGTCCCTGAGGCAGGAGCACTTTTTAAGTTCCCTCTCCATCTCTGTAAACAAAAGGACAGCTGTATGCTTGGCTGGCTCCGGACGGGGCTCTTTGTGCACGATTAGTACCCCACGCACATCATTCATGGCTCTTGAATAAAGATGACCTCTCACAGGACGGGATGGGGGAAAAAAGCCTCTTTATTCAGCAGGGCTTGAATTAGCATAAGGACAAGAAACCGTTCCTTGGAAGTCACAGGAAGAGCTAGATAAATAAATAAGCAAACCGCAGGTTCCTTGCAGTTACTCGGTGCTCAAGAGCTGGGCCTGGCAACTGTAAAACCCAGGGAAGCTGTCCCCACATGCAGTCACTAATGCGTGTGCCATCCCTCGTTCTCTAGTCTGAGCCCCGTATGGAGCAGCCATACATCTGCAGCTGGGAAAACGCTTTGTTACAGAGGTTATGGCGCAAAAGGAGAAATGAAGTGTGCAACACGGCCCAAGTGAACTGATTTCCACCACCTGATCCATCCACCTCTTTTGGCCAGGCAGGACAATGCCTCGGTCAGTGGCTCCTGGAGTGGCAATAACACTTGTTTTTTTTACCCCAGTCCTGTGTGCAGACTGGCAGGTCAGGCAGCAAGCTATGCAAACAGACAAAGGCATACCAAATTTTTTCACATGCTGGGTTTCCCGGCCGATGAAAGGCAATTCATCAGCTTATCACCATGTATGCTGCTGCAATTAAGAGCCCTGGGAGCAGCAGCAAATGAAGCTCTCCTCTCCCAGTCCCCTCCACCTCCCATCCCTCTCCCATGCCCATAGGAACAGTCTGTCTCTCAACCACCCACTACACCAGCACAATTACAACCCTTATATTCGGCACTGTGCTGCACCAAATTGGCTCTGACCTAGCAGCCAGGGGCACAGCAATACGCGCCAGGGTGTCCTCCGGACCGAACCTTCACATCAGATTAGTTTTCAACTGAAGTCCTACTGTGTCAACTGTAATGGCCCTTAGAAACACGAATTTCTCTCCTGGAAGGCTTAGCAACAGCAGAGTTAGCTTGGGCTCAGAATTAGCTAAAGGCAGTAGACAAGGAATGAGGCAGGGTTTAAAATTAAACTACATTCCGAAACCTTATTTAATGCAGCGTTTCCACCTTCTTTGGTTTTATCAGTGCTCAAAGTAGTTACTGTATTTCTGCAGGTCTCGCTTACTGAAAATTATTCCTTCCCTCTTTTTTCCTTTTTAGCTGCACACTTTTTGTGAAAAAAACCTGAAAATGTGGGCCTGGCTGTACTTGGAGGCTCCAAGTGGAGGAGGCAAACAAATGAAAAAATAGATATTATTTTACAACTTCTGATTTTCAAGTCAGTCTCATTACTTCTAACCCTCTGCAGCCAACAGCACAACGAACAAGCAAGGCTCTTCACTGTCACTCTTGTGTTCTATAAAATCTTCATGAGTCTCCAAGGAAGCTGCAGCAGAGAAATGCATAAACACAGAAAACAAGGTTAATTGCTGAGCTGGCATCTGACTCCTCCAGTCGTCTGGATTACTTTCCTGTAGAGATGAACACATGTCAACCCTAGCCATAGGTAGCAACATGATTTACACAGGTGGGCGTTACTCCCCTCATTCTTAAAAGCACGAGAGGCCAAATGTCTTGCCCAATGGTGTGGTTTGTCACTGGAAAACTGGGGACTAGGACATTACCATTTCATGTAAACCATGCACCCACGTAGTACATGACACACTGAAGAATTCTGACAGTGGGTGGCCAAGGAATATTGCCGGATTAAAGACATTTCCTGTTGTGCATTAGTCTTTGGACTTCAAATGACAGAAAATGAGCCATTTGAAAGTTATTTCCATGAAAAACACTTGCATGTTCCTCCCACTCTTGTTTTCTTCCAGCTCCCTGCCCTGCACCTCATGTGTGTCTTGTTTGTCACTGTTCATCACTGATAGGAAAAAAAGAATACCCTGAGTTTATGAGAGGGGACTATACTCAACATTTACAACAGGTATCTCTGACATATGTGGTAACTACACATCTGTACCATCAACAGCCCTGTTGGAGTTGCCGCAAAGCAATGAATGAGTCCATAAAAGGCTGAAATACAATAAAAATCTGTGAATGGGGCTGTAAGAAGGCTCAAGTGCATCAAAGGGGAAGCAGTAAAACTGAATGAAGGGATTTCTGAGAAGAATAGCTAGTGAGAAAAGATTTTCAAAAGTGCTTGTTATTTAAAAACGTTATTAATACAAGGGAACTCCTGCCATCCTGAGAGGTACTCTGCCTCTCTGCTTCATTATGGAAATGCTTCCCTCAGGCCCCATCTGTCTGGTTTTATGCTGCAGACGAGGTTGACCCACAGGGAATTCACTACCACACATCTCCTACAGCAAAGCAAGCCTTGCTGCAAATCAGACAGCACAACCTGATGTATGCTGCCTGAAGAGACTCTGACAAATGCATAGCAGACAGGACTACACCATCAAAAAGGTTCTCATGTAACAGTTGCTGCTTCCTTCTCATGCAGCTGGACATCTTGGCAGCAGGCAGAGGGTTTGGGAGGATGATATGACTCATTTAGGGGTTTTGCTGGGAACATGCTCCAACACGACAGAAATCACAGTGTGTGCTTGGATCTGTTACTGTCCTGTATGTAGACAGGACATGAGAGCTATATACAAAGGAGATGCCTCTACCAGAGAAATCAGATTAAATGCTGCAGATCTCAGCTAAGGGAACATATATATTTATCTCTCATCTTCCATTACTTTTCCATAAGCATTCACAGCTTAACCATCCAGTACAGCTGGAAGTACTAAGGCAGGCTTCTCTAGTCAGCATTTGCAGAAAAAACTGGGACATAAAACGTGAAGTACTTTGTCANTTACTTTTCCATAAGCATTCACAGCTTAACCATCCAGTACAGCTGGAAGTACTAAGGCAGGCTTCTCTAGTCAGCATTTGCAGAAAAAACTGGGACATAAGACGTGAAGTACTTTGTCAAAGGCCAACAAGAAGTCATAGACAGACCTCCTGCCTGTTTTTCAGAATTCGTGACAAACAAACAAAACTCAAACAAAGAGTGGAGTTAGGCTTTGCCAACTTGAAGGAGAAAGGTAAAATATGTAGAGACAGACATGGCAGTAAAAGGGAATCCGCATGTGAGGCAGAGAGGTGAGACCGCCAACCTACATGTAAAGCCAGGACCCACCTGACCATCAGATTGCAAATACATGGCACCTTCTTAAATGCGTAAGTGAATTAGACAAAATGAATAATCTCATGGCTTACATGTGTCATAAATCAGGGAGATGAGAGGTGGGTAGGAGCTGTATGCCAAGCTTTGCCTTTAACGTGGAAGATTAGCACAGCACCAGTATTATCTGGAAAACCCCATCCCAGGTGCAGTTGAGTTGGGTCAAGCAAGCAGTTGAAGCAGTTTCTTGCCCAAAGGCTCAGTCACATAAAAACTATCTGTAACATTACACACCCGTATGACTCAGGCTCCTAGCATCTTCAATTTTATTCCACAATAAAAAGAAATACAAATGTGAGCTTCTGCAACAGAGAAGCCCTTGCAGCCGTGGCCAACAGTATTTACAAGGGTCTATCATCCTGCAGGTGATGGTGCCAGTCCAGCAGCTGACTGACATCTTTGCACTAGTCCTTGGTTCTCCAGCTGGGATGGCTGGACCTTCAAAACGGAGATGCTCAAAGTTTCTGGGGGACTTTGCCCTGCTAAGCCCCGTGGTTCTTCTGCTGCTGTTTTGAGAGGGCGAGGGCCTGGCAGAAGACACATGGCATGCGCCTGCATGTTGCCAGGAGTATTCCCAGCAGAGGATGAGCTCAGTGCCTTCTCCGGCAGGATGTCAGGAAAACATCAGCTCAGGAGAGGTTTGGGGGAGGCGATTCCCTCTGCTCCAAGGCACGCCTGCTCCAAACTCTGAAGCACCACATCCTGCAAGAGTTACCCGAGAAAGGGGGCTCCTTGTCTCCAATGTGTCAACAATGTGCAAATTGTTAGCAATGTGCAGTGGTTAATTTTTTCACATATCCACAGAGGTGACTCCCTGGCCTTCTGGGGTTTTTCCATCTTTACTAAACCCCAGCCATGGCTGAGGGTTGTGGTCCTGAGCGGCATGTATGGGAGCAGGGAGAGTAGAAAGGAGTGTGGTGGCACTCATGGGAGTGCAGCATGTGGAGGAGAGCCTGTGGCACCAGTGGGACAGGCAGCCCAGTGATACAGGATTTCAAGGGCTGGTTTCTGCAGTCTGGATTATAAACCTTGAGGTTTATAATCTGTGGCAGTGGGAAAGCTGTGGCACTTTGCCTGTCTCTTGCTGGCTGTGGACTCCTGTCCACTCATGTGGACTGTCTCCAGCTCCTTTAAATTCTAACCTGCTTCTTAAAAGCCTTCGCTTCAGTGTGGCATTTCAGATGTCTCCAGGAGGCCACACGTCTCCTGCACTGCCCTTACCTGCAGCACATCCAGCACAAAAACGCAGGCAGACTCACACACCCAAACCATACTTTTTGAAGTATAAACAGTCTTCAAAGACCTCAGCAAAAAAGAGTGGCTTCAAGCCTCAACACAGGCTTTAAAGCAATAAATCCTAATCTTTGCTGTAGTATGGCAAATTGACGCAGTGTTTACAAATATTTGCAGGCATAGCATGGTAAAACAAATGGCGCCAGTCCTCCAGCAAAATGCATGATTTATTTTCTATTTCACACACAAATATTTGTGCTGTTCTGTCTTTGAGAGCTGCTGAGAGAGAGCAGTGAAGCAGGCTCTCCAGCAGGCTTGGCCCAGGAGCTCTGACTGTATGTGGTAGCTCCAGCTCTGTGTGAGCGTGGAGATAATGTGAGTGGCCAGACTGGGATCCAGCCTAGCTCCCACGGTGGCAAATCGTCCTGTAAAAATTCATTTTGTACAGGCTGTTATTTTTCTGAATAGGAGGAAGGTTATATCTATATGACATAAAACCCAATGAGACTTTTTTTTTGCTAAGAAATAATAAGATAGAGTTTATAGTTCATCACTTGGCTGTGATGGACAGAACTAGTGACAGATATATGAAGGATATTTAATAGACAAACTTGTAAGTATCTGCTCTGAGAATACAAGAATCCATTAAAATGGTCCCATCCACTCCTCCTCTCACCTCTGCTGCTGCTGAAAGGGCTGCCCAGGCAGCAGGCCCATGGGGAGGTTGCCCAATCTCTCTGCCCCACAGCATGCCAGCTGGCAGAGTGGGGTGGGAACACCAGCAAGGAAGCATTTCATTTCTTCTCCCACCCTCCCAGCACTAAAGCATCTTGCAGAGGATTGCGGGGGAAACAGCTCACGCAGCCCATCAAACCACCAACAGAAAAAAGTGCAGATATATGCAAACATGGTTTCCTTCCGCTCTATGGCATTAGTAAGGAGTTTTCACCACAAGTGGACAGAGCAGGGATATAAATACACTTACAGCTCGGGGTGAATCTGCTGCATCAGCTCCGCTGCTGCAAGCCTTCTCTGTTAGGACGATCATTTATCTCGGTCCTTAAGGAGGGCGGCTGCTCTTGCTTGCCAGGGTAGGACTTATGTGAGGATGTGGCTGAGTGGAGAGAAGGTCAGTTTTGGAGAGGCCTGGCATCCTCGCCCCAAAAAGGCAGCAAGGGAGACAGGGCAGTGGGATGTCAGCACTAAACAGCAGAAGTGTGGCAGGGCTTGTGGACGTGGGGAGGGCTCAGCTCCCTCAGCCCGGGGCAGCTCCCAGAGCTTATTAGATTTCATGCAAACGACAAGGAATTGGCCTTTCTTTATCCCCCAAAGCATGTTTCCACTTATCGCCACTTTGGTATCCATGCTCCATTTGTTTGGACCAAAGGCACGATCCCTGTCTGAGCAATATCTGCTCCTATTTTCTGACCAGGGCGGTCTCACCCGGGAAGGGGATGAGACCCTGCAGATCCCTGCTGCCCACCACACACTTCGGTTCAGCCCTCCCTTCCCCAGGCAGACCCAGGCAGCTCATGCCTCCATTTGGGGACTACTGGGAAGATTAGTAAGTGTACATGACGTTGTTACCTGAGACAGCCCAGGGGTGGGTTCAGTGACTCAGGAGCTCCCTCCGTTTCTAATGTTTGCACAGACTTTCAAGATAGAAGCATTAAGCGCTACCCATAACATGTTTGCTGAGGGTCAGATGCTTACATCTGACGGGACGCAGCTGGGCAACACTGCCAATGGATGTGATAAGCAGTTGTGAGGAAGGGATTGAAGTCTGGCCATTAGCAGGCATGACAGTGCACATATAGCTTTGATTTATTTCCCCTTGCAGAAGGAGTTTGCACCCCAGTGGTCCTCTGCAGCTGTGGGTGCAGCACCTCAGGATGCTGGAGCTGACTACGCCAGGCATTTAACCTGGTGTTCCCCCTCCAGGGACCTTCCCAAGGCTACCCTCACCCTACCATGCTCTCTGTGCCCTGTGAGCAATGAGACACGGAGCCCCTCCATGGACAGGCAGGAGGAAAGGGGAGACAACAAGGACAGTGGCAAGAGAAAGGAGGTGCCTGGGGCTGTTGCAGCCCTGTACCCCAACATCAACCCCAGACAGGGATTGCTTGCCATAAAGGTTGGGTCACGTTTCTCAAACACAGCTGATTTTTATTTCTTTTCCTGCCTGAGCTGAGTCTAACTGCCTGTCCATATGTTGGCTCACTGGCAGCTCTGGGCACCTGGGGTGCGGTGTGCCTGCGGTCAGATGGCAAGTGGCTTCACCCATGCGGGGAGCTGGCTCCAAGCTGCATCCGCAGGTGTTGGCTCTGCTTTCCCATCTCCCATGTCACCAGCTTTCACCACANTGGGTCACGTTTCTCAAACACAGCTGATTTTTATTTCTTTTCCTGCTTGAGCTGAGTCTAACTGCCTGTCCATATGTTGGCTCACTGGCAGCTCTGGGCACCTGGGGTGCGGTGTGCCTGCGGTCAGATGGCAAGTGGCTTCACCCATGCGGGGAGCTGGCTCCAAGCTGCATCCGCAGGTGTTGGCTCTGCTTTCCCATCTCCCATGTCACCGGCTTTCACCACAAGCCAGCCCTGACTATGGCGTTGTGCCCTACCAAGTGTCACTGGGGGACCCTACTACAGCTTACAGACCTGGCAGTATTCAGATATTGGCCTCTTTGGGATGCTTGAAACGAACAGTGAAGCTGCCCCATTTTACAGAGCACTGCTGCCCAGGGTCCCAGTCATGCGCTCACACTTAACTGGGAGTTTGCCTTGCTTCTGTGACAGCTTCATTTCTATTTCTGTTTCCATGCCGTACTCCCAACCTCCCAGCCCAAAGATGCAAGTATCTGTAAAAAAGCAACCCCTGTCATTTCCACGGTGTCTTATAACCCTGAATGATATTGAAATTGCCCAACTTGGGACTGCTTTGTGGTCATTATGCAGCTGCGACATCAAGGGGGCTAAGAGGGACGCCGTGCTAAAAGCCTTCCCCGCTCTCTTCTTGGGAAGAAAGGAAAGAGAACAACCAGCCCTGATTAAAAGCTTTTTTTTTTTTTCTAAAGCCGTCTCCGCATGCAAAGATTTGGTTCAAGGAGCATTAAAATCACTGCTGTCAGTTCAGAAAGAAGGGGCTGAAGGAAATCTGGGCCACTGGCATTGTGCGAGGGTTGCTATGGCAATACCCGCAGAAAGGCGGCTTAATAGGCTTTCTTCCCAGGAAACTCAAACCTGCAGTTCGCAGGCTGCAAAACGGCGCGTGCAAAAATATTTTCATGAATAGCATGTCGGTGGAAAATTTTGTAGGCTGTTTACATCGTCCGTTCAGAAGTGGGGCTGCAAGGGAGGTGTCTGAAGATCACCTAGCGGTGGCTGGAGACATACAGAGGGTATGGGGACACTGCGGAGGGACCCGCAGACGGCGGCAGCGATGCAAAGGGAATGGCAAATTTCTCCGCACAAGACAGGCGTTGTGAGCGACTTAAAAACATGTACTGCAATGACTGGTCTTCACACGCCAAGAGATGCTTTAGTAAGCAGACAGAACCAACGAGCCGTTTGCCCTGAATTCTGTGACTCCGCACGATGTTATTCCTGAATGTAGCAAAATGCAAAATGATGCTGTCTCTCAGCTCTTCCCTGTAATATTTACCATATTAAAAAAATGATGTTAGTGAAAATATTCGTGAACATTAACAGGTCACACTCTGCTTTTTTCAGTGGAAGCTTCAGCGAACATCAGTGATTCAGAGCTTGCCTGAATAAAACCTTAAATATTGTGGATTAGGGAAACATATTTTATCTTAATGGAAAGAAAGAAAGATGAGAGATTAAAACGTGAGACTGCAAGAGGGGATATCTGTGGGCTGTGGCAGACCTTCATTTCATGATGTCTAGTGAGTCACATAAATCCCTCCATGCTTCTGTTCCTCTGTACCACCTGTAAGTTGGTAATATTACAAGCAATTATTTACTCTCCTGAGTACTACAAGAATTATTTTGGCATTCTTGATTGCATGTTAATAATATAATATATAATTTATGATAAAGAAATGACTGTCAAATATGCACATGTGCATCTTATTGGGAAAAATAAAACCTGCTCACTAGCCTGGCATACGACAAGGAACATCTTCCTTTTTCTTCATCGGTAGATGCTTTACGCTTTGGAGCACAGATACCTGAGTATCTCTCTGCTGAAGCCAGGAAGTTCCACCATGTTGTCATGGTGTGTACCACAGAGCTAACCTACAAGTCTTAAAAGGTACTTTTTGCTGCAGCTCTATTTTCCATTTCATCTGCAATTCTACTGCTGCTCTCTCTCAATGCAGGGATAATTAGTGCATTAGTTGAATAAAACCTGCACGTCTTATAAAAGTCAGCTGTGTTGCTGGAAGAAAAAAAATAAAGCCAAAATTACATTATATATAAAAATAAGAAGAAACCATAGAAACAAATACTTGGGATGAGTCAGGATAGGAAAATGATAGATAAGGGTCTGAATGCTTCACTCCCTGCTGAGTTCGCGGCCGTCTGGCAGAATTATGCCATTTCCCCATGTTATGTAAAGGATTACTGCCCTCATAACATTAAGAGGAGAGCCTGAGCTCCTAATTTTTAGATTCAAAGTCTGACTCATGTTGTGAAACTGAAATCAGAAGTGTATGAAGACCTTGGCATCTGTAACATTTTTTTGTAGACTCATTTCAGTTATAGGAAATTTTTGAATTACAAAGAAGAGGGAAAAATGGTGTGCATGCCTTTTACTTCTCTCCGCTGACTGAGACAAGTCAGATGTAGGAAAGCCCAAACAAGCTGTAGCAGTCCTTCCTCTGTCACTAGCGAACAGTGGTGCCAAGAATGTAGCAACACATTCATTCTTAATGGTTGGGGAAAATGATGTATAGAGGAGCGAAACAAGTCCTCCAAGTTCCCACAGCACATCACAAGCAAACCTGTGAAGATTTTTTTAACTTCTTGAACTTCAACACTGAAAGTCTCTTAACTTGATTATATAACTTAGCTAGATTATGTAATACTAAAAATTCAGAAGTTAGTCTGCTCTTTAACGTGTATGGAGGCAGAGCTACAGGTGCTTCATTGTACCCAGATGTGGGAAAACTACTGGCTGCTTAATTCTGTTCTTGGTAGTGAATCACTACACGACAGTGCCCTCAGTTTATCTTTCAAGCCCTTTTGGGTAATTAATACAGAAAAGGCCTCGGTTGCTTGGTTTTCAGGAGCCAGGCAGAGTGCATCGTTTTATCAAAGTTTTGTGCTTTGGAGCCACAGCTGAAGGAGAGACTGTAGACCTTCAGGGACCTCAAGCAGGTCTCTAAATTGAAAGCTACAGTGAACCCAATTAAAAAATGTAATTTACATGTGATTATAACTCATTTGCATAAAATGCGGTTGTTTGACTGCTATTTTTGGCAAGCTTAAGCTTCAACAAGTCCTTTCCCTCACACTTTCAAAATTACTCATATGCATTTCTCATTTTCTAACCTTTGTTTCCCTCCAGCCCTGAATGTCAGCGGATCACAGGATTATCTGTGTTACCTGGCTGCATGAGTGCCTGAAGACTACTCTGGGACCTGGCTCCCCTGAGCCTCTAAGAGGTCTTATATTTGGAGCTAAAACACAACTGTATTATCCGAATAACCAGGGCTTCCCGGCATTCAGAAAACCTATTCTTATAGCAGATACGAGGACTTAATCCATTCAGTTTTGCTCCCTGAAAATTCGACTAAAAATTTATCCAGTTCTGGCTTGTCTGAAGGCATTCAGAAATCGCCACAAAACCTCCTTTGGAGCAGCAGCTAAAGCGGTTGGGTGATTACAATGGATGAGCTCATGCTTTTCCTTGTAACAAGCACAGCTTTGTTCAGGGCACTGGGGATGGGAGCCGTGAATGGCAGGGAATACACTGACTATCAGGATCAGATGATGCAGGAGTAAGAAACGAAATTGTTTTCAGTGGTTGGTTGCTTAGAAAGGCTAAAAGATAGAATTTACAAATATGCTGGTCAGGAGGGGAGAGTTTTGTGCAAAAATCTTTCAGCCCCACTCTCTTCCGTGGGTGAGTAGTATTTGCCCGTGTCCTGCAGAGCCCACTCTCTCTCCCATTGATGCCAGTTATGAAATTCTGGCTTCAAGAAGAGGAACAGTGATTTTATAGTCTGCAGTGCTGTTCTGCGGTGCTAACCACGAGTCCTTTAATTACACCCTTCAGTTACCATAACTACAATTTTTCCTGTAGAAGCAGTAATGTAGAACCAACACACTAACAAACTACTGCTTGTATATCAAAGTAGAATACACTCTACTGGGAAAAAAAAATCAAGGGACTAACTGGAGAGGCATTTTAAATATTATGTTTTTATCTAGATGTGTAATCCTACAAAAAAAGCTCTCAAGTGAAATTCTTCCCAAGTGAAACCTCATGCAGAACAACAGCAGTAACTGCAACTATCGTTAAATGGCTGAAAAGGTTAAGAAGGGATTTATGTGAAAAACCTGGAGACTATTAATTCAGGTTCCTGTTTTGAGATCAGCTTGATGGCAGGAGATTAAGACAAAGACAGAAACAAATTAAGAACAGATGCCAAGATATGCCAGTTTACTACAGAGGACAAATAGTGGAATTATTTTGCTTCGGCAAAAATGTTAAGTCACATAATAAATATTTAGATAAAGAAACATTAAGAAAACATTGAGTTGCTGTACTTCTCTTTACTAGGACTCCTGTGTTTTAAAACAATGCAATAAATATAGCTGGATGATTAATTTTGCAGAAATAAAGAAAGGGTGTTAGCCTGAAATGAATCACAGTTCATGGAGTTTATGTCGTATTATTGAGTTGAAGGAATTTCCTCCAGCCCAGGAACAGTTTGTGGCATCGCCGCTGAACAGCGTGATCAGAGTGCCACCTGATGGCTAAACCTTGCTTTCTTCTCACCCAACTGCCTTCAAAATTTAATAGGGCCATCCATGATCTCATCACTGTTTTCCTAAGCTGTGAGAAAAAGCTTCAGCTTAAATTACAAATGCTTATTTGCCCAGGAAGGGACATCTTTCGTATTATATTCCTATTGCCTGTTGTCAGTCTGATAAAGTAGACTGGCCTACACCAGATCCTCATTTTAGTGGGTGCATTTGGGGGGCACACGGTGGCGTTCAGAGAAGCTCAGTGGGTTAGGGAGTGACCCGAGATGGGGGGGACACCAAGCCACCTGAGGAGGACAGGCTGGGGAGGTCATCCATAGCTCCAAGTCATTCCCACACGGGATGGAGTCAGCTCCAAGCTTCAGAGACCAGCAACCTATGGATTTCAAAAGACACCTCTGCATTTTGTGGATTAAATAAAGCCACCCTCAGTCAATACTCCATTCTACTTTCTAAAATTCCCCCAGATTTGGAAATCAAGATTATTTCTTCTGGAAGTGTACGTTGGATGAGTCAGGTAACATCCACTGAGCTGCAGTCCGGATCTAATTCTTCTTCATTGATGCTGAAGAGAAAACAGGAGATTTTTGCCTGATCTCTGCCAAGATAGCAAAAGCAGCCTCTTCCTTCAGCACTTCATGTAGGAGTCAAACATGATCACGTCCTTGAATGCCTCATCCACCCTGGCGGAAACAGGGCCATGCTCCCACCCTCCCTTGCACTCACTCATCAGCAAGTTTTGGCAGAGGGGAAGGAGACCGTTTGCCCTTGCCCACTGAGAGCAGCAGGAGTGAATTTGCTTTCTGGGGAGGTGTTGTGGTTTAACCACAACCAGCAACTCAGCCCCACACAGCCACTCGCTTGCTCTCCCCCAGTGGGATGGGGGAGAGAATCACAAGAGTGAAAGCAAGAAAACTTGTGGGCTGGGATAAAGACAGTTTAAT
>VZSC01019791.1:86911-128342 GCA_013398225.1 Steatornis caripensis | reverse complement strand
GGCTGGGCTCAAACCACGACAGCCCAGAACAGGACCCAGCACTCCAGATTGGTCTCACCAGCGCTGAGCAAGAGGGGAGGATCACCTCCCTCGACCTGCTGGCAGTGCTCCTCCTAATGCAGCCCAAGATGCTGTTGGCTGCCTTTTGCTGCAAGGGCGCTTTGCTGGCTCATGTCAACTTGGTGTCCACCAGATCCTCTTCTGCCAAGCTGCTTTCNAGGGGAGGATCACCTCCCTCGACCTGCTGGCAGTGCTCCTCCTAATGCAGCCCAAGATGCTGTTGGCTGCCTTTTGCTGCAAGGGCGCTTTGCTGGCTCATGTCAACTTGGTGTCCACCAGATCCTCTTCTGCCAAGCTGCTTTCCAGCCAAGCAGTCCACAACCTGTACCGGTGCATGGGATTGTCCTTCTCCAGGGGCAGGACTTGACATTTTTCTTTGAACTTCATGAGGTTCCTGTTGGCCCATTTCGTCAGCCTGTCAAGGTCCCTCTGAACAGCAGCATGTCTGTCTGGTCTGTCAGCCGCTCTTCATGGCTTTGTATCATCTGCAGACTTGCTGAGGGTGCATTCTATGCCATCACCCAGGTCATTGATAAAGATATTGAACAACTCCTAGGGCACATCACTGGTGATTCTCCTCCATCTGGACTCTGTGTCATTGATCACAACCCTTTCAGCCTGGCATTTTGGACAGTTTTCAGCCCATTTCACTTTACACTCATCTGGCCTGTGCTCCATTGGTTTGTGTATGAAGATGTGAGGAGAGACAGTGACCACTGCTTTCCCATCATGTGGTGAAGTAGTCATTTCATCATGGAAGGTTGTCAGGTTGGTCGGGCATGTTTTCCTCTTCATACATCTTTTCTGATTCCCACTCTCACCACCCTGGTGCTCTTGGGTGGCACTGCCTCAGATGCCTCTGATACTTCATTGAACAGAGAGAGCTTCCAGCCCCTCAGCTGCTACCGGGGTGCTGAACAACGTAGTACTGTGTTTCTAAATCTGTTCTGTCAGTTGTTACAGCCTGTTATAATTTATTTTCGATAATCTCCTAATCAACCTGACTCTGATTTGGCTTGCCATTTTTTGTTTCCTTCCTTCTTTCCTTGGTTGGAAGCATGTGCCAAGTGATGTCTTATCTTTATATTTGAATTCTTGGCAAAACAAGATTGCCACTTACTTGTCAGAGAACTAGGATAAGGACATCTTCTTTGCACGCAGTGTAAGGGGTAGTTTGTGATGGCCCATGCTGCCTGTGAGAACACAGGAGAATGTTGTCTCCCTCTCAGATGAGCTTTGGTCCTACTGAACGTGCAAGAAAAGCACGGTTAACCTCACAGTGTTCATGCTCAAGGTTGACAAGACTATTTTTCATCTAAGACTTGGTCACTATGGACTTTCAAGCTACAGATAACTGATTTGAGTTGGGTTTGAAATTGAGATAGCTGTCTAAAAAGCAGATGGGAGGTAGGATAGGTGTTTTTGGTAGTTTGTGTTGCTGAGGTGTTCTGCTGTACCTTCTACCAGTTGAGACTTGCTGATTTTTGAAAGTTTTGACCAGGTTATATTACTGCAATCCAACTTAATGCTGACTGATTTTAGTATCACATCTGTTCTTGAGTAAAGCTTTCAAGTGAGAACTTGAAGTATTCAGAACTACCTCAAGCATTCAGATAATCTGTGGGCTAACATGATTCCTAATTATTGTTATTATAAGGAGTTGTGATTCCTTAAAAACATTTTTGATCACTGCTGGACACTCTTTTTGCTCGGGTAAATACTATACTTGAAGACCTTTCAGAGGCTTATTTTATCTGGACTGTTTTGGTAGTAGAATGGTTTCTTGCCTGTCACATTGCTGTCTGAATTATCTGGACAATTCACCTAATGCTACTTACTAATATTGAAAAGCAAAACTGATAAATGTTTCTTTTGGAGACCACAAAGTAGTGAGATGTTTAGCTTGCTGTTTCTATGTTATCACATGAAAAAAATGTATAGGATGAAACTATCTTGATATTCCTTGTGACCCCTCCCACTTTACAGGGGAGACAACGGAGTTTAGATCTGTTTTGTATATGTATCCATGAGAGTGAGGGTGGTCTTGAGTACCGCTGACAAACACAAGAGGAAGCTCAGCACCTAAATTTTAAACATTAAAAGTTGGTGTTCATTTACCACTAATTTGTCTTTGGAACACAGAGACGCATGGATGATGACTGAGAGGTTCTTGAGATCCTCCTTTGGTGTTGGCATAACCGAATCCATGTTTTACAGTCTGGAAAGGTGACCGAAATGAATGTGTTGTGCATTTCAAGCACAAATATCGAAATATTCCCCCAAGGAGATAAAGAAGCTTTCAGAATAATTAGTTTGTGTTGATATAGCATGGGTATGATTACCTACTACTGCTGTGGAAAAAGGACCAGGTGTTTGGCAGTTTGAGTTGTAGTCGACAATGCTGTAAGCACTTACCATGACTAACAACTGCGTTCTGATCCATTTTCCATGTTTAACTTTGTAAAACTGTCCTATACTGTGTATATTGAAGTATAATACCTGCTAATGTGCTTAGAAGCAGAGTTTATAATGAGAGAAATATGTAACGTGGATATTTCTTACAGTTTTATGCNACTGCGTTCTGATCCATTTTCCATGTTTAACTTTGTAAAACTGTCCTATACTGTGTATATTGAAGTATAATACCTGCTAATGTGCTTAGAAGCAGAGTTTGTAATGAGAGAAATATGTAACATGGATATTTCTTACAGTTTTATGCATTTGTACGTTTCCAAAATGGTTGAGTTGAGTTGGTTGGCAGATGACATTTTTATTTCCAGACTGTAGGTGATGAACGGCCGTTGTCTTTATGATCTGTGGCTGCCAGAATTTCCTGTCTGTTGGGCAATATTTCATGTCAGCCACTCAAAAGACAATTCAGTGCAGAAGCAATGCAAAACTACTATGCTTGCTGCAGGCAGTAATGGGGAAATATGATGCTTTAAGCAAGCTTAGAGAATACATTTGGCAAAAATAAATGTATACAGTAAAAAAAGCATGTGTTAGGAGTTCCAGGGTGTGTATCACAAGCAGATAACTCTGGTAGTGACTTCTGTTCATAATACAGAAAACAGATTTTCTTTCTTAAAGGAAAAAAAAGCAAAACTAAGTTTTCATGTTTATATTTGACTGGTTCCTTTGTTAATGGGTGTATTCATGAAATAGTTTGCCAGAGAGATCATTCTAGCTTCTCTTGTATTCATGGCACCATTATGTAGTTCTGTTTTTTACCAAGGGTTTTCTGGCTTCATCTGTAGGCAGCAGAGGGATAAAGGCTACGTTGCAACCTGCATGCAGCACCACTTTTGATCAAAACTCTCCACAGGTCAGAATTATACATCGATTTAATGGAGCTGTATGTTCAATACCAGGAAATAATACTTTCTCCCGTTTGATTCCTTAAGTTGTGAATTAATTGTTGCATATTGTTATGCCCTGATAGACTAAAGAGTAACCTGAGAAAAAACTTGTAGAGCCATTCAGGATTTCTGTCTTTTAACCCTGTTGTGCTCTCGTCTCTGTGCGCGTTTGTTGGGATCTGCAGAGGAGAGGGAGGTTTCATCAAGAACAGTGTTAACGTTTGGTAGCGCCTGGGCATCCTGACTGGATTTGAGGTCGAGGGAAGATTATTTGATTTGTGCAGGTTTGTGAAAATTTCTGGCATAAACAGAATTTCTTGATGAACAAATGAGCCTTTATTGCCAAACAAGCCTTAAGCTGTCAGTAAGCAACTCTCATGCATCTTGTGCAACAGATGGACAAGTAAAGCTCACTTGCTTATTCTTAATACAAAACCAGATGAATCTGAAGGAGGATGCCTTTTACATGTCTGTGCAACTTAAGTTATATGATATTGTCACTCGTACACCTCCTGGCTGTATTACATTTCTTGGATCAAACCTGCAAAAATATTGCGGCAATCAATTTTTTGCAGATATAAGAGCAGATGTGAGTATGACAATTAACAAAGCATTTCGTGTACATACCATACACGCACAATTTGAACCTTTCTCCCTCCTTGGCCCCAAATATGCATTGAGTAACAAATGCTTGCCCTGTGGGCAGTGATTCATAATTGGTAAATCTTGGGCTGGGACTTGGTGGGGTGGGGAGGGGGGGGGAACCACTGCCAGCAATCCCTTCCACCACACATGCACAAAAACCCATCCACCACCACCAAAATGTGTCATATTCTTAAATTTACTTTTTTCTAATAGGTGACTATCCAATTTTTTTTATCCTCTCTGAAATGGTTAGGAACACTATGACTCACAAATGAGTGTGCTGTAAGGCAAACACTTCTTAGCATTTGTTGTTCAGTCTGCCTTTTTGTACATGCATGGCTTTCCAGTTGCATTTCCATGTCTGAGTTGCATTCACTGTGGTTTTTTTGTTTTCAATTTCAGTGGACTATATTGTGGAATATGACTATGATGCAGTGCATGATGATGAGTTAACAATCCGAGTTGGTGAAGTCATCAGGAATGTGAAAAAACTGGAAGAAGAAGGATGGTTAGAAGGGGAGTTAAATGGCAAAAGGGGCATGTTCCCTGACAATTTTGTGAAGGTGAGTTTTCTGCATTGACTTGGTTTTACTGTGATCATACAGCAGGCTAGTTATTACTGAAATGGTTAGATACACATCAGTTGTATTTATAACAAGACGGCTTTTTTTAACTGGAAGACCTTTTAGATGATTACATAATTTTTTTTTAGCATGCTTTTGAAGGCCTTTTTTTAATAAGTTCTGCTGTCTGTTCTTACTTCAGCATTCCTTTTGGTCTGTACCCTTGCGCTATATGTTCTATCCCCTTCCTACTGCTGCAGTGCACTAACAGTTGTCTGTACTCATGGTGACCTCCTTTAGAGAGATGAGCTGATTAAAGAACCAAAACCACAACTCACCCACCCCCCCCAAACCTGCCCCTACAGAAGGTATCAAGTAAGGAGAGAGCTGGGTAAGTGGGGCCACAGCTCAGTCAGCTCAGCTACAGTGAAAAACTGCATCTTCAGGCTGTGGTGGTGGTGGTGCTTCAGCCTGGATTACGGTGCTTTATTTCAAGGAGCAATTCTGCTCTACCCTGGGCTCCCTACTGCTGGCACTGCCTATTTCATGACCGTGCAAAGGGACAGGGCAGGGAATGTGTCCAGCCACAAGGTAACTATGAAATCAGGTTGGCTTTCAGCTTCATTTCCTGACTGGGCTCCCCGTTTGTCAGCAGCAAATACCTGAAATGAGAAGGATGTGAGATAGGTGCTCCACTGGGCTGCAGTACTGTCATGCCTTTGGATTAATCATCATCTTTCTAAATATGATCCTGTTCTCTGGGATCTCTTTCTCAGTGCTGTGTGACTGACTTCTGGTAGCTGTGTTCTGCAGTGAGATATTGCTTCTCAAATCTTTTATTTAACCTTTTATATTTATTCTGTGTTTGTGTCCTAATTTTAATTGAAATTCTTGTTTGCACCTTCCACGTGTTTCCTGTTTTCTCTGCAAATTTTCTAAATGTAATATTGAGTATACCCCTATTTATTAGTTACTTACAATGAAGAAGTCTGCAAAGCAGCTGGGTGTTCTATTCCATGTGTAACTTCTGAAATCTAGAGCCTACTGAGCTGCAGATATTTTCTCATCTAAACTACGCAAGTGTTACAGAGGTGCTCTGCTTCTTTGTGCTTTCTAACCTTTTTAGTAACTTTGAAGGATTCCTAAGTATAGTATAGTATAGTATAATCAAAGACAATTTAGATATTCCTGTCTCTTTTGAAGTGAAATGAATTTTTTGCAAAACAGAATTATCTAATGTATTTTGCTATGATATTTTCATATCATTAAACCTAAGAGGAGATTTGTGCAGTGCTATAAACACTCCTGTAAACTTCCTTACATCAAACTGGACAATTTTTCTGATCATCTTATTGAAAAAGCAAAATTACTAATTTTTTTTTTTTATTGTGGAGTAAGTTGAAGTATCTACATTTTTAAAACTGATGGGAATAACCCAGTTGTTCTCAGAGAGGGTCTTTTACCAAGGAAAAGTTTGTATGAATGCCTTTTGCTTGTCTAATATTTGTAAGTTGTTTGTACTTTAGTTGTTTGTAGTTGGTTCAAAATCCATTTTTGGTTTTGAGTCCTGTATAAATAGTAATCTTACTTAAAGTGGTGTTTTGATGATTACTGTGTTGCTGATGTACTTAATTAGCACTCAAGTGCTGTATAGGAAGAAAGCATCAGACACTGCTCTTCTCTTGTTCTTGTGCCATCAAGATCATCTTTCTACTGAACAGCAGAGAGGTCAGATGTGACTTGTTTCCATGTTAAAAACTAAACTTATTGGCTCTTTTCCTGCCCTTCTGCAGCTGTGGCATTTATACATTTTGTTTTAAATTACTTTCATCCTGAAAGATCTTTATGCATCTCAACTCCAGGTATTTTTAACTTTACAGCTGTTCAGTATGTGCATGGCATGGTTGGATATCACGGAATCACAGAATAGTGGGGGTTGGAAGGCACCTCTGGAGATCATCTAGTCCAACCCCCCCTGCTAAAGCAGCTGTGCCTAGAGCAGGTTACAGGGGGCAGTCAGTTTTCTAGAAGGCATAGGGATTTGGAGAAGTGGAAATGGAGTTGTGAGGAAGAAAATGATCTCTTTGGTTTCATGACAGAAGGGGATAACTTGCCTTCTTGGTGCCAGAGTTGAGTGCAGTTATGAGTCTCTTGGGAACTTCTTTTAAGATGGTATGCATAGGCTGGGAGACTGTCATACAGTGATGGGATGATGGGAAAGCATTAATTTTTAGGGAAGTGAAAGTCACGGTTTTCTTCATGGCCAACTTGATTATAGTTTCTTCTTAAAACTTAATTTACAGTTAGTGATAGTTTGAGAGACTGTTTCTGGGAAAGCTGTTGCAGAAAAGTGGTATTTTTCTGCTTCCACCTCAACCTCAACTTTTCTGATTTGCTGCTGCAGTAGGTTGTTGATAGTGCAGGAGAAACGCTATGAAACGCTACTATGACCAGACCGCTGCAAATACCAAGCCTCAATAAACTTAAATGCTCCAGGTGATGTGGTGTTAACATCTGCAAGGTGTGGGTGAACTGCAGGAGGGCAGTGGAAACAAGCTGAAGCAGGGTTGTACTTTGGTCTTGTGGACAAGGAGCGTCCCTTGAGAAATGAATTTACTCATTTGGTGCCAAGCCCAGTAACTCACCACCACCAGGTAGTTGTGGTCTCTGTGTTCTCTGAGCTTTCTATGGGAAAGGGTGTTTTAGTGCTCTAAGCAGGAACCTCCCTACAGCTCCTGCAAGGTGGTGTAGGATTTGAGAGTAGAGAAACGTAACAAGTTGGTTGGGAGGGATGATGACAAGAAGGATGCTGAAAAGGGACAAGTACTGCTAAGTTCTCATGACGCACACAAAAGGGAAGGGAGGCTGAAGGTGTGGATGGTGCAGTGAGAAGGGAACAGCTGGAAGGACACTAAGCTGGGAGGACCTGGAGTGTATGGAGTCGAGGTCAGGTCAGTAGAAATGTGACCAGAGAGAACAAATAGGTGTGGACAGGACCAAGGGTTACACCAAGTTTTACATGTTTGGAGGCAAAAATTTGGGACTGTACTTGAATATTTATTCCTTCCTGAAAGGATCTTACTCTCCTGTTATGAGTGTAAGTTCATGCATTAGATGGGGTTCTGGCCTGAACTCATTATATGGATAAAATTGGGATTTTTTTGTCATATATATGCTGATTTGTTAGGAATTGAACTGAGGCCAGGGTGTAACGTGTCAATGTGGAATTTGGATGGTAAATTATAATCTGTGCTCATCTGAAAAAGATTAGCATTTGAAGTTGAAAGTGCATGTGTTATCCACTAGATTTGCCTAGCCTCTTCATGTGTAAAATACATAATAAATATATGACAGATTAAACTGGGTGAAGGACATGTTTTCTTTTTCAAATGTTAGGTGTTTTTAGAGAAGATAAGTGAGTTACTTCAAAGGACCTTTGATTTTCATCAGGCAACTGCAGGAGCATTGCAGCGGGGAGGTGCTAATTCCAGCTAGTTTGGTTTTTGCTCATTTTGTTAGTTTATCTCTTCTTCATCCTGTCTGAGGGCAGGAAAAGAGCATGTTGCCTTGGCGGCAGCTGCAAACTGTCTTTGACTGCCAGGCAGGGTGCAACTGCTTTTTGCCTGTTTGAAGGACAACCAGAATGTCGACAGGAGGATTATGGCTGCATGCAGCCTGGATGTGTTGGATGCCCCAGATCTGGACTGTATCCTCACTGCTAAAGCAGATCAGTCCCCTTCTGTTCCCTCCTTCTGGGCTCCACTAATACATAGGATTTACTGACGTTTTACACCACTCCTCATACTTTGACTTTTGCACGCTTTGACAAATGAGTCTCTTCTGTTTGAAGTATGACCAAGTGCTATCAACTTAATTTTGAGTTGTTAAAAGTCGTGCAGGAAATAGCTTTTTGATTATGTCTTCCTTTTTTCCTCAAGTCTTCTAAATATTGCAAAATAGTTTTATGTAGTGGTAGTGGATTTATGTTTCATGTAGTAGTGGCAATTGGGTCTTTGCTGTCAGAAGTGCAGCAAAGGGGGCTGACATTGTGTTTTCAGGTGGGTTAATCTGTTGTACAGACAAGTAGGTGAGTTGAGCACTATATGACTTTGAAATACTTGCATGCAGAAGGGAAGCTTCCTGTGGATAGTGATGTGATGCTGGTGCTTGGTACCTTGTAACATCTGCTAGTAACTTTTTGTTGGGTTTTTTTGGCTTCTACACAAGCTTTTTGCCCCTTGGTGGTGGGATCCCGAAGAAGGATCAGAATTTGGTGGTGCCTGGTTCCAAATGCCAGCTGGGACCTGAGCATTTTCTGAGAGCTCATCACTTGGCAGGTTAACGAGCAGTCTGAGATGGTCAGTCCCAAAAGGTATGCTCCTTGGTGCTGACTCCATTTGCGTTGTATTGCGTTATAAGAAGGAGAACAGGTAGACTCAGTTAAGAACTCCATAAAGCCTCCAAAACATCCTCGGATGCGAGTGTGACAGTGTCACTGCATGGGGTGGAGAGTAGGAGGTATTGTAAAGGTTGGGAGGGAAGTCAGGGGGCGGGATGTCCAAAGCAGTCCTGAAACCGGAGATCAGGGGTGGTGGAGAAGCTTGCAGTGACTGTATTGAAAACAACTAGGTAAAAAAGGTCCAAGCAATCACACTGCCCGCTTGTGAAGCTGATTTCCTGGAATTCGCTTTTCAGCAATAGGCCTTTTTAAAGACTTTCTGCCTGTATTGCAGTGCTGGATCTTGGACTGCATAGATTTCCAATTTAATTAACAAAACTTGATTTGAAATTCCTGTTTGAACTGCATGCATATCTGCTTTTAGTGGGATTGGAATAGCTGAACTGGAGTTCTCGTTCCTGACATTGTTACTGCCATTTTCCTCCCTCTTCCTGTATGGGCAATTTAAAATAAACAACTTGATAAATTCCTGAAAGGAATTTGCATTGGAAACCTAGGAGACTTTTATTGTTTTCTTTGAGAGTGGCTTTTCCTTTCTAAAATTTATCACAGTGCAAAATTTGCATGCAGACATTCATCTCCAGTATGGGTTAGAGCAGTGCAGTAATGCTGTTAGATTAAATGTGTGAGGTTTTTGGAGATGTTAAGGTGTGTGGGATGTGGAAGGCTTTTTGGTTAGGGTTTTTGTTCATTTGCTTATTTTTAGTAGCATTATTCACTCTCAAGCTAACTATTGTGTTGATAAGCTGGACGTGATGATTTGGTTTTCATCCTTCTCATTTTTGAAGGTTTTTGTCTGTACATAGCTGAGAAGGCTTTTAAGAACTTAAGTTGCTTGTTTCATTTCATCTTAGTTTATATTATGTTGTGAGTAATACGGCTTTTCATGGTAGCAAAACCAGTTCAATTATAAGCTCAAGGCTTATGATCCTCCCTCGAATGAGGGAGGAGCAGCGGATAGATTCATTAGGAGCTTTCGTCAGTTAAGGTAGAAAAGTTTGCCGATAGGCTTCAGGGGCATTCCGGTGAGCAAGCTGGACACTTCTGCAAGCATGTTTGGGACATGCAGCACTTCAGCCGCCAGCTCAGCGGAGGACGCGTCTGCGATAGCGCTGGTTCAGAGAAAACTTTTTGCCTGCGCAGGTGTGTGCAGCTGCTCCTGCTTAGCTCTGCGCCGAGCCTGGATCCTTTTCAGGTTAACACGTGAACTTTGCTCGCTGTGACATTTTTCTTCCTCCTCCTAAATAAAAAAAACCTGCAACACTGGGTGTGTTTGAGCAAATATGTCCTTGGAAGCGGTAAGCTTGCTTTATTTTCCGTATGTTCTTAACATCAAATATTGTAAACAGCCTTTGCATTTTGGGGTAATGAACGTGAACAGCAGCACAAATTTAAAAGTGGTGATTGCAATATAATTTTTAGATTTTATTTAATATATGGTGTAAACTTAGGAACTGCAGACAACTGTGGTGCTTGCATGAAGAATTTATTTTAGAAAGGGTGTTTGTTTTTTTTCTTTTTTTCGGGTTTACTTTCTTGTTCAACTTCCTGGTCTATGTAAACAAAACTAAACCCCATCCCCTTTCCTTCCCTTGAAAGCCCCCCCTAGAGCAAAACTTTAGAGTATTAGCACAGCTGACCTACCTTCTTAAGGCTGGGTCTTTGCTGCCTCCTTCCTATGTTCTTGCTGGTGGGATGCTGTTAAGCACTGAGCATGCTGTGAACTGGTGAGAGAAGTTTTGGCTGAAAACTCCTTCAAGTGTAGTGTCTTCTGTAATTCCTTTTCAAAAATAGAAAATTGACGTCACCCAGAACTTTAAACAGGAATCGTGGACTCAGGAGGGATCGTGGGTGGGACAGTGTCACTCTCTTCCGGGTTGTTCTTGNAGTATTAGCACAGCTGACCTACCTTCTTAAGGCTGGGTCTTTGCTGCCTCCTTCCTATGTTCTTGCTGGTGGGATGCTGTTAAGCACTGAGCATGCTGTGAACCGGTGAGAGAAGTTTTGGCTGAAAACTCCTTCAAGTGTAGTGTCTTCTGTAATTCCTTTTTCAAAAATAGAAAATTGACGTCACCCAGAACTTTAAACAGGAATCGTGGACTCGGGAGGGATCGTGGGTGGGGCAGTGTCACTCTCTTCCGGGTTGTTCTTCTAACTTAGGCACAATTAAATAGTGTAGTAACATTAATAAAAAAAACAGATTAATAACTGTAAGCTTTTAAACAATGTATATAGGATAAGCCATGTGCATCTAGTTAGAAGTAATTAGGGTGTATTTATAGAATGGAATAAAACACCTATCTATTTGTAGAATTTTGGGGTCCTCTGCTGGGTGTTCTGTCCAAATTCTTTGCATCCGAGTAAGGCTTGGAGAAAATCAGATATGCAGTAATTTATCAAGCCTATCGGTCAAATGTTATTTCAGTTTATGCAACTTTTTCCTTTGCTGGTTTGTTGTTTTAAGGAAACTGTCATCGCAGTGGGCTGTGCAGGGAGGTGAGACTAAGGAGCCTTGAGGTGTCATTGGGTTCCCAGGGAGAGGTAGGCAGCCCTGACTATAAGAAGGCGATGCTTGCTTTGAAGCCAGCAGTTCTTGTTTTTCAGAAATAAAGATAACATGCAAGATTGAAAGCCATATGAAGTAATTTTGGTTTCAGTGTGGTGAGTACGTGAGAGAAATGATGGGTGTAAGCTGGCTTTTTGTCTCCTGGCAAGGAGTGAAGCTGAGCATTCAGGCTGGTGCTCTAAGACTTGTTGCTGATACAGTGGTGCCATCCACCAGTCCTGCTGATTTTTCTTCTGGCTTTTGGAGAAAATAGTGCCACTGGAGAGTGTGTTATCAGGGGATACCATGTGTGTTTGCCTGAGCTGCTCTTGCTAATCCCATCCATCGGCATGTGTCTGGGATTTGTAAGCATGGATAATGATTCTTGTGCTTGTGGGGTGAGAGATGAGTCTCTACTAGCCATCTGTTTTGGCCTGAATAAACAAGGAAACAGGTTTTTTCCAGCTGGAATGTTAGGATAAATTGTTTGGGTGAGCTTTGCTTATGATGGAGGAAGCATTGTTTCTAAAAAATAATTTAAAAACCCCTCTGAACAGTTGAAAACATTGACAGATATAGCCAGTGGGACCGATACATGACTATCTGCCTATATATAAAAGTTTTTGCTGGGAGCTTCTCATGGATTCTTATTCCTGTGACTTTTGCAGTTGAATCACTGGATTGACTGCTTGAGTTTATACCAGTCGAGCCCCAACCCTGTGAGTTCCCTCTGTATACTGCCTGTATCTGGCACGAAGACGGGAAAAGCAGAGTCTTGAGGTTGGTTTGTTTGCAGGTAGTCTGAGACTGCACCGTAGAGCTGCTGTTGCTGGCACAGCTATGCCAGCACAGCCACTTGTGGGCACCTGTGTGCCAGGTTGTCTTTTCACATCCTATGTCCACACTGGGATTTTATTGCCTTGTCAGTGTTGTTTGGGGACGTGTGAATTATTTCATGTTCCAAGGCAGTATAAGTATGTTGATTAGAAAGATACAGCATGAGAATGTTAATGTGGCTGTATGAATTATTTATCTTGATGATGGACTATTAGATCTGAAATGTCACAGATGCTTTCCTCAAAAGTTAACTATTTAAGTACGTGAAAAATTGGTGAAATGATGTGGCTCTTTCCCTGTTCTAGATGTGCTTTAAAATGTTTTTTCAGTTTGCATTTGAAAATAGTGGTTTCACTGTAAGAGTAAAAATCTGTAGCATCATGAATTCTTCCATGGCTGAATGTGAACACAGAATGAAGAAAACACTGATGCTTCTTTAATGTTTAGATTTTAAAATATAAATACCTTATTTTAAAATACTGTGTTAGCGAGAGCATGGGAGAAATGGAAAGAGCTCCTAAATTTTGCCTCAGTGGCAGTACTGGTATGGAAGGGAACTTGAGGTACTGTTCCGAAGGATGGCAGGATAAAACATGATTAATGACTTGTGTGAATCCCGCTTAATATGCTAATTACTCATTCAAGTTTCTTGATTGTACCTGCGCCTCTAGCTTTTTTAAATGGCATTATCAGCTTGTGATGTTACTCTGTTGTGACTGCACACTCCTGGATACTCGGTGCTGCTCAGTTTGGGTGTAATGGTTTGTTGCACAAGCTGGTCTGGAAGGGACAACAGGTATATATACAAGTGGTTATTCCTTTAACCACTTGAAACAATCTGCTCTTTTGCCCTTCCTTATTTAGTTTTTACACTTGATTTACACGTAATTTTATAACTTCCTCCCTGAGCACCAGAGAAAGGTAACCGTTCTCTGGCTGGAAGCTTGCAAACAGGGTACGTTCCATCAGATGGCATTTGCAACCATCGTTGAGGAGACTCCCCAAAGCACCACCAGGATCTTGGTCAGCAATAATTGACTGGACCTGCGCAGAAAACTTACTTTTAATTTTAGGCCTTCACTGTATACAGAAGTCTAAAATACAGCCATAAATATGTACTCTGGAATTAGCTTATGTAATAATACTGAAAAGTTCAGTTATGCAGGTAATGTAATATGTAATGTTTGTTATGTCCTGGGAGGCTCTGGGCATGCATTCCAGTGCTATTTTTTTAGTACTTTGCCATATGTCTAACAAATCAACAAATAAACCAAGCACAGTAATATTAAATATGTTCTTTTGCCTTTTTTTTTTTAATGAGGTTGAGTGAAGTAATCTACTTGTGAACTTGAAACTTAAACTTGCGTGAGGCTAGCTCATCTGGCCTGTCATAACATTAGCACCACTTGTGAATGTTTTGGTTTGGGTTTTTTTGGATGGGTCATCGTTTTGGAGCGGGAAGGTTGGCTCTCCTCTACTGTAGTGTTTTCAGTATTAAATTTATTTTTTAATGTATATTTTCCTTCCTTGAACACTGAGTTCTATCTGTTATAATGAGCTGATCTCAAAGTTCAATACGGTAAATGTTTGCTAGGCTTAACAAGCTTTTTGTGTACTTTTCACTTCCTAAAAATATTATTTCAGTGTATGTATGTAAGTTCATTAGCTTTGAACTTGGTGTAATAAGCTTTCAAACTGTTAGAAACAGATGATGATGGGCAGGTGTCTGTCACTTCTATCTACTTATAAAACAGCAGCAGAAAGCGGGATATGTTTTTAGTTGAAAATGTTAGTTAATGGTGAATCTTAGATAAAATCAAACCTATTTTCAAACCTATTTTAGTCTTCACTGAGATTTTGAGGTTTTTGGTTTCAGCAAATCTCATAAGCATTTCATTTTGTGTCTTAGGCAAGAGTTGTGATGGGACATAGATGTGGCAGTGTTTTAACTTGCTTTAACCTTTGTGCAGAGGTGGCCACGACTGAAGTGCTGGAGGTTTTACAGGGAACAGAGAGAGATGTGTACCCTGGAAGAGAGATGCAGGGAAGTAGACAGCTGAGTACGACAGCGGATGTGGGAAGCCAGGATGATGGCAAGAAGGAACAAGGGATGTTCAGACTTAAACATCAGAGTGGACCTGCTAGTGGTTACTGGGTCACACATTTCTCTGGACCAGCAATAGAGGCACTTCACTGGGAGAAGGGAAAGAAATGTGTCTTTCTGCCTTCCCTTGTTGGGGAAGCTTGATAAAACACCACGTGCTACGGGAGCTGGGTCTATGTCTGCACTCTGCCATGTNGAGGTTTTTGGTTTCAGCAAATCTCATAAGCATTTCATTTTGTGTCTTAGGCAAGAGTTGTGATGGGACATAGATGTGGCAGTGTTTTAACTTGCTTTAACCTTTGTGCAGAGGTGGCCACGACTGAAGTGCTGGAGGTTTTACAGGGAACAGCGATTCTTAGTGCTTTAGATCAATGAAACCATTTTGTGGCTGGTGGTTGGCAGGACATTAACTATTAGTCTATAAAACGATTACAAGAAATATAATTACATTTTCATATGTATAAACAAGTAGAATAGAAAAGAAATGCAATTAACCTTTTAAGATATTTTTATCTGGCTGCGAATGTGGAAGCACCATAAAATATTATTTAGGTTTTTCTTATTTTTAGAAGTATTTTAAGACCAACTTTTTTTCTTAATTAAATGATTGGGAAACATTGATGTCAACATCTGTGCTTCCTTTAGTTATCCCTGTTAATTTAGGATACTTTGCTCACTGTTAGTAGGCCTGGTGATCTGACTGCTGTGTTTTTTCTGCATCTGGGCATTGATCCTTGTTGAAAGCAGATGGAAAGGGTCCTTGTAACATCGGCAGAAGCTTCTTAGGATGTGAACACATTATACATTTTTAAGTCTCTTGTATGATGCAAGTATTAACAAGACCTCAGATCAGAATCTATTTTGACACTTGTTTGGCACAAACTATAGGTGTCCAGTTCTCCACAACAAAAAATAATCATATCTGTCTGTCTATGAAAAAATATATATGCTTGTGTAATTATATATATATATATATATATATATATATCTGTAATCTGTATCAGGAGCTGAAATTTCAAGCCTGCTTCTATATATATTCTATAATGTTCTCCTTATTTAGGAAAGTCCAGTTGTTTGCCTGTTCCTTAATCTTCAAATATTACATCTATTCAATGGCTCCAGTTTTAGTCTGTAAGTCTGAAATGACCCAGTAATGTTTTTGTGCTTCCCAGAGATCCTGCTTATGTATTGTGAGAAAGAAGTGATACCTTGCCTGATTGATGATGCCTTTCTTCCTAACAGAACGACAGTATGGTTATGTGATCTATATTTAGCATAGGTTATAACACTTGTGAAAATGTGGATAACTTGTTAGACTTCATGCTGAGTGACGCGATGTGGGTGTGATTTAATAGAAGGAAGCTCTGGAGTTCTGTCTGGAAACTGAAGAAGTGTGAGCCTGGCTTGAGTCATTTCTTCTGTAGCTAGTTACGTTTTATTCTTGGTGGAGAAAGTTGATTTGATTTGAATCTGCAGCAGGCACAAATATTAATAATTCAACTTTCTGAAAATATTTCTCCAACCACTTATAAAACTCGGCTATGCACCAAGAGTCCACAGATTTCTTCTGCCATTGCTTGATGGTGGTGAAGTTTAGCTGCCAGGACTTTGCATCCTTGCTTTCTGTACTCTCGTGTTTGAAGCATGCAAAAATTTTAGATGTAAATGGATTGCTCTGCATAAATCTCTTACAAGAAACATTCAGGGGAATTTCCAAAGCCTTGCTCAGCCGATAATGGCCGTTCAGCGAGTGGTGTGCTGTGTTGAGAAACTACAGCAACAGTCGCTCCCATAGCAGTGTGTGTCTGTAGCTCCTGTGAAAACTGCTGGGGATTCATGTCAGCTGGAAATTTTTTTCCTAACCTCAGCCTTGAGCAGAAATGCTTTTGACTGGGGTGTACAGAAGTCAGAATGTGAAGCGATTTCACTTTTGGAAGAGGCAAAGACGAGGAGTGATGCTGCCTTACTGTTGGTTCAGCCTTATCATGGGTCAGCACTTAAAAAATAAACTCAGTGATTTACTGTTAAACAGTCCCTACTTCGGCCATAAATTAGGCCAAAAAAAAATCAACCCATGACACATGTTAAACTGCCCAGTAGGTAATTTGTCTTACAAAACAAAGGTTATCAAGTGTGTCCGTTCTTCAGATGGTAACTGCTTTCATCTTTAAGTGATTTGTTTCTATTTTCAACGGTTAATCCTCTGGGGAGTCAGGGGCAGCTTGTGACCTCTCCCAGCCAAGCTTTTCTGTCAGGAGGTGGAACCTGCCCTGACCTCCTGAAAGCTCCAAGGAAAGAACTCAGGAGCTTCTCAGCTGTTTTGGTTAATAAATTGTCTTGATCTGTCCCTTTAGTTCATGGCAAGTGTGGCGAAGGAATGAGACAGATAGGAATAGCTGCAAATTATTCGTCTTTCTTTGCTTGTAGTAAATATTTCACCTCTGTGGGCGCCTGCACTGAGAATGAGAAAACATGTTTTCTATTCAAGGAGGAGACACTGGCAAAATGGAAGGATGTGGGATGTCTTAGATTTCAGAGCCTGGGGCTGTTAAAGCTGTGCTGTGCCTGCCTGTCTGTCTGTTGCTGTAACTAAGACTGTAAACGTGAGCGGTAATGGGCATATAAATAATTAGCTGTGTGAAGATTTTTTTGTATTCCAGGAATCACGGTGTTTCATCGCACTTGAACGGATTATAGCCGGCAATATCTCATCCATACGCAGCTGTACAGATTTTTATATGTATTTATATACACTCACACACTTATGTATGTGTTATTTTTCAGTGAAGGGATTTTGCAGGCTGTGAGGGGAAGAGAGAAACTTGTATAAACAACACTATTGCCTGTAGATTTAGCACAAGCTTCAAATTTGTCCCTTTCCCCTAAAATAAGTGGCAGGTTCAATCCTGACTTCATTATTTTCTGCCCAGTAAAATATCAATTATAAACTTGCCAATCCATGGGTTCTTTTTTGTTGTTGTGATGGGGATGAAAAGAGATGAGAAAAGGGGAAGAAACAATGTGAGATAATCGTATGTGCAGGCTGAGACATTTACCTTTGTGTATTTTTTTATCTCAGCCTCTTTAGAGGTTGAGGCTGTTTGCTGCTGCTTGAGATCTTGCTTTAAAATCTGTTCAGCCAATAACAGAAATGCATGCGGATTTTGTGCAAGCTGATGTTTTGTAGTTTACAGTGGACATAATGTAAAAAGTCTAAAGATAATGACATATGTAGAAGGAGGTGGGCAGCTAAAGTCTTAATATTTATGCTTGAATCTAGCTAAGGATTTAAGTTTGCTGGATAATGAACTTCTGTGCCCTGTAATTAAGCGTAGACATCATATTTATAACTACCTATTCCTCATGTCCTTTCAGACAATCTGACCTCCTTTCTCTGTCTCCAGTGCCCCGCTGATTTTAGTGCTCTTTGCTTCTGGCGAGGGGACGATCCCGCGATGCGTGCACAAACGGCTCATAGTGGGAAGGCTGCTTTCTTGCTCCCTTAAAAAGTAGGTCAGGACTGCCTGCTTATTTGTTTATTTTAATAGGCATCATGAGGCTATAGATGAATTTAGATGTGTTCAGATTTTTGTCTGTGTGTAAAGAAGAATAATTCTTATTTCACGTGTTGCTGTACCTAAATGGTTTTGAGATTATATATATATACATTTCTCTGAGGAATTGTTGAGCTGTGACAGGTGCAATTAAAACAACAGCCCCTTAAGTTCACTCCAGTCTTTTTTTTGCTATTGAGTTAGATTTGTACACATTTTTGCATATCAGCTTTCAGTGATTTTGGCAAATTTTGTAAGTGTGTGAAATACACGTTTATGGAGATTATGGAAACTTCAAACCTTTCTGGCTAGTGCTGTAGTTTGCAACAGAAAGAGGGGGTGGTTACTTCCCAGTTGAGTGTGTTTTATGCCAAGAGGCAGTCTGTATTGACCTTCTACTGCCAAGTCATAAATGCATAAAATCTGTGTTGCTAATGGAAACACTGACAAGCCTTGAGCTGCAGTGGACTGGCATAATAAAAATATTAAAATTTCCAGCTGCAGTAAATGTCATATTTTCATTTTGGTTTTGCTGGCTGGCAGCTGGTGGTGGCCTCATCTCAAAATCAGCTTAAGTGTCCTGGAGGTGTTTTCTTGGTAATGTCACAGCACAGATTCTCTCTGTTAGTTTGGATATATGACTTTAAAAAACCACAAAAGCAAAGAAAGAAAAATACCTTACTTATTGTGAAGCTAATGAATAGGAGTCTTGGGCATGTTCAGGTTGGTTGTAGTGGTACTTGGGAGATGAGACCTGTCGTCAGTGCTGTTTTCCAACTGCTGAAGTTCAGGCCAGCTGTTCAGGCACAGATGTAAGAATTATAGACTCTTATTGACATTTAACGTTAATTGCAGACTCTTACTAACATTATTAATGGGGCATGTAGTAATGTTTGCATTGATTAGTCTCAGTTTTCAGAGATTCAAATTGACATATGTTGTGTTTAGAAATTACTTCCTTTGTAAAACCTTAACATGTCCTCAAGGTCAGAGAGTTGTAACGATGAAATTGCTGGCAGTGGTGACGGTAGGTCAGAGGATTCTGAGGTGCGCTTCTGAAAAAGTCTTAGAGCAGTTTCCTACTGTTAGGGGACTGATGTGAAATTCAGGTTTGTGCTGTAGCGGATCACATGTAGGTGTGGGGACAATTCCTGAATTTGATTTATCTTGGTTTGGTTTTAATGTGGGTTTTAATGCCCTGAGGAAGGATAATTAATGCTGCAATTCCTCTTTAATAAGGGGGGGGGGGGAAAGTCCTTACTTTACAAGGATGTCGTAAAGGTTAGCAGGTTAGATGTGGAGGAAGCAGTTGTTGGCTCATCCATGCACTCCTTACTAACTCCTCCTTCTGTAGTTCTTTGTCAAAACTAAATTTATCGGTGGTTGCTGTAGCGGTAGACTCTTGTGTGGTTACTTTTCCTCCCCTTCTTACAAAGCAGCTTCACTTGATGCTGTGGTCACAGCGCTCTTACTGATATGTGAAGTACAATGTCACCATCCACTCTGATTCACGAGTGGCTGGCATCGGTTCTTTACCCTTGTCTATTTATTGCAGACCTTTTCTGGTTATTTGCAGCTCTCTGCTCCTGTTTTTTTCACATAGGCATCTTGATCTTTTCCTTGCATCCTCTTTCCTTGTATATATCTTAGATTAGGAAGGTTTCTTTTAACTTCATATTGAAGTATTTAACTTTCATATCTTAGCTCTATTAGGAAGGTCAGGTAGGAGTCTCTCCCAGCGCCCGATTGTTCTTTCTCGTTTCTGCTAATGAACTTCTTAAATCTTCAGCCTTTGAATCTGTTTTCAATATTTTCATTTAACTATTGCTGATAGTATTATTTTAGATTTTAACTCTTAATCCAATTCCACTGTATTTTCTGTTGAATTTGCCATTGCTAGTCTTGTGTTAGACTTCTGAATATTTCCTACCTGTCAGCACTTCAGTTACTGCCTCACAGAATCACAGAATGGTAGGGGTTGGAAGGGACCTCCAGAGATCATCTAGTCCAACCCCCCTGCTAAAGCAGGTGCCCCCACTGCAGGCTGGACAGGAACACATCCAGGCGGGTTTTGAATCTCTCCAGAGAAGGAGACTCCACAACCTCTCTGGGCAGCCTGTGCCAGGGCTCTGGCACCCTCACAGTCAAGAAGTTCTTCCTCATGTTCAGGTGGAACATTCTGTGTTCAAGTTTGTGCCTATTGCCCCTTGTCCTGTTGCTGGGCCTGACAAGAATGTTGCTCAAGCATTTGAGTCTTTGGTCTTTCGTTGTGGTCACTGTTTCTGTCTCAGATGGTTTCCTGTTGTTTGAAGCCTATCAACTACTTTGCTGCCTGTGATACTACTGCTGGACTTTATATTGTGTGTACTACAAGTTATTGATAAAGGTGATGCTTACCTTACAGCCTGTTTTAACATTTGGAAGTGGTTTGTGGTTGATTTTTTTCTTCATTTATTAGAAGAAGTAGGTCATGTTTTTGATCAGGCCACCTGTGTATGTCTTCCCCATTTCTCTTTTGCCTCTCTGGTTTTCACAAAATTATTGCAGCAGCTGCTTCTGAGGTTTTGTGTGAAGTGTAAACCTGGGGAAGGAGCCTGGAGCTGACTTCTCACTGGAGAGCATTACAATTGATAGACCAGTTAACTAGGGAAGCATTACTTCCTGGAGCAGCTGGAAGCTTTTGGAGGGCTGTATAAATTGCATAGCAAAAGATTATAATTTTTAAAATCCGGGGACAGATCCACTCTAGGCGAGTTTTCAAGCACCAATATGGTTTTCAGTTGAGCGGAATGGCATTGTAAGTAAAGCAGCTAGAAAGGTGTTTTGGAGGTGGAAAATTTTACATTTGTAGCCAAATTTAATTCCTTATGGTTTATCGGACTTGCAAGTAAATGGCCAAAACCCAACTGTAAGATTAACAAAGTCTTTGAAATGTGAGATGTCTACTCACATGGGAGGTAGACATGATGCTGTGCTATTCTGGAGTTTGGGTTTTTTTTTTACTTGGAAGATGGGATCTCAGCAGAAAACTAAGGTCTCCAGGGCAGAAGTCCCTGCTGATGAAGGAGACTAACAGCAGGAACTACTCGCCTGTTTTCTGAAAAGCCTCTTTATGTAATGTAGATGAGTGGGAGGAAAAATTGTGCTGTCTGTAGTCTTGCTTATTTTACTTGCTGTGCTCTTTTGGGAAGTAGGAGAGTGCTTTGGACTGTTTGACTTGAGATTCATAGTATGTTTGAAAGCATCAGTAGCTTTCCAGCCCTGCTGTGTTTTCCAGCTGGACAGCTGCAGTGAGTAGCCTGGGTTTTAATATTCTAGAAAGCACCAGATAGGTCCTGGTGAATACATTTCTCATTTTTTGACATTTTATCAACACATGGCTTTTGTTGTCTTAAAGCTCATGTTTGAGAGTTCACATGACATTAATAAGTGTGCATATATATATAGCCAATATTGTTTTCAAATATTATTATATATTTTATTGCAGCTAAAGTAACTAGTGGAGTTGTTAACCAGTGGCTATTGATGGTGAATGCAAGTATTGTTCTGAAGTGGATCACAAAAAGCTGCAAAGTACTTACGGGTGTTTGCTTTCCTCGAGATGTTGGAAAGCTGCGGTAGTGGGAAAGCTTGAGGGGCTTTGAGGGTCTTGCTGAGCACACAGGCACATGAGATTCAGTGGATGGAACACACTGGGGTTTTCAGAAAGTCTTTGTGATAAAGTTTTCCATCAAGTTATTGAAGGAGTGAAGGTACTCTGAGACTGAAGGAAAAGTTCTTTTTATGGATTGGAAGTTGCTTAAAGAATAAGAAGCAAAGAACTTAATCAGTGACTTGTCAGGATAGAGGAGAGTCGGTGACGGGAGCTGGTTCTGGTACTGGCTTTGCTTAGCATCTCCGGACATCTGGAGAGGGAATTTAACAGCGGACACTAACATTTTGTGAGTGTTATTAAACTCTTATGTAGTCCAATGCCATGCTGATGGCAAGGAGCTGAGCAGGCAAAAAGGGTGACCCATGAGCTTGAAGGTAGGTAAATGCCAAGTAATGTGTATAAGAATACGTAATCTATACCATGCCTCCATGGAACTGCCAGTTGAGAGTTGAGCATCAGCTCGTGAATATCTTGTAGTGCTGCTTTCAGTTCTCCAAAATCCTTATCTCCAGGTGCAATGCGCAAAACACCAGCAGGATGCCAGGTGTCAGCAGATCTATTGAGTCCAGGATGGGGACAGGCAACTACAGAGATAGTTAAGGGAATGGGGCAGCTGTCTGGTGAGATGGGGGCTGACCAGGCTGGAACTCTTCAGTTGAGAGGATAAAGCCGAGGGAGGATATGATCAAGATTTACACAGCTGTGGAAGCAGTGATAAACTAAATGCAGTGGTGGGGAACACACACTGGGACTGTTAAGGTGTCAGCTTAAAGCAAAAGAGAGGAGCTTCTTTATGTAGCAGAGAGCAGATATTTGGTGTCTGTCCCCAAGGAAGCTGTGGAAGCAGACATGACCATGGGTGCTGAAAGGGATTAGACAGCTTCATCCGCAGACGTAAAAGGGAGAGAGGAGGGGGTGTATCTCCCTAATGAAACCTTTATGGGTGCTCTGGGAATGTGGGAGGATCTGGGTTGCAGGCTAGCTCTCTAAAGAGCGTCTGGGATTGCAGCTGCTGGGAGCTGGGTTCTGCACTAGATGGGCCATTGATCTGACTTAATGGATTTCTTGTGCAAAGTGATGATTTCCTTCTTTCAGAGGAGCTGTTCCCTAGTGGTATCTCATTTAATGAGCTGGTGCAGTAGAGTAACTGCGGCGTATGTGGCCTTTTCTGGCAAGAACTGATGCTTTCTTGTTTACAGGCTTTGTAGTCTTGATTGGCACGTTCAATTTCAGTGCAAACACTTCAATTTAGAAAGATAGGAAGGTGGGAGACAGCAGAAAAAACCGATGTCCCTGTTGCTTTCCTCCTACACCTTTCCCCTCACTTCCTCCTGCTCTGTGTCTTATATCTCACTTTCTTTTCCACTCGTGTCTTTCAGTAGTACAGTTGCATCTTGTCTGTAAACAACCTTTGAGCTTTCTGAGGCAGAGATGATCACCTGATGTAGTTTCATATACTAGAATATTTTATTTAGTGCCCTAACGTATGGGTCTGTCATTGAAGTAATATTTTTGTTTTTAAAAATGTACTAAAATATGAGCTGTGACTTAAGAGTTGCAATATGGGAATTCTGGGCTCAAAACTACTTTTCTTAGGGTTGGAGTGGATCACTAAAATACTGGCCCTGATTCTGATTTTTCTCAGCACATCATCTTACCTCTTTGCTAACATGACTGTATGGAAGCGTCAAGTTTATTAAGGCCTTTAGTATGTTTAGTTGCAGGATGCCATGATTCTTGAGTATAACACATCATTACACACGAAATGGTAAGTACCTGAAATGTGTTAGCCTGTGGAGTGCCTGTCTGAAAACACTGACCTCCTGGGTAATTTAAATGGCCTCTCAGTCTTTTAAATATCTTCTTTCAGGAAGTTAAGAAGGATGTAGAGCCCAAGGATGATGCCGTACCAGTCAGGAGGGAGAAATCTGGCAATGTAGCCAGTCTTGTTCAGCGTATGAGCAACTATGGGCTTCCAGCAGGAGGATTTCAGCCTCATCCCCCGTCCAAAAGCTTCAAGAAGAGTATGTAGTCTTTCCAATTCCTTCAATTGCGTAAGCTGCTGATGTGCATTTTTTAAATAAACATGAATTATTTAATGTCTGACTTAGTTTTAAGGTTGTACGGAAAACTAGAGACATAGGAGGGAAGACATGGATTCTAAGCCAGATTCTGCTCCTGGATGCAGGGGCAGAAAGCTTATATGTAGTTCTTAACAGCAGCAATAAGGGATGAATTTTCCAGAGAACAGGATTTAGACCCCTTCCAGATTCCAGAGAGTTGCTCTGTAACTTCATGTGAGCTCTGCTTGCATTGTCAGGTACCTGAATGAGAACTGCAGGCCTGTTCACAAAAATTAAAAAAAAAAAAAAATCTTCCTGTGGTCACTTCTTTTAAACATAAAAGTTTGCTACAAATTCAGGGTGCTCTGACAAGGAAATACTCCGTTGTTCAGGTTCCGCTTGTTTGGTAGGCTTGCTTCTAGCGTGAAATAAGGAGGAGTTAGTGGTGTCTAAGAAAAAATAGTGGTCTTCCTTTCGTTCTAACTGCAGCCCCCAGGACGGTCAGGAGAGCAGACTTCATGCTTCTATATGTGGTCTCTGTGTTTTAATGCCAGTATTTAAATCAAGGTGACTAAAACCTAGAGCAGAAAACTTAGCGTTCTCTGCATCCAGAAAGTTGACTTGTGATTTGTATTTGGACACCTCAGTCTTATAAGAGACATTGCTCTAAATTACTCTGGCTTCCTCTCTCTTGCAAGGGGTTGCAGGCATTTATGACTTAAGCTTGCTTTTTTAAAAAGAAAGAATTCTGAACGAACTTACTGTTTCTGGTATGTTTATGCTTTGAGTTTTTGCCCATAACAGGAGAAGAGCCACTAGCCATCTTTTAAAGCCATGGAACGAGACCACCAGATTTACAAATTTGTTGAAACCTTCTTGTAGGCAACTAAAGATATTACCTTCCAAATAACTTTTTAGTGAATTTGATCTGTATATGCATATTGGCAAGAGCACATACGTGCCTGTTAAGTATTTGCATCAGCAGGCTTTTGAAAATCTAGCCTGAAAGATTAACACTATTTCTAGATTAATGCGACCAGGCTCTGAAAGGGAATCAACGTGATTCTCATGGGTCCTTCCAGCTTGAGATATTCTATGATTCTGTGATTCTGTGAACAAGATCTGATACCAGTTCAGGTGGCAGCTCCTCATTCTGGTCTCCCTAACCCTGGAACGATCCCATGTTCAGCATGTCTCGTCCTCATGCTGGTGGCTGTGGCCAGGGTAGTAGATAAGCGAGGTCTCAAACTCTGCAGTGTTCTGTCTAGTCTCATCCTCCTAGAAGAAAATGGTGTTCAAGCACCTTCCTTTAAGCACACAACTGTTTACTTGGCACAACGACAATCTCTGCGTTTCGATTTTACTTGCTGTTCCCTCTTTCCTGAAAGACTGTTTAAACAGCTCCTGCAGGTCGTGTTTGCTCTGTGCCTGGGCGATAGCTCACTCCCTTCAAGAGGTTTCCAGTGCTTAGTCGTCTTCTGTTTCTGGTTCCTAACCTGGTGAAATGAGGTTTTTAACATGAAAAGCAAAGCTAAGCTTATTTAATAGGAAGTTTCCAATGTGTGCTGAGGTAGGTTACCTCTGCCTAGGAAGTCCCTCTGTTGTTCTCATGTGCAGTTCTTGCTGAATTCAGGTATTTTGTATCAGGGGGATAGTAAGCAGCAGGTAGTATTTCTATGGGTTAGATGGCTGCCTTTATTTAGGGAAAGAAAAATACAGAAGGTATGCTAAATGATGGCAACAAAGGGCTAAATTTGGTTTACCCTGTACAAAACAAATAAAACCTGAAGCCAGGCTGGTTGTTTTGGAAACGGACAGAATCGCCTGGGGGCTGCCAGCCCAGCAGCCCTGCCACACCATGTGAAGCTGGAGTGCTGTTTTCTAAGCGGACTGGCTAGCTTCCTAGGTTAATCTAGGAATTTTTAAAACTGGAAGGAAGTACTTCCTAAACTGAAAGCAGACCTCAGGTGAAAGAGAGTTCTGGATATGAAATGCACCTGTGGGTTTGTTTTCTCCCCCTCTTCCCAATTTAGATAGAATTACAATATGAGAAGGAATGCTGAGATCAGATTTATACCAAATGGCCATGACTTCTTAGCTTGCCTTTTGTTGATATCAGTTAATCTCATACAAAGGAGGAGCCCTGAAAGCACTGTAGGAGGTAATAAAGGCCAGTGAACCGTTTATTGCAATTACTGTTAACCTAACAATTCCTCTTGGCTGATGTATGAGTTTCAGTGCAGTTAAAAGAAGGGTGCATTATGTGGGCAATTGCATGTTATTAGAAATAAGCTTCGTACTTTTGGTTTGTTTCTTGCCCTTTTTAAGCTCTTTAGAGCACAGACCATTTACCAGCACATAGAAAATTCTTAAATTGGTGAGCCCTCTGTCAGAAATTTTAGATGCTGAATATTCCTTAGATGCCTAGCGTGTTTTGTACTGAGGATGTTGGGTGTGGCGGCCTTTTAAATGTCTGACTTTGGACTTTCAACGCTGCTGTAATAAGACAAGGATCCATCTTGGAGGCAGTAACTGTTTTGAAATGTTTTTACCCAGCTCGTCTTAATTGCTGAAGCTTGAGTATGGAAGGAGTGCAAAGTGTAAGAGAAAATAGGAAAATTATACAGCTTCTACAACCTTTTGATTCGTATTTTCACTTAAACTGTGGCAAATTGTTTTTGAGGAGGGTAGGGAGTGCATGTGGGTTATAGCTCAGGAAGACAACTGCCTTCAAAAGCGTGCTGGCTGCTCTGTTGTGGAAAAGGTCTGAAGGCATGGCCTCTTGTTTGAAGGAGAAATGCCTAAACTCTCCGGGTTCAGCAGTAGCATCACTGCAGGATTATGTGTAGAGTAAGTGGGTGATCATAGGTTCACACCGCTCCAGCTAGAGGGGTTCTTGGAAGCCACTTGAATGCTCTCCTCTCTCGGCGTGTCATTTTGTCTTTTTAATGCCTGCAAAGCTTTAATGATACGTGGCAAACATCTGAAGACTGCACTTTATTTTAATTTTGCCTTTGTCAAACACTGCTCATTGAAGCTTAGGTTGAATTTCTTGACTCTGTACTGGCACTGAGATAAGGGAGGTGTTTTGCATTTGCAGATAAAAATCAGTTTGGATTTTGAAATGTGAGCCAAGCAAATGTTAACATTACGTCAGGTCTGTAGCTAGCAAGGTCTTTGTTAGCGGACAGAAGGGCTATCGGCACTTCAGTGTTGTGCAGAACAAAACATTTGTTACTTCTTTCAGGATTCCTTAAAGACTCAAGGCTCAAACTTGCGCATTTTCTTCCAAGCAAGTGCTAACACTGCAGCTGGAAGCGGTTGTCATTCTTGAAGGTTTTGGTCAGGAAATAGCTTGAAAATCGTTGTACAGGGGATTTATCTGATTTGCTTTTGTCAGCATGGTTTTTATAGCATATTGGTAATTGGTAGTGTAGTGTTTACTTGTTTGTAATAAATGGTTTGGTAATAACCGTGGCTTGATGGTTTTCAAGCTCTAAGATACAGCTCACTAGCCTAAAGTGACACAAGCTAACTGGAAAACCAGAAGCTAATGCTGTGTAGCTTTTTGGGGTGATTTGTGAGTGTTCTGGTCAAATTTAATCCTCAGGAGCAGAGTAGAGGAAAAACTAGTTCTCCTTTGCAAGCATTCTTAGTTTTGCCATTTCCCATGCATCAGGGTCCAAGAAGCGGCAGTGCAAAGTGCTCTTCGAATACGTCCCGCAGAACGAGGATGAGCTGGAACTCAAGGTGGGGGATGTGATCGACATCAGTGAAGAGGTAAGCTGTTTTACAGAGCTGATTGTCTCTTCATGGGGCCAAAATTCAAACTTGTTTTTTGACTGAATACTTGAATTTCAAGGATGTTGGGAAAACAGCACAGGAAGTTGTATATTTGAAGCTAAAGCTAATAGTTTAGGAGTTCTTTCTATCAGGATCGGATCCTAACCCCTAGATATGTAGAGGGGAAGTATTTGATCATCTCAGCAATAAACTCTGATCTTTTTGTTGCACAGATTCCTTTTACAGTTCTTTGGCCCTGTCTATGTGATCCTTGTTTTTAGGATGCTTATGGTAAAACTGTTTGACCAGTTGCCTTTGAGTTGACATACACTTAACTTGGTTTGTATGAAAAATGTTATTTGACCTGATTTTCCAGTTTCATGCCTTCTTGCAAACTCATTGAAGTTTTGAACTAATAGTAACATTCAGCACAGAAGCCTCTACCTGTAGTATGATATAATTAACCCACTTGAACAAAAGTAGGGAGCATACAAATGCACTCAACGTGTTGTCATTTCTATTGCCTTCCTTTTCCACTGGGTAAGAATTGCAGTTAAAGATATGTCTCGATATTTGGACTTTAATCGGAATGACCCTATGTATTTGAGTTCGCGTTTGGGGTGGGGGTTTCTTATCTTTTCCTGTTCTGCGTGCTTCCTTNGCAGTTAAAGATATGTCTCGATATTTGGACTTTAATCGGAATGACCCTATGTATTTGAGTTCGCGTTTGGGGTGGGGGTTTCTTATCTTTTCCTGTTCTACGTGCTTCCTTGGTATCAGTTCCGTTCAGTAGCAACTTGTGTTGTGGGGTGCTTGTGTATGTGGGATGTGTCTCCTTTGAGAGTGAAATCTGTCAGGGAACCGGCAGAAAATACCAGAACAATTGTGGAAGCAACCTTCTCACAACTAGGTGGAGAACTTCTGCACAGCATGCTCTGACCTTCACTGGTGCCGTCTCTTCTTACTACCTCCCTGAGGGTCTGAGGAAGGAGAAGACTGAAACTTTCTTCCTAGCCATGTGTCTGGTGGTGCTTTTTAAGTAGCTTTATGAGACTGTGTTTTTTACATGCATGACCTCTTTTGAAGAGAGCTCTAACTCTCCAGGATCCCAACGGTTCCCAGGAAGGACTTTTCCATTCTCCTAGCAAAGGAAAAGTTTATGATTTTAGATGCATTTGTACAAATAACTTCTAGAATTTGTTCTCTTTGAATAAACAGAGCAAGTGACTTGTAAAACCTGCTCACTAAAGTCACAGTTTCATAAGTACCATTGTGTGTGGGTGTTTTGTAAAGGCGTGCTCCTGGATAAACCTCACCAGTTTAATTTGTGGGTAGTGCCCTCTACACAGCAGTCGTGACTGAATGGTCCAACGTAAGAATTTACAAGAGATAGCAGGTTTCCGCAACAGTTGGCTGCACGTGCTATTTTGGGTCACATGTGTCAACATCTGGAATTATTTTGGGAGATGTGTTCAGTGTGATGTGTTAAAGATGACCAAATAGGCAAACAGAAAGAAAAGATCATTTCCTCGTCTAGTTTCTTAAGGAAACATGGATTTTATTTTATTATTTTAATTTTTTTTGTCAGTCCTCATGCTTGTTCCTTTCCTAATGACTTGAAAATACGTATTTGTAATACCTAGCCTTTGCTACTTCTGAGAAAAACTGTTAATCAAATTTTAAGGTGAATGCTACCAAGTAGAAAAATATTGCAGCTAACTATTAGCAGAGAGCTGTTGGCACACTGTTTTTATGATGGCCTGGAATAGACCTGGCGGATGTAGGCTAGGTCTGCTTCAGAAAACTGTACTGATGGACCAGAAATGTGAATAGTGGTAGAAAACACCATCCGTTGGTTGTGCAATATGCTGGGATAATTTATCTTATGTAACTTGTCTTCACTACTGTAAGACAATTTGCTTCCATTTATATATAAAAGGTGCTATTTATAGATATGCAGGTAACTCATAACTGTTACTTCAAGGAGAGACCATTTGGTCATTTTTTATTTTATGGGGAAAATAAGGTAAAATAAGTTGCACAAGGAGGTCGGTTCTACCAGTTACCTGAGAATAATTCAGTATTTAGCCCTTAGAATTGTCGTCATAAATTGAGTAGTTACAATTGACAATACTGATCATGAAATCAAAGGTAGAGGCAGATGGGTTCAGAAATGAAATAACTAATATGGAGGAGAACAGGCTACAGGGATCAGAAGTAGCTTTTAGGGAAGAAGGCCTTGTGCTGTGTATTAAGTGAACCCACAGGGGGTTTTGTTTACAGAACATGTGGGTTTTGCATGCAAAGTACACGCACACAGTACACGCGATAACTTTATCATTGCTGTAAAACATTGGCTTCTCCTTTCTATATTAGCCCCACCCCTGTCAGATGCAGCACTAAATAGTAGATTTATTTTTGTAGTACTATATTTGTAGTATTTGCATGCTGTGTTATCAAGCATAATTGAAATTCATATGACTCCATTAGTGGTTTTTATATTAAAAAAAAAAACCCAACAAAAAACCCAAACAGATTGGCAAAACTGCTTGTTTCAGCCTTCCTCGCCCCTCCCATTTTTTTTTTTTAGAAATCTGGGTTTTCATCATCTTATAGAAATGAGTTGATGGAATTCACTCAAAAAAAGTACTGATGTTTGTACCAGAGCTGTAACTCGCTCTTGTGGAAATTGTATCATGTGGTAAGATTTTGAAATGGAAGGTAAGAGTTGTGAAATTGTCATGCGTGTGCCCAGAGATGCACAGATGCTCTCCACCAAAGTGTGTAGAACATTTTTAACCTTTTTTTTAATGTCGATTTAAGATACTTTTTCTGGTAATATAGTTGATACGTAGTCAAGTTTTTTAAAGATAGTGTGGTGAGGAGGCTGAAGCAAGTACACACAAGAAATTTGTGTTTTATTCCTGACAGTCTCTGAATTGGCATCACTTTGCTTTGCAAGTCTGTAAAGTGCTTTGGTGACCTTATTTCTTGGCAGAAAAATAAATGGATGCTCAAGTCGTTTTCTGTATCATAAGCATTAAAAGTCCCTTTCTCATGGCTCTTGGGTGTAGTATGGGTGAGTCAAGGCATTCGATTTTAGTTTTCTGTAATGTATTATGTAAAGCATGAGGTGTCAGAGCCTGGTCAGCACTTGTCACTAATCTATGCTTAAAATTTGTTTGAGAGAACCAGACTCTGAATTTGAACCAACCACAGCAAAGCAATTTTTGAGCACCAAGTTGTCTTTAAAAATAACAGTGCTCTTTTCATTGTCTGTCTGTCTCTAACTGCCAGGTTTTGCATGTGTTCTGCTTGCCTGGAGGTAGCCTAGCGTTTAAAAACTATGCCTGTGTGTCAGACGTAGTGACCTACAAAATGAGGCTAAAAAAAGACAATGTAAACAACTGCTGGGATTTTTTCCCCCCTGTTGCTCTTTGGTCTTATCTAAAAACGGCTTTCCAGCCCCAAAACAAAGCAATTGAAATATTTTGAAAGTTTATCTTAATTATAGTTTTTAAATAATGCTCGTTGTGCAAATACATTTGAATTATTTAAGACATTTTGAAAACTGTTCATAAATTTGACAAGCGTAATTCTCGCTTAGTCTTGTGGCATTGTTTTTATGCTGTCACCTATGCATGCGCAGCTTTTGCGTGTTCTGCTTTGGGCCGTGGAGTATTCCTGATAAATGTTCCGTTAAATTTTGGACTACTGCGATGTATATGACACACCAGGAATCCAAGCATATTAACTGAGCATTAGAGTCATGAAATTCCTTAAATCCTCAACAGATTTATTTCCAGTGCAAAAATGAATTGTTTTGTGAACAGCAAAGCCAACAGAATTTGGCATCCAACAGACTTCTGTCCTTAGGACTGCTGTGTGCCATCACAAAATCCTCTTGCAATTTGGCTACTTTTGTTGGCTGGCCAGCTCCAGTGGGAAAGTATCTGTACCTTCGGTCATATCTAGAGCTAGGTGTATGCTGTTCAGCCAGTTGCCTGCTGCTACAGGGAATGGACAGCTTAGTTTTGCATTACTCTGTGATGTCCTTAAGGATTTTTCTCTGTTCTCCCCAACATTATCTGTAGAAATTAGTCTTTGAAGCTTGTGTCTTTTCATCAAAATTAGTTGAAGCTGTTCATTGGATCCAAGCCCGGTGGGAATAGAACTGGTGGAAATTGGACAAGACAGAGGAAAAGACAAATGGACAGCAAGAATACATAAAAATTTCCTTAGAAAGCTAGGCTAAAAGTTACATCTTTATTTCGTGAACAGTTTAATATTTTCTTCTTCTGTTAGATGTGTAATGCCTGATGTTATGTCTTACCTGGAGAAAGTTGATGAACATTTTGCTGCTCTTCTGGCTTAATTGGCATGGGGCTAGTCTCATGTTTCAGGATCATTGCTGTAGTGATAGAAGTGACAGTAAATTATTTTCTTGGTCTTCTTTTTGCCTACTGTTTCTACATCTTTGGTAGGTTTGTTTAAAGAGAAATCATGATCATTTGAACTTTTCCAAAGTCGTCTGTAGAGTCTTGTAAGTGAAGTATGGATGGAATTGATAGGAATCTCCTTTTGCTTTGTTGGTAATGTACAAAATATTTCTATACAGGTGGAAGAAGGCTGGTGGAGTGGAATACTAAATGGCAAGGCAGGGTTGTTTCCTTCAAACTTTGTGAAAGAATTGGAATTGATGGATGATGGAGAAACACAGGACACTCTGGATGACACAGGTGATATTCTGCTTATTGTAAACCCTTAGCAAAGTCATTTTAGATCTCAGGTATAATTTGGGGTATTATGGTTGTAGTACAACAAAAGTTGTAAAGAATTCAAGCTTCCTAAGAATGGTGAGTATTTAATTTCGTTCTAGAAAATACTGATCCTGAGTATGAAGACAGCTGTCTTGCTCCCAATACAATTCTAATAAAATTGCAGTCAAGGTCTTGATCTTGCAAATGTATAGTCTGCATTTTATCACTAGAAATTTTGTCATGTTCAGGGTTGACCTTTTTTTAGCATTGGATATAAAATTATTCTTTGATTTAATAGCTTTTTCAGTCTTATTCTCACAGACATGAATTTTCTAACATGGAAAACTTAAGTGTTTAATCATGCCGGTTTTGAGAATTAAAACTTGAATTGAATCAAAACAGTTTAGAGAGCCTCCACATAAAGCGAATCCTGGGAAGGGGGCCCTGGTTAGTATGTTTTAATCTAACAGTAAAATGTTCAGGAACATTTGTTGAGGAGCTCCTCAAGAAGGCAGTATTTACATTTAGCCATTCCTTTGTGGCTGTAACTATAGCTGGGGCAGAAGCAGACAGTCTATGGCTGAACAGCAGTTGAGTGCTGAGTAGTGCCAGGCAAGTGCAATCTTTAAAGGCAATTACTTTGATTCGTTGAAACTGCACTTTAGAGGCACTCTGTCTATGAAGACCTGTTTGAAGGCTGGAGACTTGTGATACGATGCTGCTGGAATGGGAGAGTTCAACATCTTAACACGAGTTAATAGATGCTTGAACAGCTGTGTAATAGTCAAGGGAAAAAGTGATTTCTTTTTTTTTTTTTTTTTTCCTTCCCCGTAGTAATGTGTGCCTTCATTTGACTTGAGCAGTCCCAGGTAGCTCAGTGGCTCTCTGCTTGGAGATCAAGTAACCTGAGTTTAGTGGGGTCTAGTGAGGTGAATTTGCAGCTGGGTATGCGTTGGTCTTAATTCCCGAATACTGAGATCATTGGGACTGAACAGTAATTTGAAGTAACTGTGTTTTCTGCCAGTAGCTAACAAGTTATGATTTTCAGCACCTCACACCCCCAGGGGTTGTATTTAATGCTCAGTACTTTCACAGTCAGGATCTCAAGTGTCTGCTAGTTCTTTCCTGACTCCTGGGAAACAGTAAATGTCCGATGCACTGAGCCACGGTCTTTGAAACGTGCAACCTGGACTTTTCTCATCAAGGAAATTTCTAGCTATGCTTTTAGTTTAAGAGGGATATAACTGAGTGAAGAGTAACTCAGTTGAGGAAAGGTGAGAAACTGAAGTTAAGAGGCTGTGTATTTTTGTGGTATTATCAAAACGCCTTAAATTTATGGTTGAGGAAAGAGACTTTAACATTGAAAGGCTAGAAGATGTGGAGGCTAGTTTGAAATTGGTTTATAAAAGCTGTCTATTTTCATGTGACTACCTCCTGGAATTCTGCACCTGGAAATAGTTTCCCCATGAATACTAGTTTGCAGGTTTTAACAGATTTGACCGTAACTTAAAAACTAATTTAAAAAAAAATCTTAAAATCTCCTAATGCCTAAGTGAAGTTCTTCTCTGAACTACATTTTTTTGGGGGGGATAAATGTTGTTCCCTAAAACTGAAAGATTAAAAGGATCTTAAATACCTGTTACCTACCAATGATTAATCTCAAACAAATATATCTGATTGCAATGTTTAACTCATTTACAATAAGTTTTAAGTGTTATCAGGTTATAAAGCTCTTGAAATAAATTTTTAAGAAACTCTTTTTGGGTATTTTTGATAGCACATTTTGACCAATAGGAAAATTTCACTTTGGTGCCTTCAGGGACATCACTCTACCACTAAAATGCAGTGGTTTTTCCAGTGGCTGTTGAAATATGGTAGGATTCAGTATCAACCTTTGTTGATTATCACTTTCAGCAGCTATAGCTGAGTAAATGACAAGCTTTTAAATGTTGGGCTGAAAACATGTCTTCAGAGAATGCATAAGCAATGTTTCATAAAACTAATGGAAAACATAACGTTGATGTTAACATACTATGTAGCTTGAGTGATAACTGAAATAGTGAGAAATTGTTAGTGATCTAATGACTTAGTTGCCAGACTACTCAATGCAATACTGGCGTAATTTCAAATGGTCCTTTGTTAAATATACAGCTATAACAAATGTGAGGTATTGCAGCTACAGTAACATTCCTAGAAAAGCTGTTTAACAAGAGCAGTGCACACAGCTGTGTTACTTTCCACTTTTTTCCCAGAAGTGTGACTAAATAATTTCAGATATTAAAACAGAGTTTTCTTTCTTTTTTTACCTTCAGAGTCTGTTTTCAGTGGTCCTACCTCACCTGTGGTCTCTCCAGGAAATGGGAGTGAACCTGGATCTGGACCAGCACAGCCAAAGAAAATCCGAGGTATTGGGTTTGGAGATATCTTTAAAGAAGGCTCAGTGAAACTTAAGACAAGATTATCCAGTAATGAATCAGAAGATAAAAAGCAAGATAAGGTTTGTAGTGGTTCATATTGTTATTCTTGGGTTTCCTGTAAAAACAATTAAAAAAAATGTAGAATCTGAAGACATAATATCTTACGGATGCTGAATACATTGGCCATTTTGAAATTTGTCAGTATCGTTCCATAATCAGACCATAATAATCTCATAGGGCTCTTGCCTATAAAACAAAACAAACTCCCTCAAACTTCTTTCATCGTAAGATCTATTTAACATTGATTCCAAAAGGGGTCTATTCAAATGTCTTGATATTAAAACATTAGAGAGGGAAAACCAAGCTGATACAAAATTTGTCATTTCAAAGCCATGTGGTGTAAGAACTAACCTCTCAAACACATCTACAGTACAAGGTCTCTTGTAGTTCTCTTTGTAACAGACTTTGTATACAGTCTGGGACAAGACCGTTAAGGCTTCCTAAAAAAGTTAAACTTGGCCTTTAAAACAAGGAATATTTTGGAGTTTCTTTAATTTTTGGTTAGGGTTTTTTTTTCTAAGTTTTGGTGGATGTTGATGTTGCTCAATAACAGCCGTCATTAACAATGTGGATGTCCTTCAGTGAATGCTGCCAAGCTTTTGGCTTTGGTGATGTCAGAGCTACTTAAACTGCTGATTGTGTAAGCCTGAAAAATACTGTTCTACAATTTTGTATCCTCTTTCATTTTCTTTTCCCCCTTTTTTGTGAGTGAGTGGGAAAAGGAGCGCTTTTATTCTCTATATTGAACTTCAAGCTTAGGCAAGAGCAGATAATGTGATGGTTGTGAAATTGCTTTAGTCTGAGTTTTATTTGGATCTGAACCTGAAAGTGCACTTATCACTTGGAAGCACAATAGCGATGCTCAGTCCTTTATCTTGAATTTATGCATTGTTTATACCAAGAGCTTAAGTACGAATTTTCAGCTTTTGATAAATGAAAGGCAGCTGAGGCAATCTGGTGTTTCAATTTTTTATTCAGGTGATGAATTCAAGAAACCTTTTAAAACTTTGTCCAGTTTGAATTTTTTGTCTGTGGGTTATGGTCATTAATGTTGCTTTGCTGATTTGCCTTCCTCTGCTGCTATGAAAATCGTTGTAGTGTTGTGGGGCAAAAGGCGGGGTGAGTCCCTGGGGAGAGGGTAGGGACCGAGACTTCCTTGCATGTGTTTTCCCTGTGTAGCAGTGCTAAGAGCAGTGCTCATCCACCTATAGACGTAGTGTGTGTCCTGTCTGTTTCTGGTCCAGTCAAAACATCAGATGATTGAGAAGATGGAAGTTACAAGAGTGCTGCCTTCTGTTTATGGCTAGGGGAATGTTATCTCCTAAGGAAAATGTTCAGCTTGGAGAAGAAAACGCTCTGGGAAGACTTTATTGCGTCCTTTCATTATATAAAGGGGGCTTGTAAAAAACATGGAGATATTTTTTTTTTTACTGAGGTCTGTAGTGACAGGACAAAGGGCAATGGTTTTAAACTGAAAGAGGGTAAGTTTAGACAGGACATAAGAAATAAATTCTTTATTATGAAGTTGGCGAGACGCTGGCACAGGTTGCCCAGAGAAGTTGTGGATGCCCCCTCCCTGGAAGTGTTCAAGGTTAGGTTGAATGGGGCTTTGAGCAACCTGATCTTGGTCAAAGATTTCCCTGCTCATGGCAGAGAGCTTGGAACTAGGTGATCTTTAAGGTCCCTTCCAACCCAAACCATTCTATGATTCTGTGAAGACACATTGATTTTCCTTGATACTCTCCAGGCTTTGTCACTTGAAGTAGGAGGCTGTGGCATCACTACATCTTTGTGTGAATGCTTTTAGACTAGGGTTTCAGGACCTGGCTTTCAGTTTGCTTTCTTGTTGTGAGATCGATCATTCAAAAGTATCTTTGCCTGCTTTCTACCTTGGAACTTGAGAGTATAAAGAGCCTATCTAAAGTATGTTCAATTAATGTAAAGTCTGCTCAGACATTTTTGAGTTGTGTTATTTGACTGTGTATAAACACTAAAACATGTTGGCGCCCTGTTTTGTTAGTTGGCTTGTCTGGAAAGTTGTTCTAGGCCATTTCTCAGCAAGAGGGGAAATGAAGTGCGAAAACAGTTTTGCATAGCTTAAAGACAATGAAATAAACAGTTGAGTTCAGCACTTAATATTCCACTTAAGCTGGTTGCCAAAGTCATCCTAAAGGCACAGGCTTACAGAACAACCTGGAGAGCCCTAAGGAGATAATTCTCATGAAGGTCTTGGGAAAATGGATGGCTTCTTTGGGTTTGTGCTCAGCTCGCCTTGACGTTAGATGGAGGGATGCTGGAAGGGCATTCTCAGTCTTTAAGCCAGTAAAGAAAAAAGCTGTCATCAGGAAATTCCAGAGCAGAGAGGGCTTTATTCCCTTGGGGAATTCAAAGACCGTTCAGCACAGGAAGGCCAAGCAATGATGTATCTGAAGTGCTCAAGAGTATATGTGCTCCTGCAGGAGACAGCGAGATAGGTTTCAGCTGGTCCCAGCATCCTGCCTGAGCTCAGGCTATTTATACACAGTCTGCCTAAATTTCCTCTCACACTTCTAATTGCATCTTGTTTTGAAAGGGGTAAATGTAGAGAGCTATTTCCATGTTGGGCTTGTTTAATCTCATAGGCGGGTTATTTTAGTATTTCCTTCATATAGCGTTCTGGAGCAAGTTAAATTGCATATACGCTCCAAGAACATCCCAAGTGACCGTAGCTTCCTCTATGGTATGTCAGAGGTACCAAACACCAGCCCACAGGCACGATCTGGTTTTAAGGGGAGTAAATTGAGTTTCTCTGGCTGTAGAAAGTCTGCGAAGTTTAACTGTAAATGAGAATGAACAGAGTAACTAAAGGCAATGGGATTTTTCGTGTCAGTAGCACTATTAGGGCTGCTCAGGTGAGTACTGACTGTAATATCATATTCTATGTTTGTAGCTCATAGGGCTGTGAAGAAGTGGCTGCAACTGAAGCTGTCTTGAATCTTTCTGGCAGCTCAGTAAGTCTTCTGGGGAAAAAAAATAAATAATATTGGAACAGTTATTTTGGTTAGATGTTAACTCTGAAACTTGTTGCGGATTGCAATGCCTCTGTGTTGTTTTTTTTTTTTGTTGTTGTTCTGGAGAAATCTCTAATGACATCTGTTCTGGTTCTGTTCTGTACGAATTGCTAGGAGTGAAGGGAAGGTCAGCTGGGCTTTAATGTGCTCTTCTCTGAGTAGTTAAAAACAGATTGCCTCTTCTGCTAAGGTGGTGTATGGCTGCTGAATATTCCTGCTTTATTCCAGTGCAAAGTAAGCGTGGTCAGTGAGTTACTTTCAGCAGAGCTGTTAAATAACCGCTTCTGTTCTGTGCTGGGGGAGGCAATTTTCAGGATAATGGAACAGTAACACTTGGAACTGTTGAAATAGGATTGCAAAAGTGTATCTGGCAATGTCCTGAGATTGGTTTCCAGTTTGAAAGCTGTGCTGTGTCTTTAATCGCTAGACAAAATTCTAATTACAGTGGCCGTAATGAAGTAACTACAGTAAGTTAAGTACTTAATGGGAAAGCTTATTGAATCTCTTGGAGGTGGTCATTCGCATCATCTCAACTAATGGAAACCTGAGTATGTCCTGTAGCCTAGTCAAAAGTAAAACTCCCTGAATTTTTGTTAACAAAGCTCTCTTTCATTCATATAGCCATCACCTAACCATCCCCTTGGAACAAAGCTAATTCATTTTCCCAGTACAACAAAAACTGAAAACTTGTCAGAAGTAGTGAAATCAGAAGCTGAAAGTAAACCAAAAGGTAAGGCCTGTGGAACTTTACATCTATTACTTGATAGTCCTCTCTAGAGTAGTATTTGGTTGTCACATATTTTGTGTTAAAAGCTTAAACTTTGGTGTATACGGGGGTTTTGGTAATGTTCTGTACCTTTGAGGAGTTACGCAAATGCAAAAGTCTGAAGGATTTTTTCCTTGCATTTCTATGGAAAATGAATCAAAAACATTTGTAGGGTTGTCTCCCAGTACAAAATAAGGCTAGAGTATGAAGTTTTATGGCAGCAGTCCCTTTGCATTAATTTGCTACATTAATGTGCTCAAACTGACTTACTTTCTGCCTAGCTTTTAGTGTTCAACTGGGATGCTGGAGATCTCTTGCTGTGGAACAGTCCCCTAACTCAGTTTCTGTCCCTAGGTTGTAGAAGAGACTTTCTAGGCTCAGGGTTTACTCTGGAATTGCTAGCATGTTGTCATAACTGTATGCAAAGTTTCTTCCATCAGAAAGGTGGTGCTTATGTTTTGTTGAAGTTGTTCCCTAGATAATATAGTTCCATTGTGGTTCTGTTTATAATGACTTCTTTTTTTTATTTTTCTTTTTTATTATTTCTAAGAATTGATGACTACTTTTAACTACCAAATTGTGTAGTTTTATCTAGAGAGATATTTTTAAGTCAACCCAAAACTTCTTGTGGGAATGACAACCCCATATAAAAAATTAGGTTCAGTGATGTGATGTGTAGACAGCTCATTTTGCCTGGTTCCAGAGCAGATGTTTTTTTGACTTCTGTATTGTAATTTCAAGTATATTTTTGTTTTATGCGGAAGTAGCTTATTTTGGTGTAAGTGTATTGTTTTACACAGAATGCATAATTTGCAGAAATAAAAAAAAAACACAACAAACAATTGACTTTGCCTGTGTTCGGGAGTTGTGTAGTCTAGCATGACAGGGCACTTGAAATGGCAGGTTTGTTAGAGCCCTGGTTTATCTGTAGCTATCGCAGTATACCAGGCATCCATGCCATTTTAGCTGTATTTTGGCTTTGTTGAACTGGGTGGCTATAAATAGCATGATGGTATTTACAAACAGCTGGTTACTGTCAAGAAGTGTTGTAATGGCTTGAGAGTAGCTAATACATAAGTTTTGCCATTGCAAAGCATATACCAGAAGTTTGTGTACGATACATTAGACAGAATTTGATACTTACTATAACTTCAAAATCTTTACTTAAATGTCAGATGTGGGTTAGTCTTGAGGTCTTGCTTTTAAACCATTCCAGGGCTATTGCTGTAAGAGCCAACAAATGTGCAGCCCTGAGCATTGTGAAATTTGACTTGTCTGAAACTTTGCATAAAAGTTAAGCCACGTCTGCCTAAAACTGAACATTGAGTACTGAACGCTCAGAACATTCAGTATTTAGCTCTTTTCATAATTATAGGTGCATCTCATGCTAAAAGCATAGAAATTGGACTAATCCAGTAGCCATGCTGAGTCTCTGCTCCCCAGAGAGATGAATACATCAGAGAGGAACTTAAATATGATAGTAATGGATGCTGTAGGAGAACGGCAGTAGATAATACCTATAGACGCCATTTAAGAACATCTTATAACTTTTGGAAGAAAGCTTGGTTTTCTTTCTCAGTGTTTTTATTTTAATATAGACCATAATATAGTTTATGTATATCATCCTCAGTTTTGAGAGAGCAAGTTTAAAAGAAACTGTGTTCAATAGGATAGCAAATAGAGACCTCTCAAATGTTTAGACTAGTGTGGCGTATTTTGTAGTGTGGCTCTGCTATTTCTGGGAAGCTTGTTTTGGCCTTTGCTGCAAGTTTGTAAAAATATTTTGTTTAAAAAATAAAATAATCCAAATTTGACCCTCTTTCTTCCCATTATGTTAGAATACAACATCTGTGATTCCTGCTTCTGTATTGTTAGTCCCAAGTCTTTGGAAAAGTTTCAGTATTTACTGAAGTTCAGACTTACTGTTTCGTAAATATCGTCTTAGATTTAAATGCTGGGAAGTTATACTGGACTCTTTCTTCATCTTAACTACTGACAGAATATCAGGCTCACATACTCTCAACGAGCTGTACGTGGCTCGTTTCTCAGGTGGTGCTGACTGCTGAGGTGTGCAGCCTGGCACACGCGGGGAGCTTGGCAGTCTGCAAGGTGCAGGGCTCCCTGTCTCCAGCCTTCCTGGCAGCTGGAGCAGAGCAAAAAGTTCCCTTTCTGGCACGGTTTTCTCTCTGTTGTGGGACTTGGTGCATGGGAGGAGGGGAGAAGTGCTTGGAGGAGGGGGAGAAAAGGGTTGTGTTGTTCAGCTATACTGGCCAAGTCCCCAGGCAGTGAGGAAATGCATGTATTTTTACAGAATCAGGACATGTAGAAATGTGTTACACTTGTGTTACAGTTACTGATTACTAATGAATAAAATCTCTGAATTTGATAGATGTTTGTAGTGTACCTGTTGAATTTTTTTTAGTGAGTTGATTTTTTTTTTAACCTTAATTTAAACATTCATGTCTTTGATACGGTTCTACTTATGTTTCTGTAATTCTTCACAAACCACAATATAGTCAATCTATAGTTGAGCATTTTTGATCACTAGATGAGGCAGAAAAATAATGCAAGTTCTTGTACCTTGGATTACTCATGCGGTTACACATCTGTGTGTGTATATATATATCTCTCTATATCTATATCTATCTTAAACTTGGCATATTTTTGCATTTTAACAGTGATTGGCACTGACCAAGGTAGATTTTTATATAAGAATACAATTTGTGCGTTTTTTAACTACAGATTTTTATC
>VZSC01019791.1:40844-86796 GCA_013398225.1 Steatornis caripensis | reverse complement strand
TACAGATTTATATCTTGACTAAACAAAATACAATAACAAAGATTTGGCTGCAACTCGCTCATTTATTTTCTTAGCATTCAGCAAAAGGCAGTCGTTAACAAGTTGACTTGCAGACGATCCTGATGATGACTTGATGTTGTGCTGTTATCTGAGCGTTAAAGCAGCTGCTCTCTTGTACATGCTGTCAGTGCCAAATATCTGATAGGTTATGGCAGCACATTAGAGTCCATTTTGTTTGCTTCCGCTTCCTTAATCTATCAGATATAGAAATCTAGCCCTTTTATCTGCTAAATAATTTTAAATGTGCTGGGGCTAAAAAAGATGCAGAAAATGCTTTGCAATCAAGACTTCTGTATTAATGTATTTTGACCTTTCTCATATGTGTTTTTGTTCTAGCGTGGCAAAGGAAAACAAATCCTCCTGCTTTTTTACCTGAAATCATTATCACAATTTTAAATGGATTAGTTATTGAACTGTACCAAATGAAAAGAAAGGAATTATTCTTTCTACTTTTTGCAGAAGAGGCCGTGACTGTCTGAGTTGATCACTCAGATGAGCTCTGGTTTCAGGTGCTTAGCCAAAGAATTCCTTTGCTTCACTTACTTGATTTCACTGCAGAATTTCATCAAATATGCTGTTTGGGTATTTGAAGTTTCTATAATTGTACATGTTAGTAAAGGTTGTCAGCTTGAAACAAGTGCATGTATTTAATTAGGATTGAAATTTTGAAATTTAGATAAATTTTGAGAGAATGTCATATAAACTTTCAGTAAAAAGCTTGAAACCATTTTTGTCTAAAGTAGCTCAAAACTGAGTATATAATGCTATGGGGAAGGTTAGATAGGCTGTTACAGTTTTACCTGAGTAGGCTTCTCTCTTCTGCCTCTGAAGTGAGAGTACTTGAATTAAGTTGCTGTTGTGGAAAAAACGTTTTAGAGCTTAAACTGCTAACTTCACAAAGATTTATCTCCGTTGTGCTGTACGTTATAATCTTATTTTTCTTGTGATACGAATGACATAGTGAACATTTGCAAAGCAGTCTCAGATGGCTGGTCTGGAATGGAAGTATGATTATATTGATAATGTCTGAGCTCTCCTTTCAGACAGTGCAAGTGAGCTGGTATTATGTATGCTACTGCCAGTGGTATGCAAGTGTAGTAATTGTGCTGCTTTGTTTCAGCCAAGGAGTATTGCAGGACGATATTTTCTTATGATGGCTCAAATGATGAACTCAGCTTTAAAGAAGGCGAAATCATTCAAATAATCAGTAAGGTAAGATGTTGGCTCTGCTTTAACCGTTTATATAGCTTTTGTGGGTTTGTACACGTAGGTAATGCGTAAAATGTGAAAGCCAGGAGAGTTTGTTGCAGCGGACATTTCCGTAGACTGATTTGTCTCACGTGAGGGTCAACTCTTTGCTTCAGCACTTGGTGGAGATACAGGGGTCCTTAAAGATTGTTCCAGAGTGGGAAGTTATCTTAGATTCCTCAAAGGCGGATCAGTATACACCCAGTACCAAAGGCCTTTTCAGTTAGGAAATGGGAAAAGCTTTGCAAATAGCCCTTTCACCTTCAGCACTTGAGCTTTTTCTCTGGTGATACATGAGGCTGACCTAGAGGTGGTGGTTAGAAAGTATTATTGTGTCAAAAGGCAAGAAATTAAGATCTGCGCTTACTGATTTTGATCTAGGTACTATGAAAAAAAGTGAGCAAATGTTTTTAGTAAGAGAATGAAGTCCAGGTGTTAGAGACACTTGGTATTTCAGAATAACCATACAGAAGTTAATGATACTGTATGGCTATTTAGAGGAAGATTATTATTTAGTTGAATATTTCCATTTGTGTTGAATATTGAAAACACCTTTTTGAAAGACCAACTTGTTACAGAGATGTTTTTTAACAAGAAACGAACCTACCCATACTTAATTTTTCTGCAGGACTCTGCAGTCTTTTCTTAGTTTCTGTTTACATGCTGCTATGTTGAGGAATAATGACTTGCCTAAAAGAAGTGGAAAGCTTCTTTTCTTTATTTGTTTGTTTTCAGCTTTCACGCAGTTGCAGAAGAAAAGTAACACTTTGTTTCTTTGGGAGGATTTTAAGTTTATGGAAAAGACTGCCACTTTTCTTAACAAGAAAATGGATATTATCCTTATTATTGACTGTAATTACAGTAGAAAGAGTAGTTATGGGAGGCAAGTTTTTAAACATGACAGCCCTTGCCCCAGGGATTATCTTCGCTGTATCTGTCGCATCTCTTTCCTTTTAAAACTGGTTTACACAAAGCGTACCCCGGTCTAAACCGGAGTGAAGAAAAGTTTTCTAGAGCAGAGCTCTTCCTCCAAATCTTCTGAAGTCCTAGTATATTAATTTAACTGTCGGGTGGCTGACTCAGTTCAGGGTTTTGATCTTGCAAGTATGAAGGTATTTTCATGTAGCACGTTCACTTCAGCCTGACCCCCTCAGCCGTTTCTTTTCTGTTTGTTCTGCATACAGTCATTTCCCATGGAGTTGCCTCTGACTTGCTAGCATACCTCAGCGCTGTCTAAGTGAAGTTTTGCAATAGATGCCTTATGCCATTCACGACTGCACGCTGTTCAGAAATTGGACTGTACAGTATTGAATTGAAAGGGTGGCAGAGGGAGAATGAAAGAAAACTTTACCAAACTTTTACTTTCAGCACTAATCACCTATTTAGGTCTTTTTGCTGCTGATTCCTCCTTTAGTTTAATGTGGAATGGGATTTTTTTTTTCTATTATTTTATTTTATATTTTATTTTTTCCCCTCTCCTTTTGCCTGTACAGTGTCTTAGCTGAACTGAGTGCTGAATTGTCCTTCTAGTGTACTGAACTTTGGGATTAACTACTTGATGCTGCTGACAGTGGCACTCATCCACTTGGACTTGATGGAGGAGTGACATCTGCAGTATTTTGGATCTGAGGCACAGAGGAAATCTGTTCTTTATACCGCGAAAATACTCAAATAATGTCATACTTTCTGTTATGGACAAACTAAGGCCTTGATCCAGTAAGATAACGTAATCGATTTCTGTGCCACTGAATTAATTCTCTTTTTTTTTTTTTGCTTATGTCTTAATGTGGTTATTTTTTCCCTCAGTAGGGTATATTGTCTTGCTTCTTCACCCTTTGCAGACCAGTGGACTTGCTCAATCACATCAGAATCACTTCTATTCAGTAGAATTGCATGTTACTCCAATGACACTGAATAAGTTGCTGGTCAAGGAAGTTGAGAATACTGAATGTTGTGCGTTGGGGCATAACTGGTTTTATGTGCTTTCCATCCCTTTGCAGGTCTTATCCTTATACCCTTATCTTATATATGATGTAATATCATTTCATCCTGTGGTTTAGAAAACAAACAAAAAGTGACCAAACCTGATCAGATCTGTAGCTATTTTCCCTTGCTAAGGTGGCCAAAGTATTCCTCTTATAAACCTGATATTTCAGACAAACAATTATTTTATATTGTGGGTAAAAGTAAAAATGTTGTTCCTGTAAATGTATCCGTTCTGGGGAAGAAGTGAATATTGATTGAAATGTTCTGTTGTTTGTTTTAGGACACTGGAGAGCCAGGCTGGTGGAAAGGAGAACTCAATGGTAAAGAAGGAGTCTTCCCAGATAATTTTGCTGTTCAAATACAAGAGTCTGATAAAGACTACCCTGTAAGTTCTTACGTGTATCGTTTAGTATCACAAAAAAGTGTTGATGGAAATGCAAGGAATAGAAGACTTCACAGCATATTACGCTGCTTGAAATATTAATACAGTTGTGCAGTTTTTAGCTCTATCTTGTATTAGCCACATCAAAGGAAGATTTAAAAGTTGATGTTTGTGTTAAATTTCTCCTTAAATATTAAACTGAGACATGCTTTTCAAGATTAGCTGTAATTAATGAAGATGATTACGTCGTGTAGAAGAGGTTATGATTCTGATAATGTGGTGTTATGTGTAGCTGATTGCTGAATTAAGTCCTTACTGTTTTGAAAGGAGATAAGCAGTCAGTCTCTTCCATCTGTAGTCCTGTAAGTAACTGTAATTGCAAAATGCTGAATGACCCCTGTGGGACCGACTGGGATTTTTCCATGTTCAGACTTGCCAGTAGGTTGCAGTGCTTGAAGGATAGTCTTTGGGTGGGATCTAGAAATACTTTTTTTACTGTGTGCGAACTTACAGAAATCCACGTTTTCATATGGTACTCCTTGGTCTTGTGATTTTGGTTGTTGTTTTATAATTCTTTTGTTGAGATTAGTATGATGTTTTGGCTCTGACAGGTTTGTGTAGCGAAGATGGCTGTGTTAATTCACAATTGTACATCATCCTCAGATGGGATGGATTCAGCCCCAGATCAGGGCATCCAAATGTTGAAGCCTCTATCAACAGAACAGAATTTCAGTTTCATAGTAATTTAGTGCCATTTGGTCTGGAATTGGACACATTCACAGAGGATTGCTAGATACAACCTGACATACAGTTATGAACTTAGCATTTAACCTCAGTTACCTAACATATGCAGAAAGTCTAGTTAATCCAAGTCAGCATTTTCTTTTTCAAATTGGTTCTCAACTTTGCAAGGATAGCATAAATGCCGTAACATACAGTTGACTTGATTTGAAGGGTGGGTGGGTAGTATTGTTGTTTTGCAATATATAGAGAAAAAAAATGTTCTTTTACCATACACAATGTTTCCTGTAGACAGACCTTGCTTTGATCCTGTATTCTGCTTTGTGTAATGTGTCTCAGTACAGGGATTCACCTTGCACTGAGCAGCTTTGAAGTTCAAGGCATTGGATGGCTCAACTTAATAAAAACACAGATCAGAATCGTATAGTGACAAGTTGACGCTGAACTCTCAGTGTAATTGTTTCTGACGTATGCAGCAGTGCTGCACAGCTGGATAATGTATTTGCTTTTTTAGGAAAGAAAGAAAATACAGTCTTGTTAGTGAAGTTGACTAGCTTTTTGTGTTCTCTGAAGCTAGAGAAATAAGTTTAGTATGGGTTTTCATGCTTGCTAATTACATTTCACTTGTAAGAATAACATCTTCCTGCGTTAAGAAGAGTTTATTCAATAGCAGTAGGGGCACAGAAGTAAATCCATCCATAGCAACTGTTTCAGAAGTACCCACTACAAGGCATTTTTGGAAGGGCTATATTAGGCTGAGCCCATACAGTTTCAGCAGTGTTTGTATAAAGAATAAGTGTTTCTATAGGCTTTTCTGATCGTTTTATGAGTGAGTCTTGTCTGTAGTACAACCACAAAGATGGCTCTTCCATGAATCAGATTCTGAGGATGAGGTGGCTTGAGATGTCTGTCCTGAGAGGTGCCAGCACTCCTTCAACAGGAGAGAGATTCACACTCAATTTTACCAGTTCAAGGAAAGCGATGAGTGGCTGCGTTTTAAAATACAATTATTGTCAGTGTACAGAATGTGGCACTGTAATACTTTGTACATTTTTAATGGCTAGAGTAGTTTGTGTACCTTTCCCCACTTAAATCTACAGTGATAAGGAGGCTCAAACCAATGTTTTTCATGTAATTGCAGTGTTTATGTTGCAAATGCTGCCAACTATTTTTTGTCTTACACAGTTGTAATTTAGAAGTCAATTAATTGAAAGAGTTCTTCCAATACTTATTCTAGAACTTCTTTTTTTCCAGTAAAGTGACCATTTTTGGATCAAAAATTTACCCGATTACTTCTTTAAACTTGCATTATACTAACCCAGATTGAGGTTTATGTGTTGAAATTAAAATGGGTGCAATCAGAGCAATTCTTTGGACTAGAAAATATGTAATTCTTAATTTTTAGTTCTTCATACCTCTGCTCCTCTGCTGCTTATGGGTGTTGCCGCAGCACTGATCTGAGATTTGAAGAAACCTGCATTTTGTTCCTGTTCTTGCAGCTGATGGTCTGGGAGGTATCAGAGGAATTATTCCAGTTCTCTGTCTTTCCTATCTGTGAATCAATTGCCTCCTTTGTGAAATACTTTGAAATCAGCTAGTAAACAAACTAGACATTACAGTATGCAAAACAAAAGTCTGTCTTGGATAGAGAATATCTGTTTGTTTCTTTATTTGACTTTTTTTTCCCCACCCCTCCCATTTTACAGAAGCCAAAGAAACCTCCACCTCCAGTTAAAACTCCAGGTATGTAGTATACGCATGGTGGCACGTGTCTGAGGAAATATTACATTTCAGAAGCAGTGCATGACTTCAGAAGAAAATTCAGAAGTAGCTTTGTATTTCATAGTAACGTAGCTACCTGTAGTCACAGTTTGAGGTTACTTTTTATGCTTTATGTATTATGCTACTGCTATGTATTTTTCAAAATTATGATGGAGCCTACTTTGGAAACATTTTAATGCAGGCCTACAGTTTGCTGGACTCAAATGAGTGTTTATTGCAAAGAAAATATAAACACAAATTGGTGTATGTCATATTTTTAGTTAGTGACTAAGATAATTGAAGATCTTTGAGAAATGTCTATGGTTTGTTTTTGCATTCAGCTCCAAAGCCTGAATTGCCAACTGGAGAGAGGAAATTCCCTTCATTGAGGCCTGAAGAAAAAGGTGAGACCATTCTTCTCCATCGTGAATTTCAGACTATGCGCTTGTAAACAAGTTAGTGTTTTAGCTTGGCTCTTCTGTGCAGTGGGTGCCTGTTCAGAAGACATCATAGAGATTCTCTTGATACCATCTGCTGAAGTTCTCGCTTCTGATGTTATGGAAATGTGTTTAGAGTGATGAGAAGAACTTTCACTGTTATGAAATGTGTATTTCTTGTTACTGCATTACATTCTGAAAAATGTTTGTTGCACTGCGTAATAATATAGTTACTATTTAATTCATTTAAGTATAGTTCTGTGATAGTGACTGCAGTTTTGAATAGTAAGTTATTAGAAATGAAAACATTTGCTGCTGCTTCTGAATGTTTTTGCCAAAATCAGTCTCTGATGGCAAATATTTGTGAAAGAAATCCACGGAATAGTTACAACACTCCTGAGATAGATGGTACAGTCACAATGCTCAGAAATTGAGATAACTTATCCTGTTAATTCTTGCTAGATTCCATCTTTTCCAGTTCCACAGAATTTGGAGATGTTTATTCTTTATTCTTAAAATTTAAATGACACCTTTGTTCAGATGAAAAGCTACTGTTATCACCCAAACACGCTTCTGAAATGCTGCTTTTCATATTTTAAAAACTTGCCAGGTCAAACTGTTAAACTGTTTTGATTGCATTAAAAGTCAGCAGCTTAAGCAAACATGCTGGTTGGGTCTTAAAGAAGACATTTTGATGTTACTGCAGCTCAACCATATTACAAAAACATACTCTGTTCTGTAAATAGTGAACTCTGGCTGACCATGGTTAAGCAGCATGTCAACCAGTAAGCCTGCGTGATGGGTTTCTTGGCTTTCTTGGGTGGTTTTTATAACCCACATTTCAAACAAAGCATGTTCTCAGGTGTTTCATATGAAGAATAGTTGTTAAAATCAGCTGTGTTTCCTCTGCATGTGAGCAAACAAATGATTTTTATCTGTTGGAGCAGTATCTTCAGGTGTGAATTGAGATCAACTGTATGATTCTAGAAATTTTGATCACTTAGCTCTTCATAAGTTTAAGTTTGTTTAAACCAAAGTAAGTTTAATTTTAGACTGGTTCTGTTTGTACTATGGTGTTAACCTTTCCATAGTTGAGTTCAGCTGTTCATGGAGGACTATAGGAAGAAAAAATTGAGTGACACCATCCAAAATACTTAGAAACATGAACACTTCTGAAAAATTAAGGTAGAGAACTGTCCTTTACTGTGGTACAGGGAATTATGGAGGAAAACTTTGTCTTCTATTCAGTTGAAGGTCAGGTCTTAAAAGTTGATTATTTAGATAGCAGTAGTGTTTTACTAGAAGAAATGTCCATTTATCAGTGCAGTTTTACTTGTGGAAAAAACCTATGTTGATATTAGTGAATAAATTCAATAAGTATGAATTCATACTGTAATTAGATTTAAAAAAAATATTAATTGAGCAGCTCTAATCACAAACTATCAGACCGTGTAAAATTTTTTATGCCTTTTTGGAGATGAAAAAATCTACCATTCACTTCAATCAAAAAGTTGATCAAAAATTAAAAGCAATACTTCTATAAGTATTTCTGTATTTATAGTGAAGTACACTTAATGGTATCATGTAGAAGCCTTTGTCCAGTGTAAGTGTCTTGAGATTAGTATTTTTATTTACGTTATGAAACTACTCATTTTTAGCTAACCTTAACCCTTATGTTTTTCTTTGTCAAGCAAAATCCCCAAAAGGAGGCATGCCATTTTGTCCAGCAGAATTGACTGATTTCTGTGCTCATGGTGACTTTTGACCTTTGGTATTAACTTTTTCCACTTAGCTGTGGACAGTTTTTATATTCAGATTTTGAGCGGGAGTAGTTGAAGGGAAAGCTGACATATGATAATTCAGGAATATGATTTGGTGACAGCGTTTTTTCCTACCCTGTTTATGACCTCACTTATTTTTAAAAACAAAAGGTAGAATTCTCAACTTAGCAATATGCTAATTGATCTTCAGTTACGCTAACTGCTATTGGACGTTGAAAATTTCAGTCTTGCCTGTAGTATCAGTAGGCAGAAGTAGCTAGCCCCCTTAACAGGCCTTTTTACACAGGGCTATCAGCACCACCATGTGGCAAAATCCTTCCACTACTTCAGTATTTTATTTTTTTAACTCAATACTAAGAGAGACTGGAAGGGGATGCCAACCAGTTTCATTTTTCAGTTCATATCTTCTAGTTTTCATTTTTTGGTTCAGATCTCCTAATGTTCAAATGTCCCAAAGTAGGAAGACGATTCTGCACTGAATAATGCTTTCTTTTTTGTTGTTGTTGTTGTTGGATTATCTCTATGGTCTGTTTGTATCCAAGTATTCTTGTGAAAGAAAATAGATGTTTTCCCATTGTACAATTGGAGGGCTGACACTCAACAGCTGCAAGACTTGTCCAAACGAAGTCAGTCATAGACCTGGCAGTTAAGGCACTTAGCTGGGACAGAGCTGAACCAGATTTCCAACCCTACACCCAAGTCCTTAGCATATGTAAACATTTTACATTAGACCAATACTTGGTTAAAAGCAAAGTCATAGGAGGGGAGGATGGGAAGCATCAAAGCTGAAGGTCAGTCTCTCCATCCCAATTCACTGATTTGTTCCCCTGTAAGGGCAGTAACTGAACTCCTTACTGTAACCTATCAATAATCTTTTAAATCTTGAGTACTTTATGCATGCCTGACTGAGCTGTAGCGTCGTTTTACAAGGAAAAGTAAAAGGTGTGCCCTGGTTACCCCACAGGGTGTGATTAGGGAACATGAGTTGTAGACTATTGAACTAAGATTGTGAAGCAGCTTGAATTTTTCAGTGTCCCATATGTTATATGTCAGCTCTTCTGGACAGTATTCAGTCAGGTCATGCAGTCACTGAACAATAAATTTAACTTTTTTTGTTTGCTTATCTGTACTTAATTTGTATCTTGAATTTGTAGGAAGGTAGACTTTATCTAAAATAAATTTAGTTATTCAGATAAATATTCATTTTCCCCCCTTTTTTCCGTAGTGAAATTATGCTGCTTTTGTGTATGGAAGAAGTCTAGTTGCAACAAAATAAAAAACCCCTCAACAATCCCTACCTTTTTAAGAGGAGATAAGGTGAATTCATAGAAAAGAGAAAGCAGTAGCAGTACAGAGAGATTCTTACTTCTCAGCTGTCATTTGCAGTGGAATAACGTGAATCCATAATTTCTTACTACTGTTTCATGTCAGTAGAAAGACATTTTGCTTGTTTTAATGTAATGTTTTTTTAAATTCAGGTAAGTAGTTCGTGTGTTTGGATAAGGTATCACGACACTTGTATATCTTTTTTCCACTTTGATCTTCAAAAAAAGTATTTCTGATAGCAGTTGCTTTCTAAGTGATTAGCATTGTAAGAATTCTAGATGACATGAATTTTTAAAATGTTGTGGTGACTTATTTTGTCAGATGAAAAAGGAGCTTTGGATCAGAAGCCTTTGAAGCCACAAGCTCCTCAAGTACCACCCAAGAAACCTATTCCTCCAAGCAAGACTAACACCTTACTGAGAGCAGGGCTTCTGCACCCAAAACGTCCCGATAAACCTGTTTTGCCATCATCTGTATCCAAGTCAGTATTACCAAAATCATATGCACCAATTAGATTTTATTTGGTTTGTTGTTCTGTTGTTCTTCATGGATGAGGTGGGAAGAAACGTCTGTTTTAAGGGTGAAAAGGGTGCAAGGATAAGTTTTGCCGTACAGCTACCAGTGTCTTTGTTCTCCAAGTCTTTATCAATGTGAACTTAAAACTTTCTAATTCTTCAAGAGATTCAATCTGTCTCAGAGTAAATATTACAGCATAACTAACCATGGGGCAGTGAAGTTACAAATCTGCAGGCTGCTTTTCTTTAAGCCTGCCCCCTAATGAAGTTGTAGCTACAGTAGCAGTATGGTGTAAAAGAGTCTGTGGACGTGGCACTTGAGAATTATTATGGTGTTGAAAAAACCTGAAGATTTGAGCTGCATCAACATTCAGTGTTTCAGCACTTCATGTAGAGTAAGATAGATGGAAAGGAAGCGTTGAGCACAGTTAGTAGCTGTGCTAAAGGTACTCAGTGTAGCTCGTGCTGTTCTGCAGAGGAAAGAACTTATTACAGAACCACATCCGGTCTCTGTCCTGAGTATTCTCAGTTGAGCTGCTGGACAAATAGAGAGGATAATAGCAATTAATCTCTCACTTTTTCTTTTAGATCCACTTTTAATTTTTTTTTCTTAGGATTTTATAACAATTATTTATGGTCTGTCACTGGGACTTAATTTTGCATCAGTACAATCCCCGTGCCACTGTTTTCCTTTCTGCCTCATCCAAAGTGTTTGCCAGATCCTTACCCAAAACTGTAGATAAATTGCTGATGGGTAACTATCCCTTTGGGATGTTTAGTTGACTTGAAAGAACCATGAGAAAGTAAGGTCATGATGAACTTGGCCTTGTACAAATAAAGGAGCGGACAGCTGCTACGTCAAAGAGCTTGTGCCCTAAATACCTGCAAAGCTACAGGGTGGCAGCAAGCATTTGTCAATGGAGTTTTCCAAGTGAAGATTTCTTTATTTTTTAACCTAAGTCATGTTCTCCTCCCTCATTTTAGAAAATAATTATGGATATAAAGGAATACACATGTGCAGTTAAACAGAGGTCTGTAGTAAACTGTGGTCCTTTAATAACTGAAAACTTTAAATCCTAGGGGTATTTAAATATGTTTAAATATCTGAAAGTTTAACCTTGCTGTAGGAAGATAAGGCTGCTATCTCTTTTATTTAGAAGTTGTATTGCAGTAAAAAAGATTTGGGAGATTAGCTAATGACAGGGACACACTGAAGCTAATGATTGGTATTTTTATTCTGTGGCACAAATGATAGCAAGAATTCTAAAGGAAAATGTAATCTGCATGGGTTTTTGTGTATGTTTTGGTGAGTTTGGGTTTTTTGTCCCTGTATGATGTGACCAGTCAAGCAAAGAATGCATGGAAAAACAAAAGCCATATATATACACAAGGTACTTTATTCTATACATAGAAAGAAATAACTTATTCTTGGAAGCTTTTTTTCTTTACAGGAAGATTTTGATGTCAAGGCATCTTAGTATGTTTCTGAATATTTCAAGAGATATTACTGAAGGTGCTATTCAGCTCTCTTGTTTTCTGTTGCACTGAAGTGTAATATTTTTGTGTAATATGTAATTTTACATATAAGTGCCAAAATGTGCCCTGTAGTAAAAGTTTTGGATTGTTTTTACAAGGAGATTGTACAAGTTTGACAACTCTGCAAGAGCTGGAACAGAGGGATGGGCATTTATAGGACTAGAACTGCTGTCTGAAATAGTTGATTTTAAGCAAGGCTTCAGAAAATGATAAAATCTACCGAATTTTTTCTGTTTAATTCTAATTCTTGTTATGGTTCAGTTGTAAGCTATTTAGTCTCTTGACTAGGTATGTCTTGTCATTTTTTTCTTACTACAGATCTAATGGAGAAGTTGTTTCTCTTCGACCGAAATCTGAAGTTGAGCCAGTAGCAAAACCAAAGTTAGACGCTGAACCATTACCACTTAGACCAAAATCAGTAGAGGTAGATTCACTTGTGGTAAAGAGCTCTAAAGAATCGGGTAAGAGAAGAATAAATGTTCTTTTTGGTCTTTCTGTTTGCATTGCAGTATTTTATAAGGTTAGAATAAGCTTTAAGTAATTTATGCAAAATGCCACAGAGTGCAATTATACCTGTTCAGTAGAAAGTGTGTTTTTATTAGAACTGCTATAGGTAGCTGAAGGTAAGAGTCAGGAAGTGATGAACAGATATCAGTAGGCTGTTCGAGGGTAGTAGCTGTGTTGTACCAGATGACAGGAAAGAAGAAACGTAGGTAACGGTCTGTTCTTCTAATTTGAAAGCTTGTTTATTTGCTGCCACTTTTATCTTGCTTTTTTATGAAATTGTTTTCCTTACTGACTGGTTCTGTTTGTTCTGCCCTTACATTTCAGATACCTATTGCTTTTCTAGTTAACTTGCGTTATTTTTAGTAACGCCATTACCTTCAGCGTTCTGTGAATAAGTTTATAGCTGTTCTAGCTTATGACTTTATCATACCTTAAATTTGAGCCAGAATGGAGCATTGTAGATCTCAATTTCATGCTTATGGCTTTGCTTAATGCACCTTGAGCCAAACCTGACATCTCTTTAAATTTAAATTTGTCCAGTAAAAACTTTGATACTGGTTAAAGCACCCACACTGACGATCAGGCTTTCTGGGCCTTATAATTACCTTTTGTCCTTTACTGACAGCGCAACTGATTTCAGTCCTCCGTGTGTCTCTTCAGCAGAGATCATCTGCTGTGAGCATTTTTTTTAAAGCTAAACTATTTTTGTTGCATGGTTAACCACTGCAGAAAAAGCTTTAGTGAATTGTACCTGTAATGTTTGGCTTGCATATCTCAAATGCAGAAGAGGTTTTAGTAATAATATGTTTTGAAATAGTATAACTTGATTATTTTTTTAGGCCAATTGTGATATTCAAGTTGTAGAATAGTTGGTCCTAAAGTAGAATAAATTCATCTGTCAGATAAAAATAATACATTAAAAAATTGAAGCACTTTATGCATAGAAAAGACTTCTCTTGATTTTTCCATTAAGCATTTTAAAATGCACTTGTAAGCTTAAATGCTTTGTATAAGGAAATGTTATTTCATGTATCTTTTTAATGCAGAAGTTGTCTTTTTTCTGAGCCACAAAAAGCTGGACTTCAGCAGGTATTAAAATATTCTGGAAATACTACAAATATTATCACTGTTACCCTAAAGTATTTATAAGTTCTTTTTTTATTCCCCAGTAAAATCTATGCATGTGCTGTGATATGCCTTGTTTTAAAGGTTTTGAATTGGCAGTTTAACTATTGCCTCTATTTAAAGATGAATTTGAGGGTACAGAAGAAACGCTTTCAGGCCACAGTAAGCTGAGACATGAAAGAGCGATGCACAACCTAACTTAAAAATGTAAGCCTTGTCCTACTACTTAGATGTTTATCTCTAGTATTGTGCTAGATGTGTTGCTGCATAGCATAGTATCGTTTATCCCCAGGGAAAACCTCCCCGTGAAAACCGATGAAATGTCTTTTTTTAGGTGCAATTATCTTGACATCTTTAATAACCAGAGTGGCAACATAGTAGTTGTGACGTTAGGTATTGATATATAAAAAAAAATCTAATTTTATACCGATTTAGGAAAAAAAAAATCTATGAATTCTGATTTGCTACCGTAAGATTTGACAGGCTCATGGAGAAATTCAAGATTTTAAAACCTGGATGGGGCAGGGGACAGGGGTGCATAACAAGCAAGTGGGTGAGATCTGTTCAGTGGTCCTTGTTTGGCGCAGAGCAAGCGAGAGTCTCAGGCAGCTGGTACAGGGATGCAGCACTGACAGGGTCAAGGAGCTGTTGTATAAGGAAAGTTTCAAAAATCCTCTGTTTTGTGAAACTGCGCTTGTTTAAAACTGTCTGCGTAAGTCACTTGTAGTTTTACTACTTGTGAAAAGACGGTAGTCCAAACTCCTGCCAGTAAAACGTAATTAATCTCTTTCTTTATGTCTCTGTAGGAATTTTGCTGCTAAAGACATAATACACTGTGCAGCAGCTAAGGCTGTGTAAAGCTCCAAAGATGCTGGGTCCTTATATAAAGTTAAAAATAGGTTAATCTTGCAAAAACTAGAATAGATACTAAAACATGGGGGAAAGTGTATGGGCGGGGTTGGCAACTGCGTTACCAAAGTCTCTCTTTTCTTTCTTTTTTTTCTTTTTTTTGTGAATGAATATTTAGAAAACCAATTTTTTAAAGTGTGAGTCTTAATTTTTTGCAACTTAGTTTGACCATGAAGTGTGGTGTAGGTTGAGCCACTTTCAATTTAGCCTAAGGAGAAGCTGTAAATACTATGTATGTATAGGAAAAAACGACCCACTCCATATCAAAATTTAGACCCCCAGCCATCAGATAAGGACAAATCCTCAAAAACATTCAGAAACGTTGATCATGTTGAGAATACCTCTTCTTGAAGCTTTATTTGCAAAATCACGTAAATGTTTCTCCGTTCGGTTAGAATTAAAGTACTGTAAAAGGCTAAAGCTGTAATACTAGCATGCTGAACTTGTAAAGCGATTCTGTTTCTTCTACAAATGTTTCTTTTTCCTGCTTTGTAAAATAATTTTTTTTTCAGAATCTTTTTCTAGACATTCCTCTCCTTGACTTTTCTTTCCAGATTTTGTTTCCTATCCTGTTTGCCATGTTTCCCTTCTTACGTGTCAGGAAATTACCCTACCCTTCTCCATTTTGGTAAGATAACAATCTATAAGGAAATCCAAATGCTTTATGCCATACGCATAGCCTCTTCTTCACGTCATAAGCGTAATTTTCAGTTGCAGTTATTGATACTAAAATTTTTGGGTTTCAATTTAAAATGCTTTTTTTGCTTGTTTGAATGCCTGTTTTCCTTAGCTGTTAAAGAAGAAGTTGCTTTAAGTATGCTTTTCAATTAGGAGCTTGCAGAGATCAAAGGAAAACTTTACATTCCATCTAGTGATAAGCCAAACCTACGGTTTATAATGAAATGTGTTCAATACTTGTAGCACTTCTGGTTTATGTAGGTTGAGTGGCATAATCTTTCTGTACACACAAATTATGCAAGTTATGGCTATTTAGTATCATGAGTCTTGTAAAATAGTGTTTTGGAAAGTTAGGTATTAGGTGTGTGCTTAATTGTAGCAAGTACCTTACTGTTGCTCAACTGCAAATTTAAATAGTCTAAAGCTTTTGTCTGTCCCCTAAATTTTGAGGGTCACAGGAAAAAGGGCTACCATCTTCTCTTACTCTGCAGATTAATAGGAGGTCTTGTCTTCTAAAATGTTGAATGTGTTTCCCTTCTATCATGGGTTTTAAACCCCAGCTGCATGAGATGTTGGTGGCACAATTTCTTTTGACACCCCTCCAGCTTTGCTTCTTTTTGTGAAGGCTTTTTGTGACAAACTGGTATGAATACACTTGAAGCATTCACAAATCCTAACAGAATCTTTCACCTAATTTTATCTGTTAAAGCTCCTAACAGTTCTGTAGTGTATGAATCCATGTTAAGCTTGCAGAAGAGACATTTCTAATAGTCTGTCCTAAGTAACTTAAGCTTAGCTCATCTTTCTCTAGAAAGCAAGGTGCTCTTGCTCAGCCTTAAAATCGGTTTTGGATTCAAATTATCCCTAGATATATGGTATTGCTTTTTTTGGCCCTATAATGGGATTTCCTTTAACAATTACTCACAAGCTGTCTGTAAGAAAGTTAGTTGATAAATCGCTTTGTTGATTGAAATGGGTGTAAATTGTGAACTTTCAGTGGGTCTCGTCAGTATCGCTGTCAGTTTCAGGGGGGACAAGCTTTCTCCTAAAATAACTGAGTGCTGTTTAAAAAGGAAAACAAACCAACCCCCCAAACCACCAACAAACCAACCAAACAAAACCACAAACCCTAATCCCACCACCTTGTGTTTTAATTTCTTTGCTATACCAAAGCAACAAAATGGAAAGGTAAAAAGAAAAAGGCAAGTACAGTCAGAATTCCCTCTGACTGTAATGTGCTGGTAATGTTTTAATGCTGAGCAGTTGTCTCAGGGGTAACAACTTCCTTTAGAAGCTCTTAGAGATAGAAAAAACCTCCTGGCTTCAGTGTCATCCCACCATCTATATTTAAATCACATACAATTCAAGACTGTAGTAGTCTTCACCTTCAGGCCTTGTCAAATACCGTGTGTTTTTCAATACACATTATTCTAAATACATTCTTAATATCTGATGTTTACTTTATTCATGGCTGGCATTACAGTCATAACAGCAACTCAATTTACAATTTTTATTTAAATTTACTGCCAAATGATTTGTCATTTCTGCAGAATGACAAAAGGAGAATCATTTAAAGGCAAAAAATACTGAGATGGGGGGAAGAGCATCTATATTTTTTCCTACTTTCTTGTTACCTTTTTAATAATACCTAACTAACGTAAATCCTGATTTACGTTTTGGCATGGCTCTGGGATTACTAACGATTGAGTAAAGAACATGAAGGTCTACTCCTTGGTCACTATTGCTTGACTTTTAATAAGTTAAATATTTTATTGGCACAGACTACAAGAGAAATACCTTCATAGTTAGTTATTTCTCCCTCAACCTCTTTTCCGTCAACTGCTTGCCATTCATCACCCTTTTGTTTCTTCCTACTTTGTTTTTCTTCCCCGCTTCTTTTAATTACAAATATGATTATATGTTTACAAAATACTGTCTTGACATTCTCTTTAATAACATTAAAAAGCAGCAAACATGATTGGTACCAGTTAGTGTTATAAATGCTTGCATTTCAACAAGGCAACAGACGATGAAGTAGATGATGAAGTAGGTAAGTTCAGGGATGTCCGAAAGATGTGAGTATTTTAAGTGACTTCAAGGATAGTAATGCAGAGTAGATGACATGAAAATCAGTTAAAACACTCAGTGGTAATTAGTTCCTACAAGTTTAAATTAGTTTTGACTAAGCATGAGTAAAACTTGAAGTAATTGGATGACTTTTAAGTCATCCAAACACTGAAGTGGCATGAATGGTTTGGCCCAGTGTTCTTAGGGCTTTTTTTCTTATCTGACCTCTTACTGTAGCTTCAAAATGAATGAGAAAATAGGGAAAGAAAGCATCATAGTTTCTGTTTGAGAAATCATAATGTCATGTAAAAATCAAACGTTGTAACCCCACCCCACCTCCTCACACCCCCCCAAAAAAGCCAAACCACCCCAAACCTTGAACGTTACTTTTGGTGCCCATAGTAAATGCTGTGTAGTGTTTTACTTAAACATGTAGAGTCTCTAGAATAAGTCTAATGAATTTGTGTTGTGAAATCATATATAATATTCATAATCTTATGGCAATGCTTAAATCAAAAACCTATCTCATTGCACATCTGTTGGCAGGTAAGTATTATTGTTATTTTTGTGGAGAAACAGTTAAGAAATCCAGTTGTTAACGAGGTGAACTACTCGTGTTGCTAGATTAGATAGCTTTTATTCTTCCTATTAAAAGATTTTTTTTCCTAAGGTGACCTCTTCCCATAGGATGTAGAGAATTTCTACTGATCTAAGGGAGGGTTTACCTAGAGCTATGAGCATGAAGAGATTAATCAACAAAGAGATCTGTATGAGTTAATAAAGTATGAGAATAGAGTTTTGAAATGTTTTATTGCAGACTTTATGAAGTTGTGTATTTTCGTTAGACAAAGTACTGCATATGAAAAAACTACCCTGCACAGAAATATTTGCAGTTAATGTCTTGTTAATTTACTTTCACAAGCCTGTGGCCTTGTACTTTACCATGTGGCTTTTATTTTTGCCTTAATCACTAAACTTGGATTTTCGTACTTTTTCTGCAAGTTTAGTGACCAAGACAATATGCCCTCTTAAATAGTTGAATATAGCACCTCTCAAAAGAACAGTAACTTGTTAGGTCTGTTTTATGCAGCACTTCTTCTGTTGAGAACTTGATTTTAAATGCTGGTTGAATTAACTCTTAATTTTTTTTCAAGGGGGAAAATGTGATTTCCTAGGTATGCTAAAGTCATGTAGTTGTTTCATATGGCTCATGTGTTGTATATGCTGAAAATCTTTGAAACAGTAAGAATTCTGATAATTTTTTGTTTGTTAAAGAATAAAGTGATAAAAAAGAGAACAGAAAAACCATCTGGTTTTTGATGGTGGCTTGTTTTTTCATCTTTTTCTAGATCTGTTAAGCTTTGATGATGTAATAGCTACCTCAGATAATCTATCACACCCTACTGCAAACCGACCCAAGATGCCTGGTAGGAGGCTGCCTTCACGTTTCAATAGCACTAGTCCCGTGAGTATATTGGGTGTGTTTTCCCGGTAGTGATCTAAGAACTAACTTCCCAGGGAACAGGGTTGAACTGGGAAACAGTCTTTTGAACCATTTACCTGAGAGCAAAGTGCAAAATGCCACAGAGGTTCAGTTCCTATAGACTTAGTCTACAGGAATATCCATTCCCAGGAGGAAAGTGTACATAAGAGAGAAACACGACTACATTGCAGTTGAAGGAATCTTTCTGTTTTGTGGGGTATTACTGCAGTAAGCACTCAGCTCTTGTAGCATCACTGATGATGAAATGGGTGTTGTGCATACACACAACTCTGAAAGTGTCGTTAGTACCTTACAAGCCTAATGATATATAGCCTTTGGCCACAACACATTTGTAATCTGATGTTGCTGTAATGTGGGACTTGTGATCTCATGAGCTAAGATACGAGATTGTCAGACCATGAGAACCAGGTGGTGCGGAGTCCTTGAAATCAGTTTATATCATCAGATGTTCTATAGTTCAGTCGTGCCAGTTTCCCTCTACGATTACTGCCTGTTAATGTTTGTGTTTTATGGAAGCACCTACAGGCTCTGAAAAACATCAAGGATTTGTTAAGTACTGCAGAGATACTTGAAAATTCTGCCCAAGATTCGTATGTTTGATATAAATTCAGATGAATAAGTATTGCAGGGAAGGAAAGTTTTGCGTGGCAGGGAAAGAACCATGGCAGTCTAGCAATTTAAGTTTGTGCATTTTTTTCTTTTTTCTGTTGTGTCTTTAGAAACGTGTGACAGTTCTTTTTTTATTTACTTTTCTTTTTTTTTTAAATTCTGAAAACCTTTTCATTTTTTATGAATAATTTACCAGGCAAGTCAAAATGTGAGTCCAGACAAAAATTTGAAGGTACAGAAAGAAGAAGAAAGTGCCAAACCAAAGCCATTTGAAACAAAAAAGGTATGATACCAAGGAGATAGAGAAGTACCAGGCAGCTAGGTGTTCTGTTCATCTTGCTCGTATTGCCAGTTTAGATTGGTGCAACCACTTAAATGCAAATGATTGTATTTAAATACAAGTGAGCCATGTCATTTAGGATAAAGTTCATATCAGAAATTTTAGTATAAATTTCATTTATACTTACACTGAAGTTCATCAGTTCTCGTGACAGCTATTATATCAGGTAGCATGAAATTACCGTGTCATTTCCCAAATAAACTTCACGTCTGCTCACCCTTTAGTCTCCCAACAGACAGAACAACCGAGCATACGGGGAACGTGCACAAAGATTGTTTATAGTGACCCAATGGGCTCCATTAAATCACTTTGGTTTTTAAGTGTAGAGAACTGCAGTGTGAGCACGTTTTTTAGGGACTACAGGTACCTCAGGGAAATGCTTAATAACGAACTGTATAAAATAACTGTGTCGCATGTACTCTGGTAGTTCATTTGAACTGGACATTGGGTTTTACTTTTTGGGTAGAAAATTAAGGAAGCTTGTGCACATGTAGCTGCCGCAACAGTACAACCTGTGTGCTGTAAGTGGTCAGTATGCTTTCATTTCTTAGCTTTCTACTGATGTGTTTTTTCAGCCATCTGCATTCAGTCCACCAATTCCATCGTCATCTCAGAGACCAAGTTCTGTTATACTCAACTTTTTTCCTGGAGACATCCAACTTAAAGGAGAAACGGATGATGAAAAAATCTCTGTGGAAGAGCTCAGGACTCAGATTAATGATTTGATTGGTTTAGTAGATGCACTGAAGAAAGAACATGGGTAAATATTTTCCTTCTCAATCTGCAAACGGATAGATAGACATCTTCCAAATGTCTTTAATGCCAAACCTCCCCCAACAAATAAAAAACTATTCTACATTAATTCAGAACTTCCTTCTTTAGAAGTTAATCCAACTAGATGTCCTAAATACGTACAAATTTGATGTCAGATCATATTTTTTCCTTCCTACTTTGCGCTCCTGCATTCATTACAGCTTTTTGAAAATATTTCTTAAACAGTACTTTCACTGTAAGGAAAAGTAGGTAATTTTTGTGGTATTTAGTGTAAGTACATGTGCTGGCCTTGTGTAACACTGCCCACAAGTAATTGCAGTATTGACATGACTGGTAGTAGGGGAAGATACTACTGAGCTTTTCAAATTGGTGATCGCGGTGGCCCCATCATTTGTGTGCGTGTGGATAGCATTCTGTTTGGAGAATGGTGCGGAAGAAAAATGTAATTGGTGTTTGAGTAAGCATCGTAAAGACCAATCTGTGGGAAATTTACCTTTTCTGGTTTTAGTTTTACAGCAAAGACATTCATTTTGTTACTGTTTAAAAGATGACTAGTGCTAATCACACCGGCTTTTAGAATGGCCTCTTGAGAGGTTACAAAGCATCGGGATCAATTGGTCTCCAAAGCAAACTAGTAAATTATGAGTTCTGGAGATTAACGAGCTAGTTCTTCAGCGACTTGGTGATAATTCTTAGCACTTTCTTGCCTGAACATAGTTATGAAATAAAACGTGTTTTAGGAACTCACAAATATCTAAAGGGTGGATGTCAAGAGGATGGGGTCAGACTCTTCTCAGTGGTGCCCAGTGACAGGACAAGGGGCAATGGGCACAAACTGGAGCACAGGAAGTTCCACCTGAACGTGAGGAGGAACTTCTTTACTGTGAGGGTGACAGAGCACTGGAACAGGCTGCCCAGAGAGGTTGTGGAGTCTCCTCTGGAGAGATTCAAAATCCGCCTGGACACATTCCTGTGCAACCTGCTCTAGGCTAACCTGCTTTAGCAGGGGGGTTGGACTAGGTGATCTCTAGAGGTCCCTTCCAACCCCTACCATTCTGTGATTCTATGAACTTTCTATACAAAAGAATTTCTGTTCTCAATGTAGAAGTTTCCAGGTTATTTTGGTTTAAATTCAAGTCTCCAAGTAAAATAACAGTACAAATTTTTAAGTAGCCTACTTAAAATTGGGATTGTAAATTAGGGGGTAGTTGCATAGTGATAGATAGGAAGTGTTGAGAGTTGGTGGATGCCTGTGGTCCACCTGATTTGAGTATCAGTTCACTAGTGGGCATGTACTTATTTGTAAGTTTTATTTATAAGATGTAGCATCAGACAGTTGTTATGTGAATTCCTCTTGTAAAATTTAAACAAGACCTGTGCTTCCTGTTCTCAGTAATGTGAATTTCTTTTTCCCACCTCTGACTTGTATTTCTGATATCTTAACTACTATTAGGAGAGAACTGGAAAAACTGAAGAAGGATTTGGAAGAAGAGAAGCTGTTCCGAAGTAATCTAGAGGTAATGTTAGCGGTTTGGGGGAGGGAAAGTTTAGAAGTACGTAGGCAGTGTTCTGGAATTTGATACCACAGGAAAAGTCTTTATGAACTTGCTGGACCTTTTTTGTGTTGGAGTGTTAGTGCGTGGTTGAATTAATGCCTCACGAGGCAGCAGGATGTATATAGAAGATTCACAGTTCATCTTAGTTCAACTTTATCTGGAAAATTATTTTTAACAATACGTGCGAGTGTTGGGATGTGAGGTCAGTTCAGTATTGCTAGATTCTGCTGTTTGCTAGAAATATGTCCAGCTGGACATGTTCTAAGGGAGAAGACTAATACTTTGCTTTTGTAAGACTTGAAGCACAAATTTTACTTTATGTAATCAAAAGAAAAGTAGAGCAAAAGTAAACTTTCCTAAATTTTTGATGAACTGTTTAAATATTAAGTGGTTAATTTGCCAAAAGAACAGAATGCATCTGAAAAATTACCTTACAAACGAACACCACTTCTCTCATTTCCTTGATGAAGAAGCTACCTTTATTGCAATGTGATGCCATTAAGCAGGTAATCGGATGGGCTCATTGTAGGAAGTTATTTCAGTCTGGTACAAAAGGGCATTTTATTTGTGAAATAGTACTACAAAACTACTTTTGAAACTTGAGAACTTCTGGTGAATCCTCTCTTTAAGGCATTTCTAAAGCAATCGATGAAGTTGCCTTAAGGGATGAAGAGGAGGTAACTTCCATGTATCCTCTAAATCCATTTGAAGAAATATGTATTAGTCACGGCAGAGTATTTTGCATGAAGACTGCTTTAGGAAGTTAGTCTGGGGTGATGACACAGCATTACGCAGGGGCATGTCAAGTGATTCCACAGTCGACTGCTTTATTCAGAGTGAGTTTATCCAATGAGATGTAGCAGAACTATAGGCAAATTTTTAATTATTTTAAATTCTTTGTTTGTTTAGCAATATAGCAGTATAAAATCAGCTGTAAATATTGACCTGTCAAATGCTTCTGTCTTTGAAATGTAAAAGCTGTAATTTTGCTGAAAGCTCTGAAGGCTTTAGATTATTGCTACTTTAATACTGACTCTTTCTTTCCAAAATGTCCATTTTCCAGCTTGAAATAGAAAAATTGAAGAAAGCAGTGACATCTACATGAGACAGCTATGGACTCAATGTTTTTAACTCACAGGAATTCAAAAGGAATTCAAAGCTGAACACAAGGAGAATTGACTCTTATTTCATAATAATGGATGCTGGTGTTCTACAGTCTTAAAGAAAAAATATAGTAAAAAAAGGAATATAGTCTTTTATTCAGAGAGATAAGAAAACAAAAAAGAATAATGGTGTAATTTTTTTGCCAATATAAAAGAGGCCTTATTTCTTACTGTGCTGGAATGGCAGACCTTGCTTTTTGGTTTGCCTGAAGATACTACTGAATCTGTATAGAAAGGAGAGGGAATTCTTAATAGATTTTTATTGAATACCTGTAGCTTAATTTTTAAAGAGATCTATACTATAAATAGGGTGATCTATCTTTGCAACTAATCTGTAAAATAGTCTATTGGGAGGGATGGAATAACTGTATTGTAATCACTACTTTCCCCCTACACGCAAAAGGGAATATATGATATTTGTATAATTTTGGAAGTCTTACCAAGGATTATGCTGTTGTGCCTGTCTGCTGTGAGAATATTAATAATATGCTGTTTATAAGTTGAGTAATGAGATAGGAATTTGTTAATGCAATGAAGCAGGTGAAACTCCTATGCATTGTAGTAAGAATGAATGATCTAATCCGAGTAGTTTAGCAGAACGTTTTGTCACTTGCACTGTTGGATTAAAAAGGGATTTAGGACCGAATCATGAAGTTACGACAATTAACTTTTAAAACCACAAAATGCAAGAAATACAGAAACAAGGCTAGAATCCAGTCTTAACTGAACCTGTTGTGCCTAAAATATTACAGCATACAGCATGAAAAAGTAAACCTTAAGTCATGATGTCTGTGCTTCTGTGTATCTAAACTGAAGTCATCAGTCTTTCTAGTGGTTAAATACGCATCTTGATCTGTTTTTACAGTAACCGGGTTTTGTTTATAATATGTCCCCAAATAAATCCCTTTGGAACTTTGATACTCTCTAAAGGTCTCAATATTTATATATTTATGCCATAAACTTTCTCAGTATATTGTGTACCTCTGAATTGAATAACCTATTTGTATTTGAATGAGTGATTGGAACAATGTCTTTGACAGCATTGTGCTGGTGTCCAAGACGGCGTCTTTCACATTTTATGGAAGACAGTTGAAAACTTGTGGTTTGCCATTGTCTTTAACCCTGAGCTCAACACAGTGCACCAGAATAATATACAAATAATATGCAAAGCAATGGGAGACAGTGATATTTATTGCTGTGTTCATTTGATTAAAGAATTAAAAAACATACAGCTTTAGAAAGCCAGTCAAATGCGTTACTTCTGTTAGTAATCGCCTTATCTCCTTTTGGTCTACTACAATTGAAATGACAAAAATATGCTGCACGGTTTGGCAACTTCACCAGTAAGAGAAGTAATTAAGTTTCTATTCATGGGAATAGTCGTAAGTGTAGTAATGATTTAGTATATCACTTGAGCAAGTGACATGGAAGTGTTACTTCTTGAAAGTAAGCTTTTTCCACAGTTGATGCATCATAAAATACAAAAATCAGTAAGTCAATTGGAGGACGTTTGTCAAGCTGATTCAGTATTAGTGCTTTTAACTTCTAGTTGCCTAGATGCATCACAAATGAAGACTTGAGTCAGATCTTTATATTGAGGATTAATGTGCAGCAGTAATGCTTCTCATCAGACACTAAACTCTTGCTTAGAGTTCATATCTCTAAGCCAGGTAATGGAAAGCAAGAATTGAGCCTAACGAAATGGCCAATTTTGTTATACAAGCTCTTCACTGTGATTAGAGCATGAAACAAATCTTGGAATGGATTGGTCTACAGAAATTGTCTCTGTAGGTAAGCTTGTAGCAGACGAAGAGAACAAGACAATCAGTTAAAACCACAAAGGAAAGGTGTATGTTATTTAATGGCCTTTGTTCGCTATAGCAATAAATGACCCAAGTGCAATGACTTGATTTAATAAAACCCTCCTTCCAAAGTCGCTGCTATGAGTATTTTTAGCCATAAGAAGTTCCCTTGATATATGTGTGTCTTGTCTTCAGCTAGTGTTACATGCTAGAGTGGAGAGGGAGAGGGTGATGGTTGTGAAGACATCCCACAGTACAAGTTCCTAAAAGCAGTATGCTTCACTGACTTGTTTACCGGTGCTGTAAAATTATGCATGCTACCCAAACTCAGCAAATAAAATAAGTTTAAAAACCTGTTGGAGTGTCTGCTCAATTCTGTTCAGGGAAGTTTCGTATGCCGTTAAATTCTTTGCAGGAGGAGTTCAGATGATGGGGGCAAGTGTATTACTGTTTGTATGGTGCTCCTTTGAAGCTTTGAGATTTAAATTTGCTCACTGGGATGCTGTGGTTCCTGACTGTCAGGATGGCTTAGGATCCAAACAGTTGGAAAGCTTACTGTTTTCCTTTGCAAGTGTAGCTGTTCTCAGTATCTCCTTATTCCCTTTTTTTTTTTCTGTTGGTCCATATTGAACTGATTTTACCGTGCATCTTCAGAGCCTTTTTTAAGATCCCTGTTGCCACTCAGTAACATGGATAAATGCGTGTTTGAATCACTTCTTAAATATACAGTGAAGAACTAAAGACTGAGAGTATGGCATGTTTAAAGGGGTAGGGATGAGGAAAAAGGCAAATGAACAGAGGGGCATTTTTAAACTGCAAGGTTTTTATTCAGTCTTCATAACATTCTCTAAAAAGCCTTTGTTTGCATACAAGGTACAGTTTAAAAAAGTTACAGGTCTACTTATTTTATTTTAAAAATTTATTTAAACAATCACCATGAAGATAACATTTTGTGTTAATGTTGCTTCAGGGGAATCAAGTTTCTGAATAAAATCTGTAATTTATTGCAAGATTGGATGTTGTGTTGCGTAGCAAAGTATGTGTTGAAGCCATAAATTGGCAGAGGTCTATTAACTCTTTCCAAAGGAAATGGTGAAAACAGGTTTTCACCTCTGCCTTACTTTTGGCTGCTATTCAAGTTCTCTCGGATGTTCCTGATGGCTGACTGTTTGCTTTCTCAGAGCAGTGTCAAAGCAACTGGTCATAAATCTTGGGTAATTGGATTTTGCAAGAGATGAAAAGACAAACCACTCCCTTTTGGGTGCTTAGGCACATACCTCCCAGCTTGAAGAATGCAAACAGCCTCAACCAGCTTGTAAAGCCTGAGACTGATGCTACTGGGTGCAGGGTTTGGAGTACCCTCCTTGCTTGTTGGAAGTCATGGTTTGAATGTTGTTCTAAGCCCCGGGAAGTGCAAATTCACAGCTCTCCCTTCTTTGAGAAGCGTGTGCGTGTGTCTGAGTGTTGAAGTATGCCAACCTTTGTGTCCTTCAGAGGACTATTGCTTAGGCTGAGGAGGTGTTTGAGAATCAAGGGGTATTCAGTCTTGCCATCGTAGCAAAGGTTCAGGGAGCGTGTAGATGCACAGCTCCAGGTGACTAGAGGAAGAAGCCTTTTAAAAGAGATGTCCTTACCTTATAATGATCTGGTCTTTGGCTCTTCTTCTAACTTAAAAGGTGGCTAAGGTGCCGCCTTTTAATTATCTCTGTTCGGTACTGTATCAAGTGCATTTATTTAACCTTTCCTGGTGGGTTGTGTTGGCTATGTCTAATTGTGCTTGGCTTAATTCCTACTTGATACTAATGTGAGACGCAAGGCTGGCTGTATCAAAACAGAACGGGAAATAATACCTTCGGGCTAAAACTGGAGACCTGCCTTGTGGCTGAGGACAGACTGAGGTTGTGGTAGTGGGCAATGCATTAACTTGACCAGGTTTTGATCGTGATTTTTTTTTTTTTTCTTTAAAGTCTAGAACATCTGTTAAATACAGAAGAGCAGAAGATGCCTCCTCCCCCGGGAGGAAGGGTACAAACCACGCAGGCGTGATTCATCTGTGCGCACTCCTGGCAAAGGTGGCAATCTGGCAGTTTTGTGGGTGTGTTTGTAAGTTGTTTGGTCATTTTGCAGTGCAATACCTCTATTGTCATCTGCAGGTTCCTCAACATTAATCCAGTCGGGCGAGAAAAGGCGCAGGCTGATGCCCAAGCTTATTTCTTCATGGGAAAACTAAATGAATCGGAGCACCCAAACAACACTGGGTAAGACTGTAAGAGTGGGACTGGGGCACGATGGCAGCAGATGAATGGTTAGACGCTCGCCTGTGATATCTTGAGGATCTCTGCCTCTGTTAATTGTGCTCACAGCAGAGCCCAGACTTCCGAAAACAGTAAGTACTATCACAAAACAACATTTTTCCAGAACCGCTTGAAAATTATCAGTGGTCTGTGAAATTGGTTCATTTGCAATCTAAAATGCACCTAAATGCTTAGGCTGCATTTACTTTGCACTTCTTTCCTCAGTTTTATGTTCTCCTTACATCTCTGGAAATAATTAGATATCTTAATTATCCTATGATCATTTTGCTTTTAGTTTTGTAATTGCTGTTTAATCACAGCATTGTCACTTTTGAGAAAATCCAAATTTTTTTTACAGCTAAAGTTACTGTAAAGATCACTCTCCTCTAAGAACTTGCTTTACCTAAATTAACATTTTCCAAGTATGATCCCTTTAAAAATACAAGTAGTACCATCCTGTATAATTAAGAGCTTTAATTTTTACCCTGGGATGACCATGTTGGAAGACTCTAAAGTCTCCTGCTGCAGCCTTTTAGGACGCTTTAGTCTCCTGCTCCCTGCCTTGCTAGGTAGCAATGACAAGTGATTGCATTATGGTGGTTTATTGAGTTTTAAGCTAGCCATATAGCCGTTCAAGCCCTAAAAATAATAGATTTCTAAGTTCGGTAACAACCGATTTTATATTTAAAAAAAATTTAAATACACACAGTGCAATATTGCAGTGTTTGGGAAAATATGTTTGTCTAGCTAATGATGGCAAGCCCAGTGTAAATTTTTATTTTCTACAATACGTGCTTGTAATTTTTGTGCAGGATACCTTTCCACATAAACTTAACTATCGTTTGTCTTCTGGAGTAGTGGAGAGGGGAAAGCTGTGAGCCCAGGTGATGGAGAACCCTTTGGCCAGAGACCTGGAGCCCACCAGCCCGGGGGTGCAGTTCCCACAGCTGTCGTGGCTTGGGCTGATCCCCCTGGTAGCTGTGACCACGCAGGGCTGGGCTGCCTTGCAATGCACCCTGCCAGAAGTTAAGAGCAAGAAAGTGCTTGGGGTAGAGGAAGGGAGAGATACTTCTGTAGGGTTTTACAAAACACTTGGATTTTAAACCAACAGAAGTCAGAGTAAGGGCTTGGAATTTAAGACTATGATACATACACCAACATGTGGATTTCTTCTTAAATACATGATCAGTTTACCTTTTCTCACTGTTTTAAGAGGGTCTTTCCTCTCTCGGAACCACTCCTTGCTCTTTCCCTCCTGTTGTGGGCTTCGCCTCCTCTGAGGTGCTGTGACCAAATGAAATGAGCTAGAGAAGGAGGATCAGGAGCTGGTGCCAATCTCCTGAGTTGAGTGGGAGATACCTGAGGATATGTCTTACTAAGTGTCGTCTTACTAGAAGGTCCCTTTCCATGTGAGAGGGTTTTGACAACGGAGCTGCTCATGTGCCCATGTCCTGATGGAGCAGAGACCTCTGCAAGAGATGAGTAACGTGTTTACAGCTTCTTAAAAAGGGAGGCATTGATGGCAGTAGATAGTTCGTGATTACATAGATATGGTCCTCTGTCTGTAGTACCATAATTGGATGTTTTGAAGGGAGAGGAATAGCTGTATGTGCTTTCACATGGCCTTTTTTCCCTAAAGTGACAGTGACTTGCTGCTGTATTACTTATTTTTATCTAAGTTTCTATTGCTGCAAGGTAGTTACCTTGGCACGTTCTTGCAGTGGTGACACTGGGTGGTTTCCATGATGAATCAAGCAGTGCCGCTGAGCAAGATCAGTGTTTCGCTGGTAATGCGGGCCAGTATCTCGGTGAGCGTTATGATACCTGGAGCTGTCCCAGATTTCTACCTCACTTCAAGGTAACAGCCCTAGGTGGAGTTACATCAGTGATTAAGTACAAAATGAGTAGTGATTAATTAATGATGAAACATGATGAGCTTAAGGATTCCCAGTTGTGAAATGGAATTAGGACTGTGAACATACAATAGACATTTAATAACTGCAGAAATAGGAAAAGAATTCGATACAACCCTTTGGCTCAGGCCTGTAGGTGTTTCCCAGCCACCTCCTGTTCTTCAGCAACATTGATCTGAGTCTTTTGTTTTACATCTCCTTATCCATTTTATTTCCTTAGAAGAGCTAATGGTTACTAGCTTTAAAACCCAGAAAAAGCTTTTCCTAACATTAGTTGAGTTCAACAGGCTGGCATGAGGTTCTTCTTTAGAGCTAACTTAGAAATTCACGTATTGATCTAGCTCTCCCTTTGGTGCTCTTTTAATAATTAATACAACTGTGGATCTCAAAGTACAGTAGGGTGAACAAATGTAACAGATGAAAGGGGCAGCCAGCTGTGTGCCTGGCCCTTTGATGCCATCAGATGGTGAGAACTTAGGATTTTCCTGGACAGGAAAACATCCCTGGTCTGTCAGTGCACGACCTTTTCTGTTTCAGCATCCTCTGTGCTGATCAGTATGTATAAGGGGAAATTTCAGTGAGCACAGTGATTTGGTGAGTCTTCTCATGTGTGCTTCTGAAATCCAGCTGTTGTCCTCCTTTGTCACTTTGTGTTTGTTTTTTGCGTTAGTGTTTCAGCTCACTGATTTCTTGGATTTTGTTTTTTTAGTACATGTCTTAATCTACTTATACATGCGGTGACAGAACATCAGTGTCTTGATTCTGTTGAACCCACAGCAGCTGCTGACTTTGCCTTGGACATTTATGGTACCTCATAATCAGATTTGATTTAACACATTTTTTTCCCCTTCATTCCCTTTACTGGATTATCTTGCTCCAGCAAATATGCTTGTAACAAGTTGCATCCCAGGATGTTAAGCTTTTACCAACGACCATGGGAAACTTTGTGGAGGGAGCAGAGGCCTGAATCCTTTTGTGAAACAAAGAAGTTTACTTGAGTCTCATCCTTGTTTCTCAGGTTTGGATATCCTAGCCCCAAGAGCCCGAGTTTCCTACCTCACATGGCAGGTCTCATCAGGAACTGCCCGAGGAGAGTAGCGGCGTTGAACCCAGTGGAGGCGAGGCTGTCTTAAATCACTTCAAAAGGGACCCACAGGCTGAACTGCTTTAATATGCTCTCCACCTCACAGTTTACAGTTAATTATTAATGCAGTAATTTCCAGTGTTGGATAGTTTTGGAGTTTCTTTATTTTTTTTATTTTTAAGAAAAGGTTCACAAATAATTCTTATTTTAAAATTTAATAAATTATAAATGTCTGAAAATCACCCTGCAAGCCCAGTAAGGACAGTCTTTGGGATAGGTTTGGCTGCTTTGTTACTAGCAACTGGACTGTGTTCCAAAGTGAAAACAGAGATGTCTAAACTTCTTTAACATATCTTTCTTCCAGGAAGAAAGCAGTAAATGCGAGGCAATGGGTGTGAGGATAGCCCACTGCCTGCTCCTTTGGGCTGTGCACTTCTTCCCGGCCACGCCGCGCAATGCTCTCAGGGTAAGTTTCACTGGATCAGGTTGCTCAAATCCCCGTCCCACCTGACCTTGAACACTTCCAGGGATGAGGCATCCATAACCTCTTTGGGCAACCTGTTCCGGGCTCTCACCACCCTCATCGTAAAAAATTTCTTCCTTATCTGATCTAAATCTACCCTCTTTCAGTTTAAAACAATTGCCCCTGGTCCTGTCACTACAGGAGAAAATACTTTGAAGTATTTAATATGTTCAATATGCCAAGCAACTTCCAGCAGAACTCTTGGAGTGTTAAAAATCTACTAGTCAGCCTGTGCTACCCAGCGATAACGGTGTGATTTCCAGGGCATCGTGTAGCCAAGCTTTGCTTCCAGATTGACAGGTTTGGCTGGTAGTAGGTGATAGACTATTGGACCAAGCAGTGATGGAAGCTGTTCTGGGTTGTGTCTGGCTGTATGACATGCAGTCACAGCAAGCCGTCCTGCCTGCAGAAGCCCAGTATGCCTGTCTCAGGGTTCCTTCCCCATCAGGAGAGGAACAAAGTGGCTATTGATATTTGTAAAACTGTAGCTGTATCTGTTTTATATAAAAAAAAGATATAACTGCCATATATCTTATGGCAGAAGTCGTATAGATTGCATATTCTCATCAACAAGTCACATATTCTCATCAACATGAGAGAGAGCTTAAGCCTTAATACAGGCTTTTTGACTGAGGAACAAATCCTGGAGGCGTGTGCGATCCTGTCCGCTAGCTCAGTATGTCCCGTCAGCAGAAGGATGCAACTGAAGGCTTAGTATAGAGAGACAAACTGTTAGAGTTCTCAGCTGGTCTGTACAAGCAAGGGGCCATGTGCTCCGCATTCTAGACCTTGAAAAGACTTTTGGACCTCAAAAGGACTATTTCGCTGCTGAAATCATCTTTCTAGTTTGTGCCAAGGAGTCATCTTTTACTTACTCGTTTTAACATTCAGTCTACATTTCTACATCTACTTTTCCTTGTTTTTCAGGTTCTCAGTAAGGAATCAAAGACTGTTAATGAGCAAGGTACAGTGAATAGCTATGTGCCATCTTAATTCTTTGTGAAATGCTATCAGTTATCAATACTTCACACCCCTGATACTCACCTCGTGGATCATGGTATGCTGTCTTACACCTTAACGGCAATATCTGTGTGACTTGTTTTCCAGACGGGTGTATACATCTCATTCCCTGCCAAGATAACGGAGTTATTTGTGTTCAGCCTTGTTCTCCCTCCTTCCGTGGGGAGACGAGCTTTGTCTGCGAAGGCAGAAAGTGGCAAATGTTTGCAGATACCTGTGCAAGCCTGGATGTTGGGTCCCTTTTTCAGGTGAGGTAACTGTTACACATCTCCTTTGGCCTGTGCTCATGAGTTCTTGCAAAGACACCAATTTTCTCTGTACCTTTTAAGTCTTGAGCAAAAGGAAGAACGTGGAATCCTGAAACACAGATTACTTTAGTAACAGTCTTTGACTTACGCTAAACCCAGTGATGGGAAATGAATTTTGGAAATTCCTGTGTGGAAACATAATTCAGAAATTAAATCGCCTTGTTCACTTGGTTAATGTTCTTCACGTGGATCTAAATCAAGACAATGGTATGCTAGGAGGACCCTGAGGAAAGGGCAACGCAAATATCTGTAATAATCAGGTGATTCACGGTAAATTCTCCTCCAACTGCAAAATAAAGAACCTTATTCAAGTCACTTTAAGGATAAGGCACTGTATGTCGTTCTTGCCCCTTTCTTCATGTGTGTTGTACAAGCAAGCCATTCTTCTCAGGTGAGCTTTGGTCGTGGGCTTCAGGCCATCCGGCGCACTTGCCTGCTTGTAGTTGTAGCTTCATTTTAATTCTGTTCGTTAATTTTCTCAAATTTATTTTCATCCCTCCAGAGGATTTCTGAACATGAACTTGTTCCAAGCTCTGGAGGACATGTTAGTGTTGCTGGAGAACATCTTCCTTTTGTAGGGGAAGGGAAGCCTGGAGACGGAGCAAAATATTTTGGTGCTGATGACCATGGGAATAGTAACTGCCGAGCTGATTTTTCATGCATCATCCCCGATATTCTGTCTTCACCAGCCATTCCAGGAAACATTGCTGATATAGTGGAATTGCTAAAGAAGATTTCCCTGCTGTTGTCAGAGCATGTCAATAGAGAAAAAATGCAGGTATTTACCTTTATGGGCTTCAAGAGGTGTTTCTGAGCTTACAAGAGCATCCATACAGTGTTTTGTCCTTATAGCCACTCTCCAGTGAAGTGGTGGCTGCATGTCACGGGGAGATCACCTGGAAAGAGTTTCCAGAGAGGGTCACGTTTTGTTGTCGGAGAAACTGTTTGAGCTGTTCACGTATGGTGCAAATATTCTGGTGGAATTTACTTTCTTTTAAAGCAAAACTTTTCAGGAACTGCTGTCATAGGCAGGGGAGAGCCGTACAAGGAAGAATTAATTTTTCAAGTATTGCACTGTAGGGAAGGCAATGTTGGAGATGCTGACCCGCAGTTGAGTTGTCATGTGTTGCACAATGGAAGCTGAAATCTTCCACTGCTGAACTCTATAATCAGAGAGGTGGTGAAAGAAATGTAGGGAGGGTGATGTAAGCAGACCTGGATAATGGGTCAGCATCTGGAATACAACATAGGTGTCCCGATTTTTGCTTTTTACTTACTTCTCCAAACACCTTTTGAGCTATGATAGAAGAAAATAGGAGAATTCTGGTAGTGATCATGCTAATGAGATGTTTGGGTTTGACTGGACTAGATCTTGGGAACCTGTTCATTGTCAGAGAAGAACGTTTCCTTTATAGAAATCACTCTTGAATTAAATGAACCTTCCTGGGGGCTCTGCCAGTGCAATAGTAGTTAGTTTCTTTTAACATAAAAAAATAACTTATTTTTTTCTTGTTTGTTTCAGAGTTACAGCAGGATAGCAAATCATATTCTGAACAGTTCCGTCATTTCCAACTGGGCTTTTTTAAGGGACAGAAATGCCGGTTCTGTATTACTGGACTCAGTGAACTTATTTGCTGGGAAACTTCTTCTAAGAAATGGGTCAGAAAGTATACAGGAACACTTCATCTCTACGAAAGGCTATAGCATACACAAAAATACTTCAGGGAAGAGCTTTGATTTTTCTATGGAGTTCAATAACACAGGCAATATCACTGGGCATGTGGTCATCCCAGAAGAAGAGCTTTTAAAGGTACCCAAGACTTCCAAAGCCATCAGCATTGCATTTCCAACGCTTGGAGCCATTATAGAAACCAGCCGGTTGGACCCTGGTTTTGTGAACGGAATGGTGTTATCGGTGTCTCTGCCAGAAGAGCTCCGCCATATTTTGCTCACCTTCGAAAAGGTGAATAAACTGGAGAATGTCAAGGCGCAGTGTGTTGGGTGGCACTCTGCTGAAAGGAGGTGGGACAACAGGGCGTGCACAATGAAGTCGGACAACATCAGCAGTGTTGTTTGCATCTGCAAGTATCACCATCGGACATTCAAATCCTTCTCCATTTTGATGTCCCCCGCCACGCTGCGGAATGCAGTGTTGGATTACATTACACGTGTAGGGTTAGGCCTTTCCATTATCAGCTTGGTTCTCTGCCTCATCATTGAGACTGTTGTCTGGCATCACGTTACAAAAACTGAAATAACCTACATGCGCCATTTTTGTTTGGTCAACATTGCTACATCGCTTCTCATTGCTGACGTTTTGTTCATCTTGGCGGCTTTTGTACACAATACAACCCTAAACTACCAGTTGTGTGTAGCAGCCACTTTTTTCCTTCACTTTTTCTACCTTGCGTTGTTTTTTTGGATGTTTACCCTGGGCCTCTTGATTCTCTATGGATTATTATTAGTTTTTTTTAAGATAACAAAATCTGTATTCATAGCTACAGCATTCTGTGTTGGATATGGATGTCCCTTGGTCATATCTATCCTCACTGTTGCTATTACTGAACCAAAAAATGGGTATTTAAGGAGCGGAGCCTGCTGGCTTAATTGGTATGAGACGAAAGCCTTTTTGGCCTTTGTCGTACCTGCTCTGAGCATCATTGTTGTGAATGTGGTGGTGGTGGTGGTGGTTGTGGTGAAGACTGGGAGATCCTCTCTTGGAGAAGGCTGCAAGTCACAAGATTTGAGCAACATGATCCGAATTAGCAAAAACGTTGCCCTTCTGACACCTCTTCTGGGTCTCACTTGGGGGTTTGGATTAGCAACAATTGTGGACAGTCGCTCCCTGGCATTCCATGTTACGTTTGCGCTACTGAACGCCTTCCAGGTAAACTCAGTGAGACTGGGAGTATCATGTGCTCAGGCTTTGCTGAAGTTGGGAGAAAGTGGCAGACCTAAGAGGGGCTGGCAGGTTAAGCTGTGCATAAAAACCAGGATCTCAGCTTTCCTTTCAGCTTAACTATTTTATACAGTGCGTGCACTAGGCATTCTGCATTGACATAGTGGATGCAGATGGGGAATGGAAGATACTAGTTGGTGTAAAGTGTGATGACGAATGAAGATGACAAATTAATGTTAAACATAAAATACACGGATTAATGTCCAGAAGTTGCAAAGATGTCTCATCCTTATCACTTAACAAATACACAGAAAATTCTTACTTGCTATTGAAGATGGTTTTGTTTAACCCATCAGTATAAACGTCCAATGTTATCTGCCATGCTGTTGTATACCAAGTCTGCCTTAGCTCTTCTTGGCTAATACTGATACTAAGTGGCTTGAGAAAGGCCTGGTGTGTAACCCATCGGTCCAGTTCATAATGAGAATTAGCATGGGTTATATATCCATTCTTGAGAATGGATAGAGAGCCAGAGAGCCCGTGTGACCTGGGTGGATAAACTCATTTTGCACATTGCTGTTGTCTGAGTCATAGAGGATGCTATCTATTATACTCACAAAAACATTATTTTGTTTTTTCGTAAGGAAGTGACATCTAGAAGCGTGTAAGAAACATCATGTGGTTATGCTGCTTTTGTTAACTTTATTTTGCAATTTTTTTAGGGATTCTTCATCCTGTTGTTTGGGACACTTCTGGATAGAAAGGTACTTGGGTCACTTCAGCATTTATTCTGGATTACATGAACATTTTCTACACTTTGAGAAACTGTTCCCTATAATATTTTTTTTAAAAATCTACAGACGAGAGAAGCCTTAAGGATGAACTGCCTTTCATGAAAGTGGAAGCGTAGTCTAGCAAAGGTAAGGATTCTTTTTTCCTTCTCTTTAATGGCTTAATTTAAAATTTATACCAGTTTATACATCTTCTTATTTGTACATGGAGAGAATGGAACTATGCACTAAATCTTACCTAGTTTAACATTTTTCTAAGGCAAGAGCTTGCTGAAAGAAATACAGGTATCTCAAAAGTATTATTTTGAGGTTATTAAGCTTCTAAATATTGGAAGTGTCAATCCACAGATTTTTATGAACTCTACGTAACCTCTGCTGCTGTTATGAAATTAAAAAGTGTATTTTAATCTAATCTCTTCACCTGTAGGTATCAAAGCCCTTTACAGAATGCCTATGACTTTTTCCATCTGTAAAATAGATCTACTTTAAGGTTACTGACTAGGTAAGGAACTGAATTAAGAGTCCAAAATCCCAATGTAACGACCTTTTTGCTGGCTTTGCAAAAATATGGATCTGTAGAATAGCAGGGCTGCTCTAGGATGTCGGAGGGTTGTTCTACTTCCAGCTGAACATCAACTCAGGGTGAAAACTGCTCAGAGCCCAGCCAGTACATTTGCTGCTAATCAATGTTGTGTACTCATAAGAGCTTGAGTTTTTTTTAAATATCAGGGCAATTCATTAAAAGGAAATGTTTAAACCATAAGAAAAAAAATATGTGTTTCAGCAGCTTCCTAGGAAACACTGACAGAGTTGATGTGCTGACATAATGGAGTTAGTGTTTCCTGCCTCTGCTGGAAAACTTTAATCTGCTGTTTGTTAGAGTTCTTTTGGTACCAAGGCCTTAAAGGTTTCACCCCGTATTTATGGAAGGGAATCCCCTTTAGCTGTCTCGCATGAATTGTCCGCAGTGCTCCTGCTATCCGCCAGAAGAAACCGTGTCAGTTCAGTTTGGACTTTGGAGAAATACAGTTATTTCCTTGCTTTTCTCCAGTCTATTTATTAATCAGTCCTGATTCTAGTATTGAAAGTTGCAGAGTGTCTTTTAGTGACAGTCTGTCCAAATGGACTTTGGTTTATGAGGGGAAAATAGAGCGGTGAAGAAAACGTACACCTCCTTTCTGCTGTTAGCATTGCCTGGTGTGCTTTGGGAGGTGTGCAAGAGAGGCTGCATGTTCCTGCAACTTTTGATTCCTCCGCATCCTTCCTATCCAATTCAGTCTTCAGTTGCACCCAGCACTGCTGTTGTGTGCCAACTTTAAATGCAGTGCAGAAGGTCCTCTCTTAAAACAACCACAAAAAAACCCACCCAACAACCTCAAACAAACCCCCTCACACAATAAAACATAACCCAAAACAAAACCCCAGAATTAAAAATAACAAGACCAACCCCCAAACCTATGCTAAAATTAGTATTTCCTGCCTAATAGAGGAAAAAGAAGGGAAATGTTTGAGATTGCTCCATATTTAATAAGCAGAGATTACAATTCCTACTTTCACAGATCCAGGGTCCAGGTAACAGTGAAGATGTGAAACGTCTTATCAGGCTATGTAGGTCAGGACTGAAAATTTGGAAGTTGAAATTCTCTCAAGTCACAACCACCATAATATTCTGGAAACAACATGTGGAAATATCACTAATGCCATGACTTGGCAACATTAGTAAAAGTATTAAGTGATCTCACTGGGCGAAACTTGACGTGGAAACCATGTCTGTGTGTGTCTAAGAACTTAGATCAATGTTATCGCTCGCCTCGGTGGAAGAAACCACATGTAGGTGTTTGCCATTGCATAAGAGAGGGGGAAAATGTTAGTCATCCAGTTCTGTGAACTTGGGTGTAAACATGGAACTCGGTTCATGAGAGCTGGAAAAGTTTGTCACACCTGAAATGACTGTTAAAAAACAAATTTAAAATTCTTGTTTCGGAGAGGTTCAGAATGGGACTGTGTATCTGGGGCTTTAATGGTGAACGTGTAAAAGATCTAGAAGGGTCATGCAGACTCTTGCTTCAGGTCTCCTAGTTTCTCTGGACTCATAAGAGCTTTTCTGTGATTTCTTCTGGGTCAGATTTTAACATGACCGTCTTGTGGTGTTTCTCGTAGGACTCTGAGGCGCCTCCTGTTTGAAATGCAACCTCCACGGATGATATATCTCATCTGACCTGCTAATTTATTTTCTCCTAGTCCTAGCAGTGGAAAGTTGTCTTCAGTGGATTTGACTGTGAGAGGAAAAGGAGCAGTTCTTACACAGAAATCCTGGTTTGGGATGAGCCGAAGTTGCTGAGCAGCTCGGGGTGTGGGCTGCTCTGTCTTGGAGCATGACTATGGGAAGCATGGTGAAAAACACAAGAGAAAAGGCCCTGAACTTGCTCTCAGGAGCAGGAAACCATCAGTGTCATTGCAACCCTTGGAGGAAACACGCTGATACGTGAAGGTTGTTTCTTACCTTTGTAAAAACAGCTGTGAGGAGAGTTTGTCTTCGTTTGCCATTTCAGTGCTTCTATTTTTTTTTTTTTTAATATCAGTGCAATAAGGAAATGTACAGCATGTGTTCTAACTGTTCTAAAATGATTTCATTTTTAATGTGATGTACAAATGTTGAGTGTTATCTAGCTGGTTTTGATTGTCTTTGACCAAAAGTGGTTCTAGTAGATGGCACTGTACTCAGCATTTCCATCTGTCCTCCCAGACCGATGGACAACGTAACTCTATTTCTGCATTGCAGCTGTTCTCTCCATCTCAGTATTTGTTCTCTCCATCTCAGTACTTGTGCATCAGAAGAATTGTACAGAGCCCGTTCTTGGTCTACCAGAACAGAATTTTCATTCTTCTTCCAGTCCTGCAAGATGATGAGAGAGATAAACAAGAGCGAGCACTGAGCAAATAATTAGTTTCCCTCTTTAGAGGTGAGACAACAAGCTTTGAATATGCTTCAGAGTTGAATCAGGTGGATGGAGATCTCCCGCGTCCCGTGCAATGTGCTAGCCAAAGAAACTGTTTGTCCATGTGAGACGGTGTATCTGGTTTCAGTAGAAAATCAGTCCTTGGTCTGAGAAACTTATTAATGAAAGCTTTGATAAAAATGTTATTGTCAGGACAAGTCGATGCTTTCAAATGGAAATAAAGTTGAAATTTTGTCCTCGTTTCTAGCAAGTAGAACTTAATCCTCCTCTATGAAAAAGCATAGATAAATACCCTTTAAAATTAGCTGGTATTATTCAAGTCAGAAATCACTGTGGCGTCATATACATTTTGAGAGGTAGAAGTTTTAATCAAAGTAATACTGTTTTATGCCATCAGCACCCTTTTGTTGAAGAGGGAGAAAAATACCCTGGCAGATGAACTGTGGGATGTGGGGCATGTGATACCTACTATGGAGAAACCCACAGCCAGGTGTCTTGGAGGGAGAAGCTGGGGCTCTGGAGGGGATGGTGTGGAGGGCAGAGCTCTGCCCTGGGCCGTGAGACAGTTCTTGTGCCCCGGACTCTGTTGCATCCTCATGTTTTCCTCTTCTATCTTCTTTCCTCATAGACTGTAGTCTTGTTACAAGAGACTATCTCTGCTCCTCTCATACAGTGCAATTGCACGTTGGAGAGCTTTGATGAAATAGGGATAAGATTGTGCTTATGTGCTGCTGTAACATAAATTTAAAAAGACCATTTTTAAAAGCATTTAAAAAAAAGGCATTTTTAAAGCAGCATCTTCTGTGCTTTAGCATCTTTCTCTCCTTGAAGCAGTTAGAGGGATTTTTCTTTCCTTCCCTTTCCCTCCCTTACTAAGCTATGTGTATCTTGGAGTTGTCTCTGTTAAACCTTTTCCAGCATCAGTAGCATCTCCTCCGAGTCCCCGCATGGCCTTTTTCAGTGTAGTATCGGAGCTACGTGCCTCTCATGCTTGAGGGTTTTATTTCGTTGTGGCACTATCGTACACCTGATTTATGAACCGGCTACTGTATTGTAAAGAATAGTTCAAGGACTGACACAGGATGCGTGGTGTCAGGTTGAAGGAGTTGGTCAGTGGTCAGTGTGGATCCTTTGCAGACACGAACCCTTCTACGGGTACCTCTGTCACCTCTGAAAGAAGGGGACCACATTGTGCAGTTTGCAGCATGGAGAACACAACTGCTTTGCACCTGAATTGGATGCAATATATTTAAAAAGACCTCAAATTTCCACCACTCTTTGGAACCACATTTCATTCAACTGGTATTTTTTATTTGATTTACTGTCAGCAATGAAATTTTATTAATGAAATGTTGGGATTTTTTGATAGCACCTGAAAACGTAAGAAAACTTGCCTCAACCTAGCACCTTTGCCCTCCTCTCACGTGTGCACACGTGTGCATGTGGAACCGCAGTCCTTTACAGCTGTGGATTTATAGGCAGTCTCGGGTAAGGCTTCCCGTATTATACGCACCCCCTCCAAAATCCCAGGAATTGCAGCAGGAGTCTTGCCCAGGCAATAGCGCTGTGAAAGGAATCTGTTTCATCTACAGTTTGCTGAGGAAAGCATCTAAGCCATTTATGAAAAGGTGTTGGAAGTATGGTGTTTATTTTCGGAAGCTGGCATACAGCAGAGTGTTTTAGTCTGTGTTTTATGATCGTTTACGTATCTAAACATAACTGGGGGCATACAGAGAATCAGTTAATGGTACAGGATGAGGATGAGCACTGAAGTTTTATTTTTAATACTCCAAAATTAAACTGACTCGGAGCATTTTATGAATAAATGATTTTGAGAGGTGAAGGCCATAGCTGTCCTCTCTGGGTTGTGAACGGGTATTTATTTAAATGCCATGGGCTGATGGCCCAGTTCTAATTGCAGCTCGGGGGCTGGGGGGAAGAAAATCACTGGAGTTGGAAGTCTGCCAGTTTCCCAAAATATCAGCGTAGCAGCAGCTTAATAATGCCAGTGGTGGACAGGTCAGATAGAGCCCTTCATGTGCAGGAGCTTGTTTTGGAGCTCTTCCACCCTGCCTGCCAAAGTGGTCGGGCTTGAAAACCCCAAGTGCTCCTTTTCACAAAGTGTCACGATGAATGGGACAACCCGCCTTTTCCTGTAGACTTCCAGCAGTGGTTGTGTGGCCAAGCGTACAGAGATGTCAGAGCTCCTTGGCCAGGCAGGTGAAACTGAATTTTCTTACGTCAGGGTTGACACCAAAGCAAGTTCTTGGGCGGAACATTAATTTACCTCAACTACGGCAAGTTTTGTGTTGCCTTTCCAGAGCCAGGCAATTTTCCTCCTCTTTTTCTGTCTAGCACACACATCTCCTTCATGGTTGGTCAATCAAAAGGGAGGAAGACGCCAGAACAGCAGAGCCTTGGCAGGCTGTTGACAAAGCTGCTGGGCTGCCTCATAAAATGCACTCATGGTAGATGCTTGCCTGCGCCACGAGGCTCGGCACTGCTAGCTCCAGGCATGCTTCCAGCCTGCTGCCCGCAGCTCCAAGAACCGATGGGTGCTGGCCTGTGGTCTTTCGCAAAGGCGTTGCGTGGCTCTGGGTCTGGCTCCCTGGTTTGCCTCGCTGAGAAGGACCGCGATGCTCTGTGGTCAGGCTGCTTGGCTTTAGGTTTTAATGGTACGCGTTGCGAGGCGAGCGGGGTTTGTAGGGTAATGTGCTCCCAAAGTTAAATCTCATTTCAGGGTATGGGTGAGAAAGCAAAGTGTTGGACATGCAGCACTTTTTCACCTCTAGCCCCTCAGTGAAGACTCACCTGAAATCTCTGGTGGGTGTGCTGCCGGGAGAGAGCCCCTTGGGAGCACTGCCTCCTTTTCTGGCTCCAGTTTCAATGGGGTTTTTAGGCTAATAGTATTGTATGAATGTTATCTTTCACACTTCTGTAAATGCAATCAGCTCAAAATTATAAACCCAACAGTATTCTGCCTCCCTGACCCCCAGGTCAGATGTCCCGCTTGTGGCCTGTAGGCAAGGTGATGCTGATGACTTGGTTTACGATTTCTAATATATTCTGCAATGTAAACCGGATTTTTTTTTTCATTCTCTCAAGGGAGACGTAATCAATATCAGATGCTGTTGGAGTTGTATATAATTTTAATTCTTCTGTCGTCTTTTGATGTAATCAAATATTTCCATGGTTTTGCTCTGAACACTGTGTTGGAGACCGTGTTTTTCTTGACCGGCTTTCATCTGGGCTTAGCAGAGAAATCTTTCTAATGATATAAAGTCTGTAAACTTGTTTACATGCAATCTACATGTCAGGTCAAATTTGGTTGGACACCGTGTTCCTTCAGGCCCCTCAGGTTCCCATCTTATCGGAAACCCAGACCGACTTCAGCGACACCTTGAGGCTAGTTCAAGCTCTGGGAAAAGGTGCGTGCCTCTTCTGATTTTACAAAAATAGTTCAGCTGTCACTAACTACTGCAGCCACGTGCTAAGGTTATTCTTTTCCACAACTGGAAAAAGTAATCTTAGGACAATTTATTTACTCAACTGCAGCCAGTAAATGGAATTGCACTTTTATTTGCTTGGCAGTGCTAAACTTGAAAACCCCGGCGCTCTCTTGCTTGCTTAAGTGTCGGTGTTTAATTATAGCACTTCAACCCACAGGGAAGATGTACGTGCGCCCTTTGGGTGCTTTTCTTTCAGATTGAGACCAGCAATAAATCACCTCTGTGGGCTGTTTGAAGATTAAGCGTTGAACAATGAATTGATTCGAAAGATCGTTCTGACCCTTGGGGAGTGCAAGTCGAGTTTTATAATTTACTTCTTATTCATGCTGCAGCGTCTATTAGTTACTGGGCTGTTGGAAGATCGAGCTATATTTAGCTTGAATTTGTCTGGCTTAAAATACTCTTCCTTAAGAAGGGTAAGTTAGTAGTAGAGCAAGTGTTTTGGGAAGCAGTGAGTTTTCCTTTCTCTGGTGTTGCTAAACCAGACTTTCAGTAAACACTGATTACTGGGATCCGTACAGGGGTGTGAAAGCAGTTCTCCAGCCTGTGGAACAGTCCCTTCTGGCCTTAACGCTCGGTAGCTATCCCAGGCCTTTCTTTCCATTGCAGTATCGTTGTCAGTAACCAACTGTGAATTTCTAGTATTATTGGTGGCCAACTCCAGGCAGGGCTCTCAGCTTTGGCTGGCCCAGATGGCAATGGTAAGGAAAAGGAAGGTGGCATAATTGCGTCAACATACTTGCACCACTGCCAACCTTTTTAATAAACCCTTCTATTCATTAGTAACATCTTTGGCCTCAATCGTTGCTCTTCAAGAGTTTTGCTTCCAGAACTATTCCATCGACGTCAGTAGTTAATCCTGACTTCTTGTGGTACAAGAGAGCAGAACTGGACCTAGGGTACACTCGGCTGTTTAAATCACATCAGGTCCATCACACTGGTACGTGTCTCTGAGCGATGGCTGTTTCCACAGTAAAGGATTCGTTGTTTCTGGGTCATGACAGTTACTCATGCGATCTTTGTTTCTGTCGTGATGTAGCTGAAAATCTCCCACATTGCTGAGATGACTGGCTTGGGAGCTCTGGGACAGCCTGCATTTCTTGCTTAGCTTCTGCATTATTACAAAATGTTATCTTAATCTCTGCTCGCTGCAGAGGCCAAGGTATTCATCCAGCCAGCTGGAGAGGTACAGCAGCAATTTTCTTGTTGTCTCCTGCACTGCAAGTGTAGGTGCTGCTGGGCATAGCAAGAATGGGGCAGTAGAACAGAGGATTGTGACCTGTTATTCAATAAACTGTAAAGCTGCGAGAGTATAATGGGTTTTGGATCTGCCAAAAGTTCTGTTGAAGACAAGACTTGAAGGCTGACTTGGAAGTGTGCTGATTAGTAGTAAAATTCCCACTGACTTTATAACCAACTGCCAAGCCATAAGTGTCATGAAAACATCTGCTTTTGGGAAAAGGTTCACTGAAACTTCTTTTTTTTTTAAGCTTTTATTTTTTAGGCCAGAAGAAAGTGTTGAGATTTAACCAGAGCCTTCTCCTCTCAGGAGTGATCAAACCACCTTTCAACCTTCTTTTGGGCAAGCTAGACCGATTGACCTATCTTCTTCCTTTCAGAAGAGGAGTGGTAGTATTGAATTTGTATTGATTTCCATTTTTGCTAGGGGACAGAAGGATTAATTTAGTACACAAATACATCCTTCACGTTACAAGCTGTGTTAAACTAATAGGAATTCCTTCTTCCTGTAATGAATGTGTGTGAAAACGCGCAAGAAAAGAGGAGACTGGAGACAAACTTTTTGGTTACCGAGACTTAAGCTGTAAATACAGGAATAAAATTCATAAAAATTAGTGGTTGACATCTGAAACAGATGCAAGGCAACGCAATCGCAATATTGGCAAAGAAAAAAAGCTTCAAATCTTTAGATTTTTTTGACTAGACCATGGGAGGCTTTGTGCTTCAGCAACCAGCCCTCGAAACCCTAGCTGGGACCTGCTGGGACAGCCAGACTATAGCTGGACACAGGGTTTTCCCACGAGGCTACTTCAAGAGAGTATATGCTGTTGTGCAGCTCCCCGCGGGCTTGTGCAGCCCCGTGTTGTGCCACGTGGCTCCTCTTAGGTTGGTCAGCTCTAACTTGCACCAGACCCATCCCATGGTGACACCCACATCGGTTGCAATGGTGCAAAGAAGTGGGAGCGTGCTGTGGGGCAGAGGTGGGAAGCTCGTTACCTGGTCCTACCATGGAGACTTTTGCATGGAGCTTTGTCCCAAGGCACGTGGGATGTCTCAGGGTTTGGTGTGTGGTGACGGGAGATAGCAGACGCCTGAAACTGAAAGCAAAGGGCCATGTGGAAGGTGATGAGACATCCCAAGATTGCTCTCCCAGGTAATCTGGAGCTCTGCGGTTCTTTAACAGCAGCAGAAGGCAGCCTCCATGCAGGACGCTTTGCTATGGAGGTTTATGAGGAATAAGCGTGCTCCTGATGAATGAACGACTCCTTTTTTCTCTAAAGGAATGCTTTCCTTTTTGCTGGTCACGGTCCTAAATTCCTTGAGTTATAGAGCTGGCACGTGTTCCTGATCACTTGAACTACTACAAGGTTCTTCAAAATAAATGTGCTTTATGGAAATGGAAGTTTAGAGCCGGAGGGGAGAAAGGAGATGGACTGATCGAGAAACACTGCCATCGCTTCCGGCTCTTCTATGAATGCTAGTTTGCAGAGGTGAAAAACGTAAAGGAAAGCTGTGTGAGCCACATGGGCATGACTTCCAGCTGAAATAGGCCTAAAATAGAATTCATCTGGTGATGGAATAGTTGTCTCTCCACAGATTAGCTGAACTGCAGTCTGTCAGTCCGGATTTCTCCCAGTGTGTAAATTCTCTTGGGAACCTCAAGAAGTGAGCAGGACGTAAGCCTGTATTGTCCTTTTCTAAAGTCGGTATGGGTAATTGTATCCAAGAACAGCTCCAAGGCTGGCATCCTTCGTGGAGGAGGTGCGTGGCGAGGCTGAGTGCATAATTTTGACTCTGGATGTGTGGGACGTGGGCACCAGCCCTGAAGCAGAAATGGTAACAGGTAATGCTGCTGAAACTCAAGTGTCTGCTCTTTGGAGAGAAAAAAAGCAAGTTTGCCCTGGGGAAGGTCTGATACTGGTTTGCAAGCGCAGTCCTACTGCGTAGCTGCCAGGTCAGGATGCAATCATTTTGAAAAGCAGCAAAATGTTCTACTGCTTGTGTGTTGGTCACATCAGGCTGAGTGTAATCAGGACTGGGACAACCCACAGCTCATACTAAACCCATTCAGTATCTTAAGGCTTTAATTTATCTGATCATTCCTGGAGCAAGGCATTGATACTTTCAAATGTGGATCTGGCTACAGTTTTTTTTAACACAGACTTCCCTATGATTTAAAAAAGTTCTATGCATATTATTTAAATTAGTGAAAGTTGTCAATAACTTGATTTTCAAAAAGGTTGACCAGTCCAATCGTTTATGTGGATGATCACTTACAGTATTAGGGTTAGAACCTTTGATTTGATTTCTTGAAGGTCTCTGCACTGGTAGCTGTATTCTCTGACTTCAAAGTCCTGGTTTGGGCCAGGACAGAACCAATTTCCTTTTGGTAACTTTGCTTTTTAGGTAAGTCTCTTCTGAGAGGCTGTACTCTCTGAAATTAACTGCGTGTTTTTCCAGACAGTGTCTGCTTCTAGCAGTGATAAGGCTCGGTGTTTATAGTTAGTGCTGGAACATCAGTAGCAAGGGTATGCAGAAAGGCCCTTGCTTATAGTTATCCCTATGGAGACCAAGGTCGGTGCTTGCTTCTGCTGACTTTCTTGTG
>VZSC01019791.1:23345-40553 GCA_013398225.1 Steatornis caripensis | reverse complement strand
TTGTAGTTAGATTAAAGCTGTTTTAACTTTTCTAACCCATAAGTCTCTTTCCCTTTTCTCTTTCCCCCACTTTGGGGAGGGAGGGGGTTAACAAAGAGCATCTGTCATTCATTTAATAGCCAGCCCAGCTTTAAACCGTGACACTCAGTTAAATTCTCCCTCAGTGAACTAGGGTAACACAAACCTGACGTAAGTGCCAAATACGCATGTTGGTAACACAACCTATTCTTTTGTGCTACGCTTGCACAGAGCTCAGCGTGCTGGAGTCCTGGACCATGGCTCAAGATCCTACACGATGCCACAGTGTAAGTGAATAATGATAATAATGCTCATGACGCCAAAACCTTCCTCTTGAATGTTTTTCATTATGCGTGTGTTTATGAAATGACACTCCGAAATATGTTCGCAACAGGTAAAAGAAATATTTGCAGATATGTAGCTGCCAAATGAAAGTCGTTGTCCTGTGCAATTCTACATAGAAGTGACGTTATGTAGTAGCATAAGATAATCTTCCCCTGCAGGCAGAAGAGTAGGCGATTAACAGTCACTTACCAAAATTCATAATTGTTAATTTTGCTGATAGAAGGGGGAGAAAGGGTATGCTACAGACATTACACCCGGAGTCATGTTCCTGTGAAAAACTCTGTTAAAAATTATATTATATTCATCTGATGAACTCTGGGCTTGAACTCAAGTTAGCTTGGTATGATTAGACATAACTAAATCATTGTTTCCAGGAAAGAAAAGCAAATCATGTGGCTCAGAGACAGATCTTATGACAATGTAAATAAAAGCAAATACTATGAAACAAATTCTTGGATTATTTCTTCAGGGTAAACCCATGATTTCTGCAATGCTTTATTGCTGTCTCCACTGCAAAGTTATTTTATTGGTGCAGTAAAGATAAGCCTTGCAAACAAGAAAGAAAACAAATGTAGTGGGATTTTCTCAGTTCTCTTGTACAACAGTGCAATCGTCCTAGTAGGTTAATAAAAGCTGAAAGTTTGTAGGAGCAACTGGGACACTTACTGAAAGTTTTCTTTGCCCTGATGTAAAGAATTCTAAAACTTCAGCTGTCTTACTTTTGTATCAAGATCATGCTGGGCTGAGATAGGCCCCTGGGCCATGGGTGTGGGTGGAAGCACCAGGTGAGGCTGCTTAGGGCCGTTAGAGCCCATCAGTGCCCTCAGGCCCCTGGCCCTGGAAGGAGAGGGAGTGACCCTCGTGATCCCTCAGCCTTATACTGAGCATGATGTGTATGGGATGGGATACTGCATTTGGTCACACCAAGGCATTTGCAGAATTATTGTTAGTGTAAGAACTTCACATTGTTCTGGTGGTGTTCTCCGTTGAAAGGTAGCTGACGGACACCAATTCTACCAGTTTTTTGCCCATGAAGTACTGTGGGCAGGGTTGGTCTGTCTGCTCGCTGGACGCTCGCTTCTGAGCCAACGCGTTAGGGCTTCTTGATGAGCAACTTTGCTGTCAACAGGCTCACTGAGTGCTGCCTTAAGTTTTTTTCCCCCAAAGAGTGACCCTAAATACAAAACCCAGTGCTGTCTCGCGTTGCATAACTCTGTAGCATCTTTCAGATGAAGGTTATGATTTTATTTTCTCAAGCAACACACCTCTCAGTGCGTTAACTTTAAATTTTATACTAAGGTGCTGTAAAGAGAGGAAGCAGTAGATTTATTTGTGGATGAAAGATATGTCTTCGTTTTTATCGCCAGACTTGAAGGTGTGTGTATGTATGTGCACGTATCCAAATACGTTACGTAGCCTGTCTGTTGCACATAGGAAGGGAAAAACAAATCTCTCCATGCAATATCAATAGAGGCTGTGCACTGAATAAATTCTTCTGTTTGTTAACAACTTAATAGGGATTTGATATGTAGAGCTATTAAAAATAAACCACTGCACGAATTAAGTGAAATATCTCTGATAGGATTAAGATTTACTAATTTGTGGTCAGCAGCAAAGATGTGATATCTGTTAGAGCATGCGTGGCCGGCGCTACAGAGTAATGTGAGTGCTGCCTGCACTCGTCTAAGAGAAAGATGAGGAAAAACATAAATGAATTTCCTTATTCTGATTTTTTATCATCAAAGATACAGACAGTAGCTTCTCGGAGAAGCTGAGATGAAGGTAGGAGTTTTTCCTAAAGGTTAACTGAAGGATTTTAAAAATGGAAACCATGTGGAAGAATGAAAATATGGAAACAATATGGGAAAAAAACCCACCCCAAAACATTTTGCTTACAAAGAATTCATAACTTTTGTTTAAAAACCTGAATGTTTTAAAGGTTTGCTGTTTTACGGACAACAACAACAAAAAAAGCAGTTCTCTGGGGGGAGCACCCTTTCTGAAACGATCCACCAAAAGACTTGAAAGCAACTTCATTATGAGAAAAAGTTGGTGAAAACAATTCTCGTGTATCCTTTCACAGCGTTGAATTTGAGATGAGATTCTGGCCTTGAATCCTTGTTCAATATTTCCTGCCTCCGTGAACCCAGTAATGGCTTTTCTTACCCTTTTGCTTGCTGCTTTTCACAGCACCGGAACTTTCTGGTGTACTTTCAGATGGGCTGTGGTTTTCGTTTTTCTCAGTTCTCAGCTTGTTTACACGTGTGTGCTTGATAGAGCACTAACAGCCATCTCTGAAACATCTTTTCCTGCTGCATTATGAGCTTAGCGCCTTCAGAAACGGCCAATCTGACTCCATTGCATTGAAAGCGCCTTGCTAGCGCGGTGTAAAGCCAAGCGCAGAGTGAGCAGCCCCGTGATGAGGGAACGGCGCCCAATTAAAAGTTTGGGCTGCTCGCGTGACCTTGTTAAAAGTGGTTTCTGAAAGTCAAAGTCATCTTGCTCTGCACATTCACACTTTCTTTTTCCTGACCAGACAGCCGCTGAAGGTGCAAGTATAATGGAATCTGTCGTTTTAGTGTCATAGATTTTCCCCGTTTCATCGGTGTTAGCACAGACCCGCAGGGAATTTGCGGCGTGAGCTCTGAGCTCTCCATCCTTTGAAGAACCTCGTTTATCAACCAGAGTCATTGCACAAAGGAAATCTAAAGGGCAATTTCTTTTAAACCACAAAAATACATATTTGAAGGGATAATACACACAAACACCCAAACTCGCCCTCTTTATTGACCAGATCCTAAGCCAAAATGGCAGGTTTTTCATCTCCGGACCATGGTGTAACTTAAATCTACTCTCCAGCTGTTAACAGCTATGGAGAGGTATTAGAGATCAACGTAGTCTCAGATCTTGTCTAGGTTATTCATGTCAGTCATATAACCATGTAAGCCTGTAAGAAAAATACAGGGAACGTGTATTCTCCCTGGTAAAACAATTCTCCTTCTTACTGAGCCCAACTCTTCACCAGGATAGCATCGTGGAAAGCATGCATGAGATTATTAAATATAGCCAATATTCAATACATTTTATCATCTTGTCTGTCTGTATGCAGGATAATAATCCATGCTCACTGCTAAGCATCTCCTACATTACCTGAATGTACCAGGAACAGCACTAAGAAGCACCATCCCCTCTGTCAGGGTTTGTAGAGATTACTGAGGGGCATGTGTAGCTCTTCTTGCCTTTACCATTGGGCAGAAAAAACGTCCCTAGGTGAGCCAAAGGATGCAGCCTGTCAACATTAAGTCACTTATCTTAAAACGGTGCATCTATTTCACAATGTTTATCAAAGATCTCGCAATGTACAAAAAGGAAACAAAACCCAGCTGAGCTGGGGAGTTTGCAGGCTTTACAGACTTGGCATCTTAAAACTCAGTGATGGACCTTACATAAGCATCAGTACAGGTTGTCATTTTAAATTTCATATATAGCATGATACTGCTGATACGAAATGTGTTGTAAGATTGGCTGCGTTTTACTGGGAACTTTCAGAAACCTCTGATACATGCAATTGCCTTTTTATTTTCTGTAAATATTGACCTAACTGTTTAGAGCAAGGGTGATGAGCCACATCCAGCTCAGGAAGAAAATTCACCTGGCCTCCAGGCTGCGCCTTGCCATCCTCTCCCTGAGACTCTCACATACAGGTTATTGCCTTTTCCCACAGGGAAATTTGGAGGAAATGGAGAAATTTGCAGCTGGAGGTGTTTGCAGCTGAGTGCTTTCCTCTGCTTTTGGCAGGGGCCCTTCTGGCCGTTCCTCAGCTGTGTGACTGATTGTGCAGCATCATACGAACAAAATGCAATTGCCCTGGAAACAATGCACTTCTGTGTTGTCCCCGTGCAGGGAGGAGCCTGGCAATGCTCCGNGCCTTTTCCCACAGGGAAATTTGGAGGAAATGGAGAAATTTGCAGCTGGAGGTGTTTGCAGCTGAGTGCTTTCCTCTGCTTTTGGCAGGGGCCCTTCTGGCTGTTCCTCAGCTGTGTGACTGATTGTGCAGCATCATACGAACAAAATGCAATTGCCCTGGAAACAATGCACGTCTGTGTTGTCCCCGTGCAGGGAGGAGCCTGGCGATGCTCCAGGGCATAACTGCGTTTTTCTGCCATGGGCAGTGGCGTGAGCGATGTGTATCTGCTGCTACCACAGGTGTGGGCCAGGAGGTGGACAGGGAGAAGGAAGAAGAAGTCCTGGATGATCTGCAAAAGAATCTATATGGTCAGCACTATGGATTTGTTAATTTTTGGTGTGGATGTTGTCCGGTAAGATGACTAAAACTTCAAAAGGTGGCAGAACAAAGAGTTTGAATAAAACTGGAACTCTGTTCTGAATTCCATGTCACGTATCGTTTGTGGGAAAAGTTGGGGTTCCTTTCAATTTGTGTACATTTTTATAAACACTTTATGAAAACAGTTAAGTCTGCAGTCTCCCTATGAAAGCATTCATTTTCAGATTTACTTGTCACCAGAACTCAGCTTGCTTACCTGTGTTCTGCTGAGCTCCTCACTAGTGTCGGTCGGGCTGCTCTTGATACATGCCCAGAGCAGTACAGTTTTACCACAGACTGTAGATGTAACGTGAATAACAAATGTCGTCTCCGGTTCTCCTTCCTGCATTATGGGCAGTTATAAGCAGATATTTTGGAAGGCCGGTTACTCCCCTCTTGCTCCATTTTTTCCCTGGACACCTGTATTTGTTCCAGGCCCTTCCCACATGGCGTAACTGATGCCAATTTGATACCTGTCTGACTCAAGGTTTAACTCAAATCTAGTCAAAGTACGTCTAATCTAAAAAAATGCCCAACGCACACTTTCTAATTAATCCACAACCTTCCTCCACTCCATGCTTGATACGTTCTTCTCTTTTTCTTAGTATCAAGATACGACTTTGATGATTTGCCTCTGGCGCTAAATATACTCTCAGAAAATTACATTGTCTTAGTGATTTTCCTAGATTTCCTGTGCTATTTGAGATTCTATGCAATCCTCTTTCGTTAGGGCTCTCTGTTACAGTGTAAAAGATGTAATCAGTCATGTATTAGGGAAAAAATGCTTAAAGAAATTCCTCGGGGAGAATAATGGGAACATCTTGTCTTAGCAAGTTAATGCATGATTTCACTTTTGCACGTGTACAGTGGCTGCATCGGTGAAACATTTTATGCTGTTGGTATTGCACAGCCGTGTCACTTGCACTAAGGTATATTAGAAGTGGTTTATTTGTTTTCATTAGAAACAGGAGGTGATCTGGCTTTTTCCTATTATTATCTGATTTCTCTTTAGGGGAAAATGTCAGTGTGACTTGATTAAATTAACATTCTTGAGGCAATATTTCTGACTGTGAACTTTTCTCAGAAAAATCACCCATGTGTACTGATCATCTTGAACTTTAGCATGAATTTGGCACGCGCTAATTCTGCTGGCAAATTGTTAATTAAAAAAAACTTAATTACGGTTAGCAAAACCACGAAAAGCCAATTACAAAGGTATAAACAAGTATCTCTGTAGTATTCTCTGTGATGACTCAGGAACAGTAATCTTGGAGACTTAGAAATATTATAGCTATATTGCAGGACTCCAGCAATCTCAAGGAGATTGCATGGGAAGGAGGCACCCTGTAATTAAATGGATGGTATCATAGACCTAGAAAATTATTACTTAAATAATTTTAAAATTAATTTGGGGTGTAAGGAGAAAATATTTCTGTGCAATGTCTGTGAGCCTTTAATCAAATCGTACACTTGTGTGAGAACAGGAAACAAAAGCTTACCTACGTCTTTTTACTCTAGAGAGTTTAAGAGTAGACTCTTTAGGTTTACAATCTGAAATACGAAACAAGCCTTATAGCGTCCAAATAAGTGATTCAGAAACAAATAACATTGCACATCTCAAGCACACGTATTTGGCATCCTGTAGATTTTAGCCAGACCCTATAGGTCTTTTAGAAGACCTTTCCAAACTTAAAGAGACCCTCATTTTGCTGGTACTTTAGACGACCGTAATGTGGTAATGGTTCAAAATAAAATTATTAGAAGAAATCTTTTCCATTACACATGTGAAGGCAGACGGATATGTTTCCAGTGATGCATTAGAGGCTACGGCTTCCAGTGTTGGCCTCTAACTGCCAGGTGATGAGTAAAATGGTCTGCCCTGCTAGGGATGGTTTAATGGCTGAACTGTGTGTGTTTGTGACAGTGCAAAAGTAAATCCGCTTTCTTTTCGTGGCACAGAAGGACCAGGGACCTCATCAAAGCACAGATAAGAATAGTTCAGTGAAGTACCTACAAATATTCATTGCTGCATGCGTGCCTGCCTCCTAGGTAATGAGTTTGTGAAGGAGGAATTGCATTTGTGTGACAGGAGCAAAATATTCCCGTATTTTGAATGGTTTGAATTCCTTGCAAATTTGTCCAAAACTCCCCTCTGTAATAGCATCTTGTTTATGAACTTTCATGTTCCTGGGAGAAGCCCTCTCCATGGGATGTCTCTGTGTACTTCCATGCTACGTTGGGATTGAACCTCAGTCTGGAGGTATCCATGGGTCACCCTTGTCTATGGAGCTTATGGACTACCCTGGACTGGATGCCTTACGTTTGAGGGAAACGGATCCCACTTCGTTGCCCTTTTTGTGTACTACGGCACGTGTTACTACGCAGAGAAGGTGTCAGGTGTCCCTCCCCGTGAGTTGTGCTTGATTGCTCTTGCACAAGGCTGGGGCCACAGTGCTCCAGAGTATTTTGTTGGCTACCCGAAGTTGGCGTCTCAGGCTGAGGACCAAAGGGATGTCAGATTAAATTATAATTTTCTTTATAATGCAATGGCTATTTCCTCTGTTTTCCAAAATATGGCAGCTGAGTTCCTCAAGGGATAAAAAGCATTAATGCTCCCGCTGAATTCAAGAAATTTAAGACCCTGGCTATTGCAGAGGAAATCTGAATATCTCTTTCCCCTCCATTGCAGCAGTATGGCATGAACACACAGTTGTGCTGTTAAGCACACAGGGGATGTGTGCTCTGCTTAGTTTTCTCCTTGGCCCATGGCTTCACATCTCTCCTCCAAACCACAAAGCTGAGTTCATGTTCTCCATCTCCGCTTCTCAGCAGCAAAGGAAAACACTTTGCCTGCTGAATGCTTCACTCACACCTGTATTTGTGCCTCTATTTTCATAGCTACTTTCTATAGTAGCGCTATACTTCACTTTTGCTATAAGCACTTGGAAAAAAAATTGTGCTGGGTAGAAGTGGAAAATTTTCCTGTTCTTGTTGCTAAAAGAAATTTCCAACATGCCATTCCAGTCAGTTTGGCCTGCATTTCCCTTTTTTTATGGATTTGAAATAATGAGGGAATTTATTCATGATTTCTTTCTTTTTCACTCCAAACATGAATGGCAGAACACTTTTTGCTAGAGAAGATCTCAGTGACCTTGGACATATGCAGTGCACCAGCTCCTACCAGCGTATTTGTGTGGAGATGGGCAGTGTACATAGAATTTATGTTGATACCTTGGAATAATCTAAGTAAGTTCAGCAGTGGCTGCTTAGTGTGTGATTCTCTGTCATGACACGCCTGAGTCTTTTTTTAAATCTCTTTACTTCAATCGAAAGCCATCAGCCATTTACTGCTTGCCAAAGGATTGCTCTCAAAGTTGTGAAAATTCCAGCTAGCTTTCCAGTAATTATCTTTTTTCCTTCTGTGCCCTCCAGAGAACATTATGTTGAAATGGTTTGTTCACAATTGCAGAGAAGTTATTTGTTAAAGCGTTTTCTGCTTCTTGGATAGACTTTATTTTCAAGTTCCAGCTCGTGTTGTAAGATCCAGCCCTCTGACGGGGAGCTTGCTGTACCCCAGCAGAAATCATAACATTCGTGTGTCGCCATTTAGAGAGAGAGCCTGTGAACAGCAAGGGATTTAAAATAAATAAATAGACCTCTTCTGAACACTTGGAATGGTTAAGGTGAAGGTTTATCCACCATCATGGGTTTGCATGTTTTCAAATCTTTTATTCCTTTAGGAAGAAAATAGAGGGTAACACTTCAGGTTACACATTTTACTGGAACTTTACTCGGCTGCTGTGTGGGACATTGGGTTCTCATAGTGCGAAAACTGTAAAATAAATCCACTGAGTGTAGAGGGCTCTCATTTACGCAGAAGTTTTCTCTGTTCCTCTGGTAGCATGATTTATGCAGCAGTGAGAACTCCATAAAAGGGTTTAGAAAAAAGAAATTTAGGCCTGTTGTCATTGACTTATACAGGGCTGAACCAGACTTAGCTACACATCATGCCCATGAGTTCTGGTTACGTCTTTGCCTCTCCGTGCTGCAGTCACTCAGTGCTCTGCATCTTTTTTGGTCTATGTTAGTGAATGTAATCTATTATGAGTATCCTAAGTAGTTGCAATGCCTCATTTGATTTTATTCACCCTGTAATCCTTACTCTGTTCATTTTAACATCTCCCAATTAATCTACTTTGGAGTCAGAACTTCAATCATCTTGCTAAAAATGTATGTGTTATACTAAAGTAATTTAAAAGCATGTTGAACTTTCTTGTGCTAAATATGTGCTTGATATCTCAGATATAACATCAGAAAGTAGATTATCTGCTTCTATGCGTGTTGAAATAATTAAATCCCCACCATGAGCCATAGTTTGATTTATATAAAACCTTTTTGGTTTTAATAATAGCTCACAGTTTGAGGACAATGACGGCATTATCTTTGCAATACTTGGTATAGTATGAACAAGAATGAGTCATTAAAAGGTAATCCTTTTGTTTGTGAAGAAACAGTGCAATTAACACAGTGGCTGTTTCAAGAATTAGGCAATGGTTTTTTTGTTGTGGTTATCAGGACATATCTCCTTTAAGAGCAGGTGTACATTTGTTTCGTATTAACTTAATGCTCAAAAAGTCCTTAAAATCCACTTTGTGCTTATTCAGAGTGCTTAGGCTGCTTTGTTTTAGACTGCAGAAGTTCTTGGTGCTGCTTCCCTTAGTAAGAAGTGGAGGCGTAACTCTTCTATTAGAAATGCATTGATAGCATGATGACTAGTCAAAGAATGAGATTTCATTTGAGGAAATTGATTCCTTTTACTGCCTTTAGCATCTTGTGTAATATTGCTTTGGGGTGACACAAAAATTCCACTCAGGATTGTTTGAGGACGTTATTTTAATTACTATCTTGAAAAAGAGAAAAGAAATCAAAAAAAGGAAAAAATAAAAAAGTTAAATCTCTTATAGGCTTTAGTATTTAAAAGGAAAAGGTTCTCATTTTTACTACTGCTATATGGTCTCCATTCTGCAAACTTTGTTCTTTCAAAGGTCATGTACATGCTGTTTCTGGGATTCTGTGACAGTCTTAAAATTTCACTGCAGTAGTTATTTGTAGCTAGATGTGATGAGTAGTCTTTTTTTTCAATAGCTTCTCAATGTAATTAAAAATCATACTTGTCTTCTGTAGTGCCACGCTGCAGTACTTTGTATTCAGTCACCTAGCATTAGTGTATCTCGTAAACCCCATAGACTGGGGAATTAAAATGTCAATATTTTCTCAGAAATTGTCAGACTTCTATAATCGTAGTTCTTTACATCCAGACAACTGTTACAGAGACAAAAATCATGCCTAGTCCAAAGGCAAATATACTGCTTTTGACTGATTTAAACCATCAGGAATAAGCCAGGTCTGTACTTATCCTCAATGATCATGCTTAATCAGAAGATTAAAACAGCACACATTGGGTACATTGACACTAGGAACATGAGTAGAATCACAGCCATCTCGTTGACCCTGATGCCAACCAGTATTTCAATGCTTTGAAGCTGCTTTGGCCTCCGAAACAGTGTGGCTGCATCCAAGCTACCTTTTGGGAATGGTTCCTGGCCCATGGTTGGGGTTTGTTGGTAGGGGCTGGTTTGTCTCGGCCAAAAATGTGGTCAGTCATTCAGCTTAAGTGTAGGTGGTGGAGATTCAGTGCCAGGGAATAATTTCCAGGTAGTAAGATGGCTGACAGAAACAGAGTCACCCTGAAGTCTGAAATAAGTGGAAACGGGGTGAGGTAGATATGTCCCAAATGCAAGCTATGCCCTTAGGAAACAGTGGCAGAAACTGCTCTTATGTTGTTTCCTGAGCTTGGCTTATCTTGACATGAGAGACTATCCCATCGTGGGCTCAACACAGACGTTCATTCCACTGCTGTCAGAAAGCTGAATGGTCTCCTAAATCGTATCAGAGAAGTCTTTCAAAAAATAAAGCTAGAATGAATCCCCGAGGTATGTGATATATATAAAACCTCATCTAGGATGTAGTGTCTCACATTGAATAAAGATGTATGAATTAATGCAAATTCTGAGAGTGACTGACTGTGATCTGAGACATGGAGAATCTCTCTTTATGAATAAACTGAAGGTACTGTGTTTATTTGGATGGCAAAATTAAGGCTGAATTTATATTGGTTCCTGTATACACCGGGGAAATAAATACTGAAACAGGGAAAGAGTTATCAGAGCTACAGGCGAGGTTCAACATAATAACTAATAGCTGTATGTTCAGGCTGGACATCAGAGAAAGGTTTCTAATCCCCACTGAATGAAAGTCAAGAATAGGTGTACGGTAAAACCAAAAGGAACGAATAGTCAAACCATAAAAAAGAAAAGAAAAGAAAAAGGAGTATGGTCAGTTTACGCACAGGTTGCCTGCAGTGTTGGATGATGAGGTTTCATAGCTCCAAACGTTCCTCCTAATGCTATGTTCCCCCTTCGTCTGTATGTCTATATAGGTCTGTAAATCACATACTAACTACATTGAAATTAATCTCTTAATATGGTCTCTCTGTATATGTATTTTTATATCTAGTATAGATGTTTACATTATATATATTTAGGAAGAAGATAGACTGTTTCAGCTGGGACTAGTAAGGGCACAATGGGGCAAATCGCATTTGGGAAATTGTGTGTCCGTAGTCAGAGCTCGATGACAAGACATTCAAATTCTACGTGAACAGGTGCTGTTCAGACCAACTCTTCCATGGACAACTCATTCGTCCTTTTTTCCCTACCTTCTACCAGTCAGAAATGAGTTTATCACAGAGTCCTTTATAGACAGCGATTATAATTTACCCAATAGCAGCTTTTATAACACTTTTAATAATCCATCCACACAGTGTGAATGACTTGAAGAGCAAGCATTTAGGATTAAGGAAATAATAATCTTGCATTTGCAGGGGAAAACAACTAATTTACGTTCTTGAGGTGGTTTAGGACAGTAGCACTGGTTATGTGGTAAACAGAAATATAGGTAGAATAGCGGAAGAACTGTCTGAAAAGTCTCTGTTGGTATTTTCTGCTTGGTGGTTTTGCAGTAGTCGACACACGGATGCAGAAATGCCATTGCCAGGATGGACCTCCGTTTCATGCTTGTTGCTGGTGATGGCGTCTCTTGGATAGTCGTCTGGCAAAGCTGGCAAGGTAGTCTTCATCTTTTTCTCTCTTTCTGTGGCATGCCTAGACATGGCAGATGCTGTCAGGCATTTGGGGCTATGTGCTTGTCCATAGGGCTCACTCCCATTTTATACACTTTTTGGCACCACTTTTGTAGCTGCAGAACCAGTCAGAAAGTCCTGGCACCCAGGAGACAGTGACCGTGACAGAGGTGCCATCCAAGTGGGATCACCTCAGCGAGCCACTATTGCCATTGCATGTTACACATTTTGCAAAGGTGTAAAACGTTAAGAGAAAAAGCGGTTTTATTTTCGAGGAAAGTGTTTCCAGCCTGCTGTCCATGCTGGACCTCATACAGGGAGAGACCTCTAACATCCATCCCTATGCATAAACACATGGTGCTCTGGATTTACATTTAATAACCTCCAAGAAAGTCACAAAATTTGTCAGCGTACAAGAAAACAGAAGTAGATACTGTAGCCCATTAACTGAAGATTTGTACTCATCTTCCTAACGTGTGTTACATAGATGCAGAAACTGCTGCCCTTAGTTCTCAGAAATTGGAGTGAAAAATTTGTTACATCAAACTCAGATTTTGTTGCCTCTTGCACTGAACTGTTTGCAAGCGTTATTGGTTTGTCTTTGCCCTTTTCTCTGCTCCTGTGGTCTCCGCTTTAGTAATCGTTAAGTCCAATTTTCTCTATAAGTACCTGATCCTTAAGGTACTTCCTAGGAGTCTCCTCCCCACTAGGGAGGTTTTCCTGTTCTGTGTTGTTTTGTTTGTGTTTCCTTGAGTGATGGGAAACGGGTGAGTACTGGTGTATTGATACAAAAATAACCCGTGGTTAAGGTTTTGGATACCTGTGTAAAACAGAAAGTGTGACTTGTCCATCTGTGTTTGAAGTCTGAAAATACTGTGAAAGATTTGATGCTAAACCTGCATCTATCACAAACACGTTCAAATGGACACAAAGGAACATTTCCTTTGCACCGTTTTTCACAAAAAATTAATTTGTTCAAGCAACGGTCTTCTGTGATTATGTTTTTTTTTAAATACACCTTTCGGTGTTAATTAATCCACTACAAATGAATCTGACAAAAGCTCAACAAGCCAATATTTCACATCTCAAGCACTAATTTCATTGTTTTATTACCTTCTGGGTTATTTGAGAAACGTACCGTTTTTCTTTGCTGCCACCTCCTGTTGCATCGAAGGTAAAGCTGTTTAAGGGTGATTTTTTGGTAGTTTAAAAATGTTAATTTGATGGTAGAGATTGCTTACTACACTGCTGCATGCAGAGGCTTTCCTGCTACCGTGCCGGTACAATCCATGTTGGCAGGGCATGATGAACATAATCCAGACCAGGCACAACAGTCTCCAAAACACTTCATGGCTGCTTGTTTTTCTTTCTCTGGAAGTAAATAGAGCATAGTAAATAGACTTTAGCCTGACACTTGCAGGACTGTGGTCCAAGGACTAAAATGTGTGACATGCACAGGGAAGCGACAGTGCCTGGGAAGGGAGAGGTAAGAGAGGAATAANTTTTTTTTAAATACACCTTTCGGTGTTAATTAATCCACTACAAATGAATCTGACAAAAGCTCAACAAGCCAATATTTCACATCTCAAGCACTAATTTCATTGTTTTATTACCTTCTGGGTTATTTGAGAAACGTACCGTTTTTCTTTGCTGCCACCTCCTGTTGCATCGAAGGTAAAGCTGTTTAAGGGTGATTTTTTGGTAGTTTAAAAATGTTAATTTGATGGTAGAGATTGCTTACTACACTGCTGCATGCAGAGGCTTTCCTGCTACCGTGCCGGTACAATCCATGTTGGCAGGGCATGATGAACATAATCCAGACCAGGCACAACAGTCTCCAAAACACTTCATGGCTGCTTGTTTTTCTTTCTCTGGAAGTAAATAGAGCATAGTAAATAGACTTTAGCCTGACACTTGCAGGACTGTGGTCCAAGGACTAAAATGTGTGACATGCCCAGGGAAGCGACAGTGCCTGGGAAGGGAGAGTTAAGAGAGGAATAAAAGGCAAGTGATAAACAAGCTGGGCGGGAGGTTTTGCTCTGTGCTGGTTACATCAATGTTTACTTGCATGTGGGCTGTTTTCATAAATGGATATAGTTACATGATGTAGACTCGAAACAAGAGGAGTAGAAAATCTAAGAAGTTATCTAGTCCATCTCACTTCCCAAACTGTTCTGGAACCGTTTCTACTAGATGTCAGTCCAAGCTTGTTGGTTTTTTTCCTAACGTCTAGTGTGAATGTCTTTTGATGAAAAGTTAGCCCCATTCCCTTCTTATCCTTTCTAACATAGGTAGGAAGCAAATTTATTCACTCTTCTGAACATTTTTACACTGTTCAGAGGTCTCTTTTGAATAGTTTCCATTTCAGATTAACAACTATTGTTTTAATATATCTTTTCTTGTTCTTTTTTCTGCAGTTCTGCTTATTCTGTTGCCTTTTTTCTAGACTCTTAAGTGGATGCATTTCTCATTTTAAATATGGGGTCTACCCATACTTACTAGCCTACCAACCCAAACAGGTGATATGTACATCTTGTCAAATTCGTGAGATTTTTACAGTTTCAAATAAATACAAATAACCAGTTTTAGAATCAATGAAGCTTGATTTTTCTATTATTCTTCATCCGTTAATGTGTATCATCTTCCCTTTTCCCTCTAAAACAATCACGCTACATTCTTTCCATGCCTCTTAACCTTAAGAGATGTCAAAAGAGAAATACTGTACACAGAAATATTTGTGTTTCAGTTGTCTGATGAGCCACTTAAAAAAGGTTGACACTCTCATTAGCCTCTGTCAATGGCACAGGTCATGGTTCTGCCTCCTTTCTTTCCTGAGGGTTATGGTTCTGCATCTCTTTTATCTGTGTTCTCAGTGATTTTTCAAAACATTAAAAGAGTTATAATTAGAGATTTCTACTCATTTCTGCTTTGAGAGAATTAATACGTTCAAAAGTTGTTGGGGAAAATTTGGGCAGTGTAATTATGCAGTCCTCAAGAAACCAAGAAGCAAGTCAACCGTTCAATTTTCATTCAATTTTCAGAATTAATGCATATTTTCAGGGATAAAGAAATTAAAAATTAGTATTTGTGAAGTATTGAACTTCAGAAATTTTAATTTCAAATCTTTAAGAAAATGTCATTTTTCCATTTTTCTTTATTTAACCTATTTCCTCTTTTGAATGATTCCATGACGAAAGTGTTTTCTGTTTATTGTTCTCATGCTTAAAGATAAAAGGCTTATTGATATTTAAATTTTTATGCTTAATCTTTCATCAGCTAATATTAGGTGAGATGAATCTTAGCCTGCATGTATAATTATCTTCATATGTCATAGCAGTGAGTCCAGAAGTCTGCGCACCTGTACATGATGGGCTGTTGCACTTTGTTTCGCTGTGTCTTTGCTCTGTACCTTTCACGTTCTTCCTCTTGGGAGATGGGACCACTGGCTGAAACTAGAAGATCTCAGGGTGTCCTCATTGCCCGAGACAGGACTTTTTTTGCAGTGAGACGTACCTGGATGGCCTGAGTGAACTGTCAGCAGGTGGCCTAGTTTAAGGTTGTCTTTGTGAAAGTTCTGCATACTCAGAGGACAGAATTAATGGCTTGATTGATCACACAGATTTTGTATGCCTTAGTAAGAGAAAAATATTCTTGCATGCATGCTAAAGGAGACATTGCTTACATTTGCAGTGGGTGTTGATAGAAGTTGTTTTGGAGGGATGTGTATAGGACAAGCTAGAATTAGGACTAATTTTAGACCTAGTTCTCTAGTCCTAGAAAACCTGACATTTTTGGAGAGCAATTCACTTGACTACTCTCAGCTATGCATTTTACAGTGAGGTGAAATGGCCTCTGACGATAATGAGACCCAAACTATCTGTTTCTCTGCAGTAACTGATATGCGTTTAATGTAGATGGATCCCATCCCATGGCACCACAAAGTGGCTGAGAGATTTTTGGACAACACATCTAAGAAATGTTCTAGGTGCAAAGAAGAAAGGAAGTGGGAGTCAAGAAATCAAGAAGGGCTTAGAGCAAGAGAAAAAATTGAACAGGGTTATCTGTACCAGGATGAGGGCAAAGATAGGCAGAAAACAAGAGAAGAGAGGGGCCTTGAGGAATTCTCCATAGCTAGATATGCTGGAACCCGTGGCCCTGAAGGTCCACTTGCTGGTAGAGCAGTGGAAATGATAGCCACTTTGCACAAGTAAGAGAAACTCATATACCCATCAAGGATTTTTTTTCACATAGAAAAGATTCTATTTCTCTTGAGGATTACATGCTAAGAATGGGTTTTTTTCTTGAGATGGCAGAATAAAAGGGAAATATTCTGCCTTCCTACCTAACTCAAGTTATTTGTCCAAGAGGAATGGCACTGCAAGCAGCTACCTACAATGTGTAGAGGGAGAGAGCTGCGTTTGATGAACACAATATGCCCAAGTTTTCACGCTTCCAGTTGCTTTGTAACCTCTCAAGAACTCGCAGGTGACTAATTCATAACTTCAAAGTTGGAGAAAGGCTAGAATAGGCTGCCTCATGACAAATAATGGTAATTTGTATACAAATGGTCAAGTCTTGAAGAAAAACTGCACCAAGAAACTTAAAGCCAAAATATAATGGACACGTGTAGACAGGCAGATAAATAAGTGTGAACTTACCTTAGAGGCCGAAAGATCAAATTCTTATTTTTGTTTGCTTGTTTTGAAGTGTAACTTGAGCCACACTATTGATCATCCATTTGAACGCTCGACTTAGAATTGTGCGGCACAGGCACTACTTGAAAGACAGATATCCAAAATGAAGAATGGAATTTCAGTGCTGTTGTTGCTAATTCAATCTGAAATCTGTGGGTGAAAAGGAGCTGTGAGGTTTTGGTGCAGTAACAATGCAATACTCCTTTCAAACATTTTTTCTGATGCCTTTTACTTGTGTGTGTCATTTATTTTTCCTGATTAGGAATGTTGTTAAGTAAAACATAGTTTTTTCCCATTTCTCTCTTCATTTAGCCATTCAGATCTTCTTTTCCTCAAAAAAAAAAGACACTATCTCTAAATGCCACCTATCACCTCCTTCCTTCCTTTAATTTGAATTTGTATCTCATTGAATTTGTATCTCACTCCAATCTTCAAAAAGGGCAAGAAGGAGGACCCGGGAAACTACAGGCCAGTCAGTCTCACCTCCATCCCTGGAAAGGTGATGGAACGGCTCGTTCTGGAAGTCATCTCTAAGCACATGGAGGAGGAGAAGACTATCCGGAGTAGTCAACATGGATTCACCAAGGGAAAATCCTGCTTGACCAATCTGATAGCCTTCTATGATG
>VZSC01019791.1:8538-18790 GCA_013398225.1 Steatornis caripensis | reverse complement strand
ACTAGATGATCTCTAGAGGTCCCTTCCAACCCCTACCATTCTATGATTCTATGATTCTATGACCTTTGGTATTAAAATATCTTGCGACTTCGTTATTTATTAAAACATTTTTGTGACTTTTGCAGCCTCTCAATTCCTAGCCGCTGGCAGAAAGGTGTCTGGGTTATTCTCTGGTTACAAAGCAACTAAAAATGTCCCCTGAAATACTCTTTCCATATCCAGCATCGGATTCATTTTGCTGTGTTACCCTGGAAAGCGCTTGTTGATCAGGCAGATGATGACAGTAAACTGAGCCTGTGGGGCAGAGCTGTACAGACATGGAAATCTTCCTTGGTGAGGAAAAATCAGGGATTGATCCCTGTGTTTCGTCTTTGCAGACTTCTTTGGCAGGTTTTCGATTTTATGTTACTGCAGTAGGGAATGAAAGTCAGGTCTTTAGTTAATGTAAAAATGTACTGAGTCCAGGGTAGTGATGATGATTTAGATACACGTCTTCTTGCTATCCAGCCCAGTTTTATAAGTGACTGGTGGTGCTGGTGAACATGAGTGAAATACAAAGCTAAAAGGCACTTTTATTAACTCTGTGAAAGCACCTTTTTAGACTGCAATTTGTTTTCCTCTCTTACCAGAAAGTAAGAATCACTTGATGAGAAAACACACGTAAACCTTCAAGTTTAAAAGCATTCTCTGTTTCGTGGCGTGGGCAGTATACAGGATTACAGCTGTGCTGGCAGGAGGGATCCAGCAGCATGTGATGTGTGGTTTGACAGAATTTGGCTGGGTCTGGCTTATGCCCCTTCCTCTGCCAGTGGTGTGCTCCCAGGGTCTCTCTCTGAGGTCTCACTGCTTCTTTGGAAAGCTGATCGGTACGGACAGGATGCTCCGGACAGTGATTTTGCTGGAGTAAAGTGAATGATCAGCAGCAGCACTGCTGGGAAGAGTGAGAGGGCGAGGAACAGCGCAGCATCCAGAGGCTGGCAGCCTGAGTCGGAAAGCGGGAGAAGGAGAGAGATTGCCTTTTGCTGAGGAAGAGCATGATTTCCCCCTCTCCCTCTTGAATTCTAAAACTTGAAACACCAAGAGCACTGTGGATTTATGCTTTTACAGATCGCTCCAGCCTGGGCATTGAAATAAAAGCAACCGTAGAGCTCTAGCTCTATACGAAGTTCATGAATAAGGTACGTCCTGTTTCTCTCTCCTGTTCTTGTAAGGTGCTGAAAGTACAGATGTGTCTGTGCAAAAAATGCAGGGGCAAAATTGCATGCACGTGTGCACATCTAGGTGCTTGCACTATGTATTGTCACTGTATTCTTAACTTAGGTCCATCTTCGTACTAGCTTCACAAATACTTAGTTTCACATTGAATCCTCTTTGCCGCTCTTCTTCTCCTCTCTGTGGAATAAAATGTTTCATCATAGGAATAAAGACTTTAGGGTGTAGCCTTCTGAAAGGTATCTGAGAAAGTCAGAAAAATTTTCTGGAAGTTTTGATATTTAATGTGTGCACGGTGTCCTTTATTTCTTTCACTCCTCCACCTCTTCTGATGGCATTAGGGTCTCTAGGTGTGTGTGACATAACCAAGGATAATTTAATGATGTAACACAGCTGGGCAGTGAAATGGAATTTTGATAAATACTGTCCTTTTTGGACTGATGCTTTAGTCTTTTGGAGGTCTATACAAATCTGGCATTACCTTTACTGCAGAATTATTTTGGAAGAGAACTGGTCATTTGTGTCTTTGGGTAATACAGGAGCCTAAAATATTGATTGGTTCAATTTGATACTGATTATTGGTTGCTTTTGAAGTAAGAAATTAAACCGAATGTCCCAAAGCACTCCCTTACAGCAAGAGAGAAAGTAGTTGCAGAAACTGTGTTCGTGTCCCTTCCTTACAGCTGTTCTTCTTCATAGAGAGAAGGCAATTGCCTGGCATCAGCACAGTGTTGTGATGGCAATTTGCACCGAAGAAAAACCAGCTCTTTGTATTTAGCAGAACTCTAAACTGCATTTAATTGCAAATTAGTACTGAAGTACTCATCTGAGAGGCAGGCATCAGCAAATCCTGGTGCTTGCATGCAGTTGGAGGGTGCTTCTTTGCTGAGCACGAAAACGGAATCCACTCTGTGTGCCAGGCTGCACCCAAGTTTGCAGTGCTGAACTGCTGCTTCAGTAGTAAACAGGCAGAAAAAGGGCAATTTTTATCAGTGTCAGCCTGCAATGGGAAGAGAGAGATCCAGCAGAGAGAGTGAGGCGAAGGGAGTCAGCATTTCCAAATTACATTCCCAGCCTCTGACTTGCTATGTGGCTGCAAGGTAAATCACTAAGCTGCTGTAATTGGCTTTATGAGCTGGAAAATAGTTATGCATGTATTTACTCCAGGCCTCATTGTTTTACATGAGAAGGGAAGAGATGAGATTTCATATGCGAGTCTGCCAGGAAGCCACTTGTTTGTCCTTGGGACAGAATCAGGTTTTGCATGTCTCCGGGACGCTTGTTTAATGCACAAAGAGACTTCGATGTCGAAGAGGAGGAGTAGGATTTCCCCTGCAATAGGAAACTTCCACCTAAAAATGTTCCAGGAGCCAAAGCCAAAATTGCAGTTGCTGTATCTTATAAGTGGGCATTGCCTTTCTGTTCCTCTTTAGCTGGTCTTGGTTTTGTAGCTTTTCCTTGTTGCTTGTTCTCCTGTGGTACTACTGTCGGGGTACTATTTTCTTAAGATTGTACTTGCTGGGTTACTTAGCCCCATTTCTGTGCCCTGTGAACCATGCCTCGGCTGTGACTACTTTTCCTTTTCTTCCCGACAGCCTCTGCTGATCATGTAGCTCCCACATTTGAGTGGCACACGCTTTNGTCGGGGTACTATTTTCTTAAGATTGTACTTGCTGGGTTACTTAGCCCCATTTCTGTGCCCTGTGAACCATGCCTCGGCTGTGACTACTTTTCCTTTTCTTCCCGACAGCCTCTGCTGATCATGTAGCTCCCGCATTTGAGTGGCACACGCTTTTTTCACAAGTCGACCTCAGGAAAGCAGGAGTGTGAAACCCGCTTTATCACTGCTGTGCTGTAGGTAACACAGAAATATTCAACAAAACCTTTGCAGCCTCTTCAGGTACTGTGAAACATCTGCTCTGTTTTCTTTTGGTTTGTTTTGGCTCAGGTCCGTAGAGTCACCCAAATTCCCTCTGCAAGGTTAGGAGAGGAGTGGAGCCTGATATTTGTGACGTGTAAGTCGATGCTATTCCATTGCAGCAGGTTCACACAGCTGAAGATCTGATTGCCACCAGGACTCCTAGGGAAACTATTGCAAGAGATCACAGTTCTGTCTGCCCCAGGCACGAGCAGGACCGTGTGTCCTGAAATTGGTAAGCGGACTGTATTCGAACATGGATGCAGAGAAATTCTGGTGCGCCAGAGGGCTCCCTGGGGGTACAGTGGGAACACGGGTCTTTTCCTCCTCATGTGCTGTCTCTTGAAGTTGAGGAACTTTGCAGTGAGGACTCAAATCTGAAGATGAATTTTTTAATCTAAGCAGGGCCCCTGGCAAAATATATTCTTCTTGGGCAAGCTGTGAATGGGTTTCGGGTGCTGCCTTCCCATGCCCCTTGGTGTGGGCACTGGAAATGTCCTCTGCTGGGGGCACTGGCTCAGGCGCAAGGTGCTGCGTAGCATGTTGTTGCGGTGTTGGTGTGTACAATGCTTTACAGTTAGGTTGATTTGATGAACTAAAACCCATGCAGAAGGAAATCTATATCGTTGTTTATCAATCATTTACATGGCTTTTCATTGTAATTTTTGTTCCAAAATTAAGTTTCTCTCTGTGATTCTTAATCAACCTCTATTCTTCAGACAAAAAAATACTTGAGCTTAAATTCAGGTCCCTGAATTTCTCCTACTGCCTTCCTCTCACCTTCCTGCACCTAGATGTCTTGCAATTAATTTATATTTTGTGGTATAATATCACAGTCATTTTCAAATTTTTTTGGAGTCCCTAACAAGCACTGTTGATGGCCAGTTCTTGCCAAAGCAATGATATTAGTCTACATACAAGTGCACTTCTCCATATGTGTGTTACCTGTTCAAGGCACTTGAATTGTCCTTCCTTGTGCACAACCCTGCTCATAATCCAATTTGCATTGACAAGCCTTTTATCAAGGCTGAATTCAGCAGATTGATGAATCCCCACTAATTAAACTCCTAAAATAGCAAAATTAATCTCTAATATTATTCCTTCCCAAAAGGATCTACCTGTATCAGATATTAAGGATTTTGGGGGAAAATTAGTACCTCTGGTCTGATGATGTGAGTTGTTTAAGAAGTGAGCGGTCTCAAGTTTCTCTCTCTGAGAATTTTAATTAACCTCAGGAAAAAATTACCAAGGGAGGCTGTGAAATTTCCATTGTTAATGACAGACTGGACAATCATTTGTAACAACATAACTAGGAGTTATCCTGCCTTGAAATCAGGTAAGGAGTGTTTGCTTGATATCCTCTCCAGCCTGTTCTTCAGATCGTGTGCCACAATTTTGTTTCTCAGTGTCTGCCTCCCAGAGGGTGTAAAGCCCCAGTCACCACTCAGACAGCTTTCTTGGAAATACCACCTAACCTTCCAGAAATATCGTTGAGCATCGTGGGTCTGGCTTCTTGGAAAGCACACACAGAGGGTTTTATTGACAGCAGGTGAATAGTTAAGAGATTTGTCTTCCAAATCAGAGATGACTGTTGTGAAGGCTGCTGCTCTACCCATCTTCCTCAAATATACTGCTGTTTTCAGAAGAAGGAAATTTTCCATGATTTTCATGCCCCATCACCTTCAGATTCCATTCCTGGACACAAACATGTATCTGGCTGCTGTCGGGGATATTAGCAGGCATTACACCACAGAGAGCATTATTTGTTGTTTTGTTGAGTTGTAGGAAAACAAACCTACAAATAAATCGTAAAATTCAGATGACTTCAGACTTGTGGATGTTGTGTGCCCTTTGGATAGTGAGGACTAACTGTATAAACACAGCACTTTGAAAAGATTACGCTTGTGATTTTTCGCATCAAAAACTGAAAACATACCAGACTGCTGAGATGAATCTGAAATTTCAGTTTTGATCCCCTTATTGTAAATAAATCAGTTGTCTTCCAAAGATGATATCCCAGGGAGGGGGGGAAAAAAAAGGAGAATACATGTATCACTCACAGCTTCAGGTCTCTGAGTATGACATCACCTGCAAAATCATAGTCTGTTGTTACCGGAGCTAGTAAGTTCATTCTCACTTCATAAAAGCATTGCATGCCTTTCCATCTCTCAGGACAGCTTGTGGTTTATAATAATTTTCCAAAACAGCAGAACACATTATTCTGGCTCATATCAGTGACCTGAGAGCCATTACACCAGCGCACATTAGCCCATTGCCCCACCTCTGCCGTCGATACAAATTCACTCTGTTTTCCTTTGGGGGCGAAGAGGTTCAGCAATTTGCTGAAAATTGCCCATCGAGTAGGAGGGATGAGACTCTGCAGGACCCAGGGAGTTGCTCTGCCCTTGGTCCTCCAGACCTTTCCGCTCCCTTGGGAGCGTAGGGGACTGTAAGAATCTCCTTCAGAAGATGGGAAAACAGGTGGACTAGGATGGAAAACATGGACAGTGGCAAAATCGTGGTGTGTGACGAAATATAAATGGACAAAAACACAGCCTGGACAGATCACGTCAGTGGTTTGCCGCTGCTGAGGTAGCTGTTACCATGAAGCTCCTGTCTTCTCCGGACGATGTTGTAGAGGCAGATGTGACCTTCAGCTCACAGACTGGACTTTGTTTGGGGCATTGAAAGTCTCGTGCTGTGTCTGCAGTGTGCCCGCCACTGAGGGGTCTACAAAACACCAAACCCAAATGTCGGTGCCTGATAAATGACAGGTAACGGTCAGGTCCGTTCCGGTTGTTGTCATTCACCTCCTGCAAAATGTCCTGCTTTTGGCAGCCCCAGGTGAAAATTCCCTGGATTTGTCCAAACCTTAGGAAAAAACATCAGGCGGTCAGTGCTCCCCAGGAAGAAACGAGATTTTTCTCCCTTTTCCTTCGGTGCCCTCCCTGTAGGAAGAAGGGACCAGGAAGGTTGCTGCTGTTCTGCGGTCTGCTTCTTTCCTGTGAGAGGTGGGGATGGCATGTCCTTGTCTTCCTCAGGGTAAGAAGAGCCTGGCCAAGCTGCAAAGGACATGGTGAAACACCCCAGTGGGAGATGAGGAGAGAGCAGGGAGCAAAACTGATGTAGGGCTGGCAAAATGGCATTGGTTAAACCAAACAAAAAGCCTGAAATCGCTTTTTTCCCCCTCAGTCTCAGAAGCTTTGAGGCTTGATATTGCCGTTGTTTTATAGTGTCTGAGTCAGGATTTTGTATCTCCTGAGGCTGGCTCTAGTGGAATAGTTCCACTTTAAGGAATATATTATTTAAAAGTGGAATTGTTTGTATTAATTAAATATGAATGTCTGCAGCACAGGAATAAGCATGAGTCCATTTCTAATAGGAAGAAGCAGATTGCTTTCTTTTGTTATGGTTTTAAATCTGTTTTCACAGGCACTGGGGGCCTTTCAGCACAGGATGTGCTAGAAAGATGGTCTGTAGATGAGCTAGATGGTGGGCTGTGGCGTAGTGCTCTCCGTTCCCGTGCTTTGGTCTTTGGAGACCCACTGCAAAGTGGAATCCTTTGGTCTTGCGAGGGGGCAAGAAGAAACCAGTCCTTGATGACTGGTTTATTTTCCAGGGCTTGTCCAAGTGTGCCTACCATGCTGGATGAAGCACTTGTGTTGCAAAACATCTTTTGAGAGCTTGAGTTTTTAATCACAGAATCACAGAATGGTAGGGCTTGGAAGGGACGTCTGGAAATCATCCAGTCCAAGCCCCCTGCTAAAACAGGTTCATATAATCTATGCTTATTAATCAGAATCAAGGACTCAACTAAAAAAAGGCTCGTTGTATCGTTCACTTTTTTGTTATTTTCATCTATTTGCCTTCTTTTTCTTTCTTTTTCTTTTTATTTTTCTTTTTCTTGAGCACTAGGGCTCAAAAAGTGTCCAGCCTGGGAAAATTGGAAGTCCTCAACAGGAACTGTTTTGCTCTACAGATCCACTACTGTAGGTCTGCACTGCTTACTAATGTAAAAGTAGCTGCAGACACTCACATAATCACTTGTGAATTTATTATTGCCCCATTTTTTGTAATTATTGCATTGTTTCAAAACTCTGTGATAAATCTTACTGCATACTTTTAAGACTGAAAGGAAATACAAGCACCTAACCAGGGCTTTAATGGAAAATGTAGGTTTCATCTCTCAGCAGGTTATTTAGCCTGAGATGGGGGCCACACATTTCTGAGTGCAGCTTTTCTTTTACCCATGCATTTCCAGTGTTGCTATGGGATGCTGCATTAGGTTGGTTGGGCAGATACTCTATGATAGGTAGGCATAAAGTGGTTTACAAATATCAACATCCAAAAAGTTAATGTTCCAAAAGGTCTCTGATTCTCTCTTATAGGAGAAATATGAGACATTGCAATTTTACTGATTTCTGTCATTAGCACAAAAGCAGCACTCTGATATGATGAAGCACAGTGTCCACCTGAAATGTAGGAAATGCTAGTTTAAACTTTTAACTTAGTGAATTCAAAGTGATGGTTCTTCTTCAACAGATGTGAGAGAATCTACCCGAGAATAACCAGCAGCTTCGTGGTTAAACAAGTCTACTAAGGACAAAAGACAAATTCTCAATCCTTGGGTCTTCAGATTTTAGCCCTAAACTGAGATTAAATCAAGACCTTATTTCTTAAGGAAATCTCTTTTACTACATTAGGAGGTCAAAAGAAAAGAAATGAAAGGATAGTGCTCTGTGGTTGTTTTGAGGTAAGTTTTCTGGTCGCTGTTATTTGCATTCCTCAATACCAAGCTTGGTTGGACTGTCGGGAAATACTTGGCTAAGGATGTGTGTCATAGAAATGAGTTTTGACAGTCATAATGAAACTGGAGAAAAACAAGCGCTGAGAAGCAGGTATTTAAAGGGTGAAGCAGTGTTTGTCACCGGGTGTGTTGGGCTGCGGTTGGTGTTAGCAGCATAGCAGCCAGGATGGGCGTACGAGGACAAGGCAATGCCCACAGCGGACCTTTGCGTGTGCCCTCCACAGACCCTGCTTATGAGATGGGGTCCACAAAGTACACAGGGGAAGTTTAGAATAAAAATAACGCTTGGGAATGAATTGGGATCCAGCAGACACTGAGAGTTTACTAACTTTGCTATGGAGACCCTGAGAAATAGATGTCATTGGGCAGATTAAAAAAAATATCATTCCCTTTTCTCCTCTTGAAAAGATAACAATACCCTCTGGCACTAATGTATCCTTTTAGCTTTTGTCTTTTACTGACTCAAATAAAATTATTTATAGTTTTATTGTTTTTAACATATCACGAGAGGGCAGAAAGTTATTTTCTTAATTAACACGATTGATAATGTTACCACTTTAGCTGTGTTAGTTCTTTTAAAATGAGCTCTAGTAATCCTTTCTATGAAGTGGCACTGGGCCCACAGATTTCTTCTGTTTCACTCTACCATTTATCCTTTGGTAAATTCATCTGCTTCTACAAATGATTGCCACACTTCTGTGCGGTCCATGGCTTTGAATATAATATTCATTCCTTGTGTTCTCTTGCCAAGCAGTCACACTAAAGCATTGCTGCCGCACTGCCTTTCTCAGAGGAATCTCTTCGCAGCATCTGATGGTAGCTCAGTTTTTGCGATTCTTATGGCACATACTACTCTTTCTCATACTAAGCAACTTTTGCCTCTGAGCTACAACATGCTTTTAGATTTTTCAGATTTTTTTTTTAAATTGTTAGTATTAATGCTTCCTTCATTTGCCTGCAAAATTACAGAAATGTTTTCCCCATTTCACACCCGTTTGGCTGTTCTACGTAAACTGAATGCATCCATTTTTGACAGGCTAGCATAAATATAATGATTGTTTTCTTCCTAATTTAATTAAGAACTTCAGATGTTGCCAATATCTGCTGATTAATGAGCCACATGAAAGACGGCATAATTTGAATCTGTGTTAGTACACATCACCTTTTTATAGCTTCCCAATGTATTTTAGCAGTTTACAGGACCTTGCAAGCAGTTATGATGATTGGTGCCAGCATGGATCACAGACGTTTATATTAAAATAACATGTTATAGTTCCTGTCTCTGACTCATTAACTTTTAGGGGCTGTGGATCAGAACCTTTACGACTTTCATCAGGCATTTAATACTATGGTATCTTAAAAAGTACATGTATAAACCAAAACAACAAAGTTAGCTGAAATCTTTGGTCCTGGAATAATTCATCTGGGAAATTTCACATCCCCTACATTTGCTAGGCTTTATCTAATAGTTTAACAATTCTCCCTCTCATTTTTTTACCGTACATTTAGGCACTAAATGCTGATTAGGATTTTGGCTTTTGTTGACTTGGAATTCAGAGGGGAATGATTATTCTGCCTTGTTAATACATCCCTTTCTGTTTTTTACACTCTAAAAGTGAGATTTGATTCTTGAATAGAGCTTCCTTTTGGGGGCACAATTAATTCCTGCCTAAACGGGATGGTAAAAATATTTTAAAGCCATAATCTAACACTAAAATCCTGTATTATAACTCACTGTAACACTTCTCATGTGAAACATGCAAAGTTGGTTTTTATCTTCTTATATCTGAAACTTCTCTTATTCTTAATTTGCCAGACATGATTTAAATTAATGAGGACATTTTGTGTATCTTTTGGAAGTCAGACGTTAATCTCCCTCTTATTTTGTTGAAAAACTTCAAGAAATAATGTGTTCTCTCTTCTTAAAGCCAAGATGAGGGGCTTCTGTTTCAGCAATGAGATAGGACTAGTCTGTCATAACATCAACATTTGCAGGCAGGTGAACAATTTACGTGGAGTGAAGCAGCAAAATTTGCCAAGTTGTTGCAGTCCAGTTTGACCAGTGAAGGCTTCCTCCTGCCCCATGGCTGCAATTTTTTTCAGAAACCTGCACCTTTCATTCTGAGGCAGGTTACGAATCCCAATGACTAGGCTTCTGACTGGGCTTAAAGTACACAGAAGCTAGAATTTCCTCTTTAAAGCTACTTTTTTTTTTTTCCCACGTGCTTGTAAGCGGGGAAATATTATCCTTGTAAGCCACCTAATATTGACTTGAGTGGCAGATTTTAGTGTGTCGCGGGGGAGAGTGGTTAAGG
>VZSC01019790.1:114502-125127 GCA_013398225.1 Steatornis caripensis | reverse complement strand
TTCATCCCTCAGCCTGTATTGATACCAGGGATTGCTTNCTTGACCTTTTGGTCACACTTCTTTTGATGCAGCTCAGGATATGGTTGACCTGGGCTGCCAGCACACATTGCTGGCTCATGTCCAGCTTTTCATCCAACAGTACCCCCAAGTCCTTCTCCACAGGGCTGCTCTCAATCCCTTCATCCCTCAGCCTGTATTGATACCAGGGATTGCTTCAACCCATGTGCAGGACCTTGCACTTGGCCTTTTTGAACCTCATGAGGTTTACATGGGTGCACTTCCCAGGCTTGACCAGGTCCCTCTGGATGGCATCCTGTCCCTCAGGCATGTGAACCGCACCACTCAGCTTGGTGTTGTCTGCTAACTTGCTGAGTCGCTCCACCATAGCAGGCCACTAGGCTGGTCAGGCATGACTTGCCCTTGGTGAAGCCATGCTGGCTCTCTCATTTCCCTGTCTTCCACGTGCCTTAGCACAGCTTCTAGGAGGATCTGTTCCATGACCTTCCGAGGCACAGAGGTGAGGCTGACAGTTTGGTAGTTCCCAGGGTCCTGCTTTCTACCCTTTTTAAAAATGGATGCAGTGTTTCCCTCTTGCCGGTCACGAGGGACTTCACCTGACTGCCATAACTTTTCAAATATCTTGGAGAGCGGCTTGGCAACTACATCAGCTAATTCCCTCAGGGCTCTGGGATGCATCTTATCAGGTCCCACAGACTTATATATGTTTAGGTTCCTCAGGTCATCACAAACCTGATCTTCTCTTGGGAAGGAGGGAGGGAAGTGGGAGAGACTTTGCTCCCCTAGTCCCTGCTTCTTGCAGTCCGTCCACTCAAGAGGTGTGGGAATAGAGGTTGCCAGTGAAGACTGAGGCAAAAAAGTTGTTGAGTACCTCAGCCTTCTCCTTGTGTGTTGTTACCAGTTTGCCAGTCTTGTTCATCAGGGGGTACGCTTTCTTTGACCTTTTTTTGGCGGACAAACCTGTAGAAGCCCATCTTATTATTCTTTGCATCCCTTACCAAGTTCAGTTCCATCTGTGCCTTGGCCTTCCTGACTCCATCCCTACACAACCAGGCAGCATTCCTACACTCTTCCCAGGATACCTATCCCTGCTTTCACTGCTTGTGCATTTCCTTCTTGCCCTTTAGTTTGACAGCACTCCTCGCTAGTGCTCCCTCAGCTGCTTTTTGTAGGTGTGTCTTGCCTCATTAGTTAGTTATGGTTAGAGGCATCAGTTGTAATTTGTTTAAGAACGCTTATATTGCATGGTTTAGTGTTTTATCTCACTGCTTTGCCTTTATCAATTTAGGATTTCAGTCTTCGATACCATCCCTCATATCCTTGATATTTACACCAAAGTGGACTTCCCTTTTAGTCCCTTCTTTTTCCTTTCTCCCATAAATCTTCTATTTTCTCCGCAATTTTGTCACATTGATATGAGTGCCTTTGTTTGAATAAATGAAGGTTTAATTCATTAATTCATTCATTAACATCTGTATATTGAGATCTTATGCCAAAGAGGAAAAACACCTAGTAGTATGCATTATATTTCTATTCACATAAGAAAACATACTCTACTTGAAAAAGAACAGATACCTTACATGCAACCTGAACAGAACAGCTTCAGTAAGTAAACCAGGTCAGACATGAAGTTGCTCCTTTGGAGTGTATGCTAGTTTTCCTATTCTTTATTTCTTCCTATACTGGTATTTTCCATATGAGGCATGACCATATGGATAGCCTGTCAAAAACTGTTTGTTGTTAAATCATAATTTTAAAGTTAATATATATTAATGGCAGAAAGAGCCGTTATATTTATTTGTGTGCAGATTTAAATAAATATATGCAAATATAGTTAAGTAATTTGACCTTGTTTATTTTCCTGGAAAAACATCAGTGTATACTATATCAACATAATGAATTTGGCATTTTCAAAGGCCTTTGTAAACTAGTACTATAATAATTCATAATTACAGGGCGAGGGGGAAGGAAGCAGCATTAAAAAAATACGCCACCATATTTGAGGAAAATAAAAATAATCCTAAAGCATAATGATAATTTTTAAATGCAAAACATCTTAAAGGAGCACTGCCTTATATATACTATTTGATTTTCAGAAATCATACTACCTGAGTTTGTAGAGGATGATTTTCCAGGTATACCAGAAATGGAAATAATTAAAAGGAAGATCAACCTTTTCATGTACGACTGGCAAACAGTGGAATCAGAAATCAAGCAGTCATCGCTAGTTCAGGTTGTTGCTTTAGAGATTGCTGAGCAAAGTCCAGAAAGTCTGCTTAATCAAACCGTGCTGATTATGGAAAGTAAGTAATACTGTTTATGTGATTTACACTTAATCTACCAACAGGGATTTTGGAGATCTTGTATGATAAATATATTGGGGGGTAAGTTATACTCATTTCTGTACTACTCACATGAAGTGAGGACAGGACATGCTGTATTCTGTGGATGAGCTGAAAAGCACACTAACAGCCTTTAAGACATAGGAAGAGCAGGGAATACATATATTTGAAATATATATATATGGCTATATAAATATGTACATAATAGCTTCCTAAACATTCGGACAGTGCATTTCCCCAGCTACTTGCTCTGCTTGTTCATGTCAGGATAATGGTTTGAGAAATGGACAGATAACAAAGGTTCACTAATGTACGATACTCACTGAAGACAATGAGACTTTCAGGGCATGTAATAATCTAATCTACCCACGTGCATAGCTTCTGTTTCAAGAGTGGACTGTTACAGTATCAGTAATTTTTGGCAAATTACCTCTTTTCACTTGTGTGCTCAAATCTCTAACAATTTTGAGTACTGCGTAAATAATATTAATACTACATTTTTCTTATCATTACTACAATGCAAGTGTTTTATTAACCAAAACATCTATTTTGCTAGCTTTACAATCAAATAAAATTTAACTGATTATTTTCCCCAATGAACAATAGTTAAAAACCTGTTGCAAATAGTAATGGCACTATCTGCATGTGTTTGTATAATACTTTTGTACTACAAGTTCCCATTGAAAATACCAATTTACTTCAACCAAAAAACAACCCATAGAGTTTTCAGTTTTGGAGGGAGCAATACATTAATTCCTACATCTTGGGAGAACATTTTGTTGTGTTAGTAGGAGAAATGCAATATACAGTTGGCATAATTTGCTTTCACATATGTACTTATTTTTATGGACAAAGATAATATATTCTGGCATAGCCAAATGAAAAATATTGCAACAGAAAGAAAATCTAACCTTTTCAGAACCTTTTAAATATCATGGTTGGGAACTATCTGCTGAAGACTTAGGTGAGGAAGCAGAAAATCAAGCTGCTGAAGGGGAGGATGAAGAAGAAGAGGAAGAGGGAAATGAAGATGAAGAAGTAAGCATGCTGGCTTTGTCTATTTATGCTTTTATTTTAACTCCTTTATTTTCAATTTGAACATAACCCCAGAGAAGCCAGATTTTTGCATGATCCAGTTTCAGCCTTCTTACAGAATAAATACCAGCATATGCCTCAAGAACACTTTCACTATATTCCTATGCTCTGGCTGATGGTAGTTTTACTCCAGCGAGAAGCATAAATACCCTATGCTAATAGAGAGAACGAATGTGCCGAGTTTTGCCAGATGACAAAGAGGGGTTCTATTAAAGAAACAAATGTGAACTTTGATTTCTGTCAACTAACAATGATTCTGTGAGCCGTCATGCAAACATCAGAAGATGCAGCATCCTAATGTGCAATCCTCTGTTTCATCTCAGCTATCGATAATTTTCAAACACCTACTTTAATGAAATTAAAGGTCTAGCTTTGCCTTTCTTTTATTTTCATCCTGTATTGAAAGATTTCCATCCCCAAATTTAACAGTACAGGATATCCACGTACTGTACTGGAGCAGTATTGAATAGATTTTTTAGAAACTAATATTATTGGACAAGTAATCTGACTTCATAATACCAGCTCTAACTGCCTTTTCTGAAGAGATCTTCTTCTGCACATTTAGAAGCAACAGAACGTGAGTTTCAAGAACACAGCAGAAAAGGATTTTATCATAGATACTTCTACCCTCATTTTGGTCTTCAACAGCTAACTATGGTATTATCATTTCAAATTTAAAATGGTAATTCTTTTCTCAATAATTCCTTCACTAGCTTGGACAGTTCATTTTCAGACTTTGAATCTAAAAAGTGTGTATTTTCATAGACTTTTATTCACCTTACAAACTGTCTTGAGAATACCATTCTCATTCAATGCTCATTTGATATATTTCAATGTATTTGACATTACTTGATCTGATCTACTTGATGTACTTAATCTAAGCGAACTACTGAATTCAAATAGTTTTTGAAAATTTTCATGATATTTTCAGGACGAAGAAAAAAATGAGGAAAATAAGAGGCACATGGGAGACACAAAACACTTCTGTCCAGTCAGTCTGAAAGAGAACTTTGTCCTTTACCCAGGACTCTATGAACATGCAGCTAAATATAAAGAAAAGATTTATTACTTTTCAACTTCTGAGTACAGAGATAAATTTTTGAAGAACCCTGAGGAGTATGTGGCTCACGATGAACCAATACAAGTGAGAATCTTCAAAATTGTTTAAAGCGAGTAACAGATCAAAATCACTATTTTGGATACCCATTTATAATTATTTATTATCACTGATTTTTTCTAGGTAACAATAAATGTATCAGGCAAGTCCTTGAAACAAATAAAACACATTGCTTCCCTAGTGACTTTTTAGCGTACACTTAAATTAACACATTGAATTAACGATGCAAATATATAAAGCAGAAAAGAGACAAAGATTGTAAAGACTTACAATAATCGTAAGATGCGATTCACATCTTACGATTCACATCACACATATTGGGGTTTTTTTACTATCTTTAAGTGTTCCACTTAAGTAAGTGGAAGAAGAGTAAAAGTAGGGAATATTCACCAGAATTGTCTAATGAAGTTTTATTTTTACCTACGGCATCATCTGCCCTAGTGTATTTGTTTAGTATTTCCAGAGAGCAGGTAGTCTGTTTGAAAAGCAATAGAAAGCCTTGAAAAATTAAAATACAAAATTATGTGACTGTTTTTGATGCAATTTTTATACTGATATTTTGGAAGTGAAAAACAGTGGGGGGGGCTGTGCACTGTAGTCTCCAAATTGTTACAAAATATTTGAATTTTTTCCTATAGGCTCCTCCTTTACGGGTGTGCTTACTTGGGACTCATGGAGCAGGTAAAACTACTTGTGCACGACAGATAGCAGACGAGTTAGGCATTTTCCATATTCAGTTTGAAGAGTATTTACAGGAATTGATCTTACCCAAAACTAAAGAGAAAATTGGGCCCCATTTTGATGAAGAACCTGAAGAAGATGACAATAAAACGCCAATTCTGTCACAGGAACTGGAAGACTCCTCTCAGACCACGACTAAAACTGAGACTGAGAAAAGCAAACAGGTAATAATCTGTTCTTTTTATGTCCATACACAAAGTAACAATTTTCAGACCAGAATACGAATTTTCTATAAAATTTGAGCTTGATAACAATCACTAATGTTAAATTATTTACTTGATGAAATTTGGAAATAATACTTCTGACAATGTTTTCTTATGAACAACACAAACATTCTTCAAAACATTTCCAAGAATGATATATAGGGTTTTTTTCTAAATAGTAGAGATAGATGCTAAATGGGGCAAAGGAAGACAAACTGAGAAAAAAAAATTAAGGTCAGAAAAATAATGGGAAGGTATGGTTTCCTTTAAGCATTTATAATATGCAAGTTCAGTCTGGTGCATGTGTTTCAATTGCACAGGAGTTTAGAAATGTTCACCAGCAGTGCTCTCTGCATTCTCTTGGGGAAAAAGAACAGAATGCCTCTACCAGCTCTTCAGTCTGATCATCCCTTGTCAAAAAATCAGAAATATTTCACTGTTCGTAACAGGGTAAACTAGTATTTTTTTAATATGGTAGGTTTTGTAATCTGGATTGTAGTATTGTCTTCTTGTAATGGCAGCAGAGTTTCAAACCAGAAAAAACTCTTAGGTAACATAAAATATGCCTAGTAGTTAAAAAACTGTTTCAAATAGCTGGATATTCATGATATTGATAAAATAATTAATGAATGATTAATGATTCCAGAAAATTAGTTCTTTTTCTTAATCAGATTGAATACTGGTTCAAAATTGTTATAAATATACATTCTAAAATGGTATCTTATAGGGTGTAATTTCCCTGAATGATAAACATTTACATAAATGTTTATCAAGAGAGAGTGATTCCTTTTATTAGACAGTGACATATTGGGAAAAACAGACAAGGTTTCAATGCAAATGAATTCTTCTTTAGACAGCGATGGATATGATAAAATCGTTTATTGTGTGGAGAAGTCTCAACACAGGTACATAGCATATAAATCTTTCAAAAAATGCAGAGTACAAAGAAATTTAAAATCTACCTAGCAGACAATACAAATAAGCATTTATGCAACTCCCAAAGCTTCAGGAAGAAGTTTCTGCATCACATTCTAAGAGCCACTTTTTTTTGCTACATTTTTGCTACAGAGGAGGCATACATGAACAACATTGAGGCACAGTATTAGGAAAATGAGCACTCAATGGAAGTGGAAGTACTGTGTACAGCTCTGGGGTCCCCAACATAAGAAGGACATGGATCTCTTGGATCGAGTCCAGAGGAGGGCCACGAAGATGACTGGGGGGCTGGAACACTTCTCCTATGAAGACAGGCTGAGAGAGATAGGGCTGCTCAGCCTGGAGGAGAGAAGGCTCCAGGCAGACCTTACAGCAGCTTTCCAGTACCTGAAGGGGCCTACAAGAATGCTGGAGAGGGACTTTTTACAAGGGCATGGAGTCATACAACAAGGGATAACAGTTTTAAGCTGAAAGAGGGTAGATTTAGATTAGATATTAGGGAGAAAGTCTTCACAACAAGGGTGGTGAGACACTGGAACAGGCTGCCCAGAGAAGTTGTGGATGCCCCCTCCCTGGAAGTGTTTAAGGCCAGGTTGGATGGGGCTCTGAGCAGCCTGGTCTGGTGGAAGGTGTCCCTGCCTATGGCGGGGGGTTGGACCTAGATGGTCTTTAAGGTCCTTTCCAATCCAAGGTGAGCTTTTGATGAAAGACACTGAAAAGACTGAGATGCTCAATACCTTCTTTAACATGGTCTTTGTCAGTACAGTCTGTTCTGTGGCCTTCTAGGTTTCTGTGCCTAATAGGAAAGCATGGGTAAAAAGTGGTACTACTCACAGCAGAACAGGATCAAATTTGGGATTGTTTATGTAATCTGGACATGTACCCGTCAATGGGGTGCATTCACAGGTGCCGAGGAAGCTGCCAAAGGTGCATTCAAGGCCATCCTCTATTGTCTTGAAAAGCAGGGGAGGTTCCCCAATAACTGGAAGCCAGTGTTCCTGATGAAATAATACAAGAGCAGGTAATATTGGAAACAAATGCTTCAACACAGGTAGAGTATAGATCAAAATCATAGCTGTAAGAACAAAAATTCAAGTTTCATCAGTTAAATCTAAGAGCAGGTTCTTTTGGCAAGTCAGTTTACAACTTGGACATTCCAGCCAGAAATATAGCAAGTGCTCCTGGCACTGATGGTTATGGCTGGCTATCAGCTCTATTTTTTTGGCATCAATCCATGTCTTACACAAAGGCACTTCTGTTATTTTTTCCTTATTATCTTTTTGTCTGCTGGTAAGCATTTTTCTCCTACATTAATATTTTTTTCTCACATTTCTTGTAAAGCGCTTTATCTGATGGCATGACCAAAGCACAGCTGATGCAATTGCAGTTCAGTTTAGAAACCTGTTCATTGGTCCATGCACAAAAGTCTAGAAAATAAGGTTATGGACTCACTAAGCATTTCTCTGAGTATGACTACCAGCAGTCTGACCAACTAGCCTGTTTTCCACTGACCCACTACCTCTCCAAAATCATTTTATTTCATTTGATTTGTATCATTCTCTTTCACTTTGGTGAAAGACACTAGATGTTTATCTATCAAGCTTAAGGTAAATTTCAGCTATAATAGTCAAAGCAAAAATACTAAAGGCAAACAAAACACCACGCAGTCTGGGAAACTCAGCAAAAAGGTATCATCCTGGTTGTTTTACTATGTGTCAACCAAAGCCCTCGCAGCACTGACAGGTCTGAGGAACAACCTCATCGTTCGAACCACCCCTATGCGGGGTGTTCTCTTTTCTGTGCCCAGAATATACATCTCGTGTTTCGTTTCTTTTATCAAATACAATTGCTGTTTCAACAATTCCTCTGTAGTGGTGGTGTCAGTGATACATTTTTATATGTTTTAGTGTTTTCTCCCACTTCACACATTTCTTTCAAGATGCATTTCTGTTACAGATCTGTCTACTGCTTTGCCTTCTTAGGGATCTGTTATGCAATACTATCATCTTTTAAAATATACGCTGTGCCAGGCACTAGAGAAAACATTACTCACACACACTACATTAGACCTGTGGCTTCCAGCATATTTTCAAGTTCTTTTGGCTACGTTATCAGAATAGAAGTCAGGCACAGGAATTCGTATTCAGGCATGTCCTTGCAGCAAGCAGCTCCCTACCATCATTTTGAGGATTCCTGAATCACTTTGGATTCTTTTGTTAAAAAGCGTTATTCCTTTGTTTTCTGACAGGTTATGCTAACAAAATCTTGAGCAATTCGGGTTAATATGACTACTACATGTGGAAAGGGCAGCAGAACTTTGCAATGAATTCACAAAAGAATCTCACAGGACAACTTAAATGCATATGCTGAGAGGGATGGGAGAATACCTAGCTGCATGTTAAGTTTTCTCTCCAAGTGACTTTGGATGCAACTTAGGTGCATGTTTGATGGCCACTGATATTTTAAAAACACACTCTTTTGGTAGTGTATGTCTAGTCTTCTTAAACAAATATAGGTGACTTTTTACAAACAAGACCTTTATAATGTATGGCAGAAAAAGTATTGAACTCTTTAAAGGACACCAGATACATTTCTCTTGTAAACTTTGCCATTCTGTTTTCAGGAAAAAAATATCAACTAACTAGAAAATAATATTTTCCTCTGAATATTACTATGAAAAATTAACACAGCAGGTTGGGAGCAGTGATGTTTTCTGATGTCTAATGTTGTCCTTTATCTAGTATGCTTGTAAAAACATGCATTTTGGTATTGTGACTGATGTAAGCTAATCCAGAATCACCAATCCATACCCTCTTTTCATTCCTTTTACTGCACTTTGTGTTAGAAGTCCTTCTATGAGAAGTGCACCCTCAGCCATAAACAGTTTTTCACAAGAACTTAACAGCTAGACTTGGTATTTGAATGCTCTTTATTTGACTAGTCATTAATACTACTACTGCTCTGTAGAACAATGCTATCTTTCTGATTTCTAGTCATGTGCCTCTACCCAGGAACCTTACATATCTTTGACATCTTTCTTTGGATTGCATCAAAAGATAAAAGTTGCCTTTTAAAAGTAAAAAAAACATTCTGATGTAGAGCAGATAAGTCTTCCAGCATAAGAACATGTATAACTAAGTGGAAAACTTCCTGTAGGCAATTAGGAGAAAGTATGTTTATTTCAGTTTCTATTCCTCTGAAATGAGCATATTTATAATTAAATACTTAACAGTTGTGCTTGGTTTTCAGCTTCATTAAAACTCATACAGTAGCAATTGCCCCAACTCTAGGGAAGTACCCAACCCCAAGCACGTGGAAAATATCCCAAAATGTATAATGTAGTACAGTGAAATGTGGCAAATGAGTTTACTTTGTTTCTGCTGGTTTAAATCAAATGAAGACAGTACTTTACCTAGTCAAAAAATAATAAATGTGTCACGTAGATCTTTCTTTCTTTCTGGTTTTTTTTTTTGTGAATTTTCTTTATATAAAGGAAGTGGAGTTAACTGATGAGGAAGAAGCAATCAAAGCAAATCTAATGGATAATGAGGCACTGCCTCCAGAAGTCCTTGATAACATTGTTCTTGACTGGTGGAGGAAAGAGCCATTCAGGTAACTGTAATTAGATTATCTCTTTCTTTAATTAATCTTAGGAAGTGTATCATCCATTGTGTCCAAAATTACAAATTACTATTGCAGAGATTATTTCAATGCTCTTGTACCTCTTCTGAATCATGACCTACCCCGCAGTCTTGCTTTTGTTGCTCTGTTTTGCTTGCTATTTTGACAGTCACATAATGTCTCATGCGTTCTACACAGGACTGGGCAAAAGTACTTAGCACACTTGAATTGGATTAAATCTCTTAAGTAGCCGGGTAGGTAGTTTTTGTGGTCTTACAGGATAGATATGTAAATGAACCTTTTATGTTTTCATGTAATTAATAAACATAAACTTGGGGAGGAATAACCCTGTGTACCACTACAGACTGGGAGCTGACCTGCTGGAGAGCAGCTCTGCGGAGAAGGACCTGGGAGTGCTGGTGGACAACAGGCTCACCATGAGCCAGCAGTGTGCCCTTGCGGCCAGGAAGGCCAATGGCATCCTAGGGTGCATTAAGAAGAGTGTGGCCAGCAGGTCGAGGGAGGTGATCCTCCCCCTGTACTCTGCCCTGG
>VZSC01019790.1:93014-113991 GCA_013398225.1 Steatornis caripensis | reverse complement strand
TTACTGTGAGGGTGCCAGAGCCCTGGCACAGGCTGCCCAGGGAGGCTGTGGAGTCTCCTTCTCTGGAGATGTTCAAAACCCGCCTGGACGCGTTCCTGTGCAACCTGCTCTAGGGGCACCTGCTTTAGCAGGGGGTTGGACTGGGTGGTCTCCAGAGGGCCCTTCCAACACCTACAATTCTGTGATTCTGTGAAACATGGAGAGCTGGAATCCAGCTGCAATTATTGGTTTCCATATATTGTAAATATTGTGTGGAAAGAAAAGACAAAAGATCAATGGTCTCCAAAATAACACAAAATCAGGTTACCTTGTGTATTCATCACAATCTGCACTCCAGTGATGTATCCACAACAGGTTTTCTTTCATATCAGAAAGTACATCCACTGTGATAAATGTGGATTATTGTTGGATCAATAAATAAGATCATCAACGCCTAGAAAGCAGACTGGCTTTTTAGGATGTAATTTCAGCAGGGAAAATCTCTTCTTCCATATCTTATCTATTCCATTCATTTCCATCCAGACATAGTTGCTGGCTTGATTATTAGGTTTCAATTCTTAACAGTATGAGAAATGCCTTAAAAAGAATAAACTTTTATCCTGTTAGCCCAGAGATAGGGGACGATGTTCTTTTAATGGTGTAAAAATAGAGAGATTAGTTTTAGAAAAAAAGAATGCACCAAGACAAAAAATTACCCAGCATTACACATCATGTTGTGATATTATATTATATAAATTCATACATTCGGTTTCATCAAGGACTGTATAGCATAAGAGAACCTTCGTCACAATGTATATCACGATCGATATCCTCCTCCTCAACTTTTTCCCACATCATCCAGGACTGCCTGTTCTTCCATCCACTCCCATTCCTTGTAGCTTCTTTGGTTTTCTGCAGTTTTTATAATGTATCCTATTAAGGTCTAAAGTAATAAAGAGAAATATAAACACAACATTCAGCTTTACAGAACTACTCATCTAATTTGAGATTCTAAGAACTCCAACAAGCCATAGTGTTTTCCAGGCATATCTGACCTGTTTTTCATATCTGCAGGAAGGGAGATGTAGGTCACGCTAAGTGGCAAAATTCTCATCCTATACTAGAGAAGAAATTGTGGGGCATTTTTGAAAAATAAATTTTTAGGTGACAAGATTTCTGTGGCAGGTGTTACCAAAATAATATTTGGGGCACCTTCTACTTTTTTGAGAGCAGTGGCTAACAAGTAATGGATTTAGAGTCACAAAAGCAATACTGAGGACACAATGTATTTTGTTTTTTTGAAGTTATTTTTAAATAATTAATCTCTGTGCATTAAAACCTCAGAATAAATACATTTTCTAGTACACCACTTAAAATACATGGTGAAGTATCAGTTTTACACTGTCAAAAGATAATACCTGAAAGTATTTTTTTAAGTTGACTCTTAACTTATACATTTAATAAGGGAGTTTAAATTTTGTTTTTAATTAATTGCACTTGCACTGTGTTGCACTTTAACCTACATTGCGTAATGACAAATACCTTATTTTCCAATTAGGTCCACGGGATTTATACTGGATGGTTTCCCTCGTACTCTAGATGAAGCCCAGTATTTGTCAGAACGAGGACTCTGTCCTGATGTTGTGGTTTATATTCAAGTAGAAGAAAGTGACGTTCTTGACCGTCTTTTTCCTCTACGTCTGAAAAAATGGAAAGAAAGACAGTATAAAAAAATGGAAAATAAAAAGAAACTGAAAGACCTGAAAGCAAAAATAAGGGTAAGTTTTCACTCCTGTCTACTTTTTTGTAATTTCAGCAGCACGGATCTGAACACAGATTCCAAAACTCCCAAAGCAGTGAAGAACACACAGAGAAACAGATATGGGAGCCTGGAGACACAGCCCCATGCATGCACAGCATTCCTAGATTTACCATAAGAACGAAAAAGAATTTAGGACTCCTTTCCTCCTTTGTGCAATTAATTCGTGCAGGAGTTTAGATATCTTGCAGCCCAAGAAAAGCGTCAGACATCGGGAAAGTCCTGGACAAAAGGCAACGAGATGGAGGGAGTGAATATGGCAAAAAAAAAAAAGAAATACACAGCTCATGCACAGTACTGTTGTTGCATCCTGGATTCCCTGAGCATGGGCTGTTGAGTTGATCTGCATTGGTCTGATCTCAGTTTGGGTGCCAGCATTACAGTGTGCAAGAACAGCAATTACAGGTTGAATCCCCATCAACCCCACTGGCCTTAAGTATATTACTTCTGAGTTAGGATTTAGCCATCAGCTATTTGACATGTGTCTACTGAGTATGTATAGGGGACTATAATTCAAATGCTTATAACTTGGTCAAAATTGGGCAGTTTTAAACAGGCACAGGGAAAAGCACACATTTAATACTATGCTCAGTCACCCCTTTGCCAAATGGCAGCAACACCTGTAAGTTTTGAAACTCTGTAGCTTACCAATAACAACACAGTATTTTCAGTGTGATCAGAAGCACAGTCTTTTTTCTCAGCTAATCTCAATCTCAGAAGCTGGCAAATTACTTTTACTAAAATTTACTTACATGTTCACCTAGTAGAGAGGTATATCTGGACTGCAAAATTTCAAGCTGCACAGATAGCATTTTCTAACATTAGAAGCAACTAGAAACAGGCGGAAAGAACATTAATTCTAGGTCACAATACCAGTTCTCAGAGGAGAGCTTTTATTAGCAAATATTGTTTTCTTACATCTTTTTTTCACTAACAGGATGAGAGGATTGCTAGAAGAAGGGAAGAACTTTTAGCAGAACAAAAACAAAAGAAACAGGAGGTAAGAAAACAAGGTAAAAAGATTTTAAATAGAAGTGTTTGCATTTTTATCTTAGAAATTTCTAGAGCTTTTAGTCACAGTTTTCAGGGCAATGCAGAATAGTAAAAATGTGATAGACTGTCATAAACTTCTACTTTCAAAAATAATTTGAAACGACGTTTAAATTGTTTTAGAAACTATTGACTCATGAACACCAAAACCAATTTTTTAAAAAATTCTCAATATATGCTCCAATTCAGCAAAATACTTACAATTGTGTTTACTGTATCTAATTTGTAAGCATAAGAGTAGCCCCGCTAATTGCAATTAAGCCTGTGTTTTAAATACCCTATCAAATGCATGGTTAATCCAGAATAGGACTGTACCAAGATTTCTGCCCAAACTCAATTACAACGTATATTTATAAATGCATTAATGTACTACCTTACTGATCATGAAATTCTGTCAGCTACACCTTCAGCAAACAAGCTTGTTTATAAAAAGTCTTGCCAAACTATAATACCGTGTATGAATAAAATAGTCCTCATCAAAATTCAGTGTAGCACTTCAGTTTTTTAAGCACTCTTGGAACTGGTACAATGCTTCACTGTATGCACTATGCAATGCCTCTTTATTTTCTTCTGAAATATGATTCTAGAATTTACTAGATTTTTGCTTATGATAAAGGATACCCCAAAATGAGGTTTTGTTGAATTAATGATTTTTCTAATTGAAAAGAGACAAGAATGCCGTATGTTCCTTCAAAACATCTGTATCATAGACATGAAACAACAAAATATTTTACCTTTATAGGCTTTAGCAAATAAGGAGCATTATGATGCCACTGAGGAGGAAGATGAGAATGAAAATGAAGATGTTGAAGCTATACTTGAAGAAGAGTTTTCAGAAAAAGAAGAAGAGGCTGAAGAAGAACAGGAGACTAATGCTGTTGACCGCATACAAAATGAAATTGCAGAAAACTTTGGTTCAGAAATAGACGGTTTACAAGCTGTACAGGTACCTGTTACACTGCTTATTTTGTTAAGTTATGTGAACACGATGCAAGAAGAGTTTTCAGTTTTATTTGTCAAATTTAAAAGTTATAGCGCACAATCATGCTACTGTACTCATGATCTAAATATATGAGCAAGATGAAGGCTGTAGTGAGAAGGTATCTACTTTAAAAAGTGTATAATTTATAAAACTAATATTGTGGGGAAAAATACAAAGGAAACTTTTGCATAGACCTACCTAGTCTTGGGGTCTTTATTTCTTTTTTGATAGGTCAGTTGATGCAGGCAACCAAACTAGAGAGTCATAAGTATATGAACAATATTTCGAAACAACTTTTAAGGCAAAATTCTTATTAGACAACTTTAATTTTGTAATACAGTTCTTAGTAACCTAATTTTCTTGAAATCAGTGCAATTACCTATGGTGAGGTAACCCCATCTAACTTTAGATATCTGTAATGTTAATGCCCACATCTCAGGTGGTTAAGTAGATTGGTGCCATTTGTTTAATATATACTAAGTATCTTACTTCAGGAGGAAACTTATCATGACTTAGAAGAAAATCTGTCTACTGACCAGAGAGAAAGTTTACAGAAGTTGATAGCCAAGACATAGATGTAAGATTTGCAAAATGAATCCAGTCTTTACCAACACCATAAGTGCACCTGATTCAAGGTTCATTTTATTTTAATAGTTAATGGATTAAATGTAGATGAATTAAGAATAAACTCCTAACATTCTTTGCACTACAAGGAAGTGTAAGCTGTGCAGAAAAGATTAATGTTTTGTGCTCAGAGATTCACCTTTCTGTTAATTTTGGGAAAAGGTGAAATAAAACTACATTCAACTTTCAAAAGTGACCATAAAATGTCATAATTTTATTGAATGCATATAATGCATATAATAATGTATCCCAATGATAATCACAAAAATAATTTTAGGTGTTCTGAATGAAGCTTGTGGCTAATTCCACTTTTCTGAATTTGCAAAATAGAATTGGTAAGAATTTAGGCTAAGGCCCACAGGAGATGAGAAACAAGAAATCAGGTAACAGCCTTAGCTCTTTACATGACCAATACAGTCTTTCAACTTAAAGCTAGTGGAGTACCATAGTTCTCCGAGCATTTTCCTCTCTGTCGTTTGGGAGCATATTGTTTGTTTCATTAGTAAACTGATAAAAAATTTGATCAGAAAACAAACAGCAATTAAGAGAGTCAGCAACTTTTTTTCCCCGAGAGAATCGGCAACTTTTGTTTCCCTCAAGAAGTACATAAATCTCATCGACAAGGGAGGTGACTGGTGGTTTGGAATTTATTATATTGAGTTCTGCTTATGACAGTAAGTGCAAAGATCCAAGAATGTGGTTCTATACAGATACTACATATAAGTTGAGGAATTACACAGAAGTAGTGTCATATAATAGAATTATATATTGGGACTAGATACTACTAATATCCCCTAGTTATGGCTTAGTCAATATTTTTCCCATTATTTTTTTCATTCCAAGAACATTTACACCTTCATAAAAAACTTTAAGTAACTTACTATTCCTTATTCATTATTCAACACTCTTCTTTATTGTTCTCTGATTCTTTAATTGTTGGTCCTCTTTGAGATTGTGGAATCTTGGTCTTTTATGGAAAATAAATGATGACAATAAAACACAGTAGCACTTGTAAAATTATGAGGTTGCTAGAAATAACTGTGTAGAAAATGGATTGTTTTTATATTTTAGTTGAATAAGATGCAGAATAGTAAGCCACAAGAGCAGCAATATTTTTCAAGCGTAACTAAATAAGCCATCCTAAATTGTCTGAAGTAGGGAAGGAATGATATTTAATTATTTTTTTTAATGAAAGGTCCTTCTCAAGCTTTAGATTTATCAGAGTAGATTCCTCAAAGTTAACTGTCAGATTGTCTGGGGTTTTTTAAATAGTGTGATACTTAATATAGTCTGAGTAATTTAAACTTCAATGGGCAGGAAGACCAATTCTCATCTCAATAAAATTTTGCTGATTTACGCTGATTGAGAACATGTTCAAGAAACCGTTGATAGTTCACAGAAAATCTTGCTGTCAGTCATTATTAAAAATCTGATCATGTTTATTTCATTATGTTTTCATTAACCAGGAAGAACTGGAAAAATTGTTAATACCACAAATCAAGATCAATGGAGGACGGAAGCCTCACATCGTACACTACCAAATATATAGCAAGCTGAATTCTCTAATGGAAAATCGTGGAAGCATTTTTGAGAAATGTTACCCAATAAGTTTGCCACTTGCACATAAGATGCTACTTTTTTCATATAAATTTCCAAGTTCTTTTGGTCAGTGGGATCCAATCAAGGTAATGTTCTTAAATAGCTGGAGAATATTTTCTAGAAGTAATACTTTTAAAAAATGTATTTCGTATAAAAAATATTATCAGACAGTAGCAGCTAATACTAGAAATATTTATGAAAACTACATTACTGAATCAAAACTACACTACTGAATACACAGAAAATACAGCAAGCATTGATAATAAAAGGTGTTAGTCTTTTCAGTGTTGCAGCTAAATTAAGGCTGAGAGACATTTGGTAAAATCTGTTAGCATTAGCGACACAATTAAAGGTGGTATCAAATCAAAAAGAAATGCCTAATTCTTAATGATCCACAAAGCACAGGACAACAGAGAAGGTCTTAAAGACTTCCAAAAGCAGTGAAAACAAGCTGAAAGGATTTGGGGTTTGAATTTGTGAGAAGGCACACAGATGGCCACCAGCTTTAGCAGTGGCAAAAAAGTAAACCAACAAATGTTAAATGTAAGTAATTCATCAGCAATAATTCTTTGCTGTGAAAATTTACAAATTTTGAAGAGCAACAAATCTAATTCCATAGTATTTTACTGGAAATTTGAGGTCAGGAAGTACTCACGTCTATCCCCAAAAGTGGTCTGACAGTTTTATAGGTAGCAAGTAAAATGTTACCAGGTAAATTTTTGGTTTTAATGCTAGAAATAAAAGCAAGTTTGATTGTGAGTAAATCAGAAATAAAAAGGAGGATTGATTAAAAGAAAACCCGGTGAACAAGATACAGAAAACAGGAAGTTCCTGAAGGAAACATACTTTGGCCTTCATTTTACTATGCTAATTAATCAAGTAACTTTTATTCCCTTTTGTACAGTCATCATGTTGGGTTTTTACCTGTTCCAAATCACACTTATCTTTCTTTAACCTTGGCAATCAGAGCTGTATACGGATCAGCTCTTATTACAGCTTTATATAATCAAAATACTTAAAATGTTTTAGGATCAGAATTGCCTTTTCCATGGCTGCATCAAATTGGCATCTAGTCATCTAGGGACATATTAATAGAAGCAGATATTTCTTCTCTTCTGTCATTTACAATTACTGAACCCTAGCTTATATGTGAAATTCTTATTAGTCCCTTCATGCTAGACCTTGCACTTTGTTCTATTAGATTTCACTACATTTTTGTCATTCCAATTCTCTAATTCATTCATTTATGCTGTATAGCATTTTTTTACCAACCAGAAAGTACAATTCGGTTAGAAGAAAGAAGTCATAGAAAGCTATTAGATAAAATCAGAGTGGTGTGCTGACAGTGGAAATGTACTTGCAGACAATAATGAAAGGGAAATACGATCATTTTGAGGGTATTTTAGGATGTAATAGAAATGATGAAATTGATTAAGGACCAGAGGGTTTTTTTGTAGAAAGGCAGATAGAGTATATGCCAATTACTTTTAGATTAAATTTGGCGGGGAGGGAAGGAGTTATGCAACTGATTAGATAAGCAGAGAATAAAAATGATGAGCTGAGGGAGGAATGGGAGCAGATATACAGTAGAACATACTCCTGATGTCTTATAAATTGAGGGCAAGCACTGTGAAATCACTTGATGCAGAAGTAGGAACCTAAGAATCAGAGAAGGGGCTGGCAAGGTAATGCCACGCAACAGAACAGTCCCATCCTTTACTGTAAAAAACAGATCAACTTATCTATATATTTACTGACTCCTTCAAACAATACTACTAGATTTGTGAGGTATGATTTCCCTCTACAAGAAGCTGAGTTGGCTCTTCCCCATTATTTCATATGTATGCCTGTAACTACTGTTTTTTTCCTTAATATATTTCAATTTATTCAATACAGGGTCAGATTTACTGGACTGTTCACCAGGATCCACCCTGGAGGCCTTTTGAAACAATGGTCACTTTCCCAACCTTCCTTTTTTTGTGGAAGGAAAGCAATAGGTTACATATTAGTTGGTAACAATTTCGCTTCTGAGTCCCCTTAGAACTGTGAGGTGAATGCCATCTGGTCTGGGCAAATTTTTCTACAGTTGTCAACAGTTTGTTCTAAAACATCTTTTATTGACACTGTAAGAGAGTCACTCCAAGAAGGGCAGCAACAGGGACATGTCTAAGTTCTTCCACAGTGAACAGTGGTGCAGTGGTGCAAGGAATTAATTTAGCATTTATTTAGCACTGCTCTTACATCACAATGATCCACCAACACAGCAGACTTTCTAGTGGGCTGTCTGATGTGTTTGAAAAGATTTCATCAGCAGCGTATGCATTTTACCAAAAGCTTTTTTGGCTTGCCTTGTGGTTTTACAGTTCACCACAATGTAAGTATCAATATTCTTTTCTGTTTCCTTCATTTGTACATGACTTCTGCTGAACACAATATTCTCAGTATATATTCTACTGTCAGGCAGATAAGTGGTTTTAATTCACAGAGGACTAAGGTTATTTTCTTTATTCTTTGAAAATTAAAAAAAGTATTATGTTATACCTCTGTGACTACATTCTCTTGATGGGCAGAAAGTGTTATGGTACCATCTACTGGAAACAGTGAATATTCTCTCTCTCATCAATGTTTACTTCGGTTTTTTGTACAAGAATTGCATACGAATGGAAGTTCCTCAGACTCGGACAACATACTATGGCCATATGTATGGATTTCAGAATGTTTTGATGGTTTGTTTCATACAGTTGGTACTCCTCTACCTGCCTATAAAGCCACTTCTGTGGGATGGAGGGAGAGGAGGCTGTCAAACCTAATCATCTGCTTCCCATTTTACATATGCTACAGCTAAGCGAAGGAGAAGTAATCAAGCCGCAACAAAGCCATGAAAACACAGTTTTCCCTGTAATCCATCGACAATATGTTTATTTCTTTTCAAGTAAAGAAAATAAAGAAAAATTTATGAAAAATCCCATCAAATACATTCGTCAGCCAAAACCTAAACCACCTGTGCCAGTTAAGATTGCAATCGTGGGACCACCAAAATCTGGAAAGACTACAGGTAGGAGCCAGTATTATCTCTAAAGCAAAACCTTATCTAATGACTGAAGCAGTATCTGTCATTAGTGCTATTAAAAAATCATAAACCATTAATATTGTTGGTCTTCCTGCTTTTCTTGCTGGGCATAGAATCCTTTAGTTACATTCTCTAGTGTCTCATTTTACAGTCAGATACTTGTGCATTGTCCATCTGAATTTTATCCCTTTTAACTTTTAAGAAGTTAGTTATCTGGACTGGCACGTAGAAAATCCAGACTTATACTATTTATACCCCTTGTATTATTTCTGATTATTTTTAGTTGTTTCTTTTTTCTTTCAGTCAATATGAGCTAATGTAAAATGAAGAAATATTCCTAGGGTCAAAGACCAGGACCCAAAACTCCACATTCCCTAGTCTGTTTCCAAACTTCTAGATCATAAAAACAAGATTTCTGTCTTTCTCCCCTCTCCTTCTTCCTCCATGACTCTTTCAATCTACAAGTCTCTGCCTTTAACTGGAAGAGGAGAAAATTCAGCTTACACCATAGCTTAATGATTAGAAGAGGATGTTAGAAAAAGAAGAGACGCGTTCAAATCGTCTCATATTAAGGAGGAAATTTTAACTTCCTATCATTTCCTGGATAAATTAGCTAACTGCTAGGCTGTTCTGTAAAAGAGGCAGCAGTGGAAACATATTTTCTAAGATATTTTGTAATAATACTGACTATTGCTGCTGAGGTTTGTGCTGAACTGAACTTGTTGGTGCATTGGGCATGCTCTGCACATAAGCAAAGGTTTGGGCCCTTTAGGATGCTAAGCAGGGTTAGGTACCTATTTACCAAGATTATGCATTGGAAATGACCCAGGGAATGAGCTGTGCAGTTAGCTTCTATGACTAAGGATATACTTTAACAGACTGCTAGGTTGTGATGTTGCTTACACAAAAGTTGTGCATTGAAATCAAAATGTTTTGCAGTTGCCAAGAAATTTGCAAGTGTATACGGGTTACTGCGCCTGAGTATGGGAGATGCTATACGGCTAGTGTTAAACAATCAGCCAGAGAGTGAGTTGGCACTTAGGTTGAAGTGGCATCTTCACAAAGGACTGACCGTACCTGATGAACTGGCCATCCAGGCGCTAGATGTGGCTCTGATGAATCACGTGTGTAACACCACCGGGTAAGAGTCTTGTTTGGGTTTCAGGGGTTTTTTCAAGACAGGCCAGTCCCCTTCATAGGCACTGATTCCCATGTTATCACTGTAAAACAATTTCACTACAACACATCAGTGGTTTTGCATTAAGAAAATAATACGTCCAAAATGACATTCTTCACATTACTCTGGGAAACCAGACTAAAGCATAATNTGGGTTTCAGGGGTTTTTTCAAGACAGGCCAGTCCCCTTCATAGGCACTGATTCCCATGTTATCACTGTAAAACAATTTCACTACAACACATCAGTGGTTTTGCATTAAGAAAATAATACGTCCAAAATGACATTCTTCACATTACTCTGGGAAACCAGACTAACGCATAATTTTCTGCAATTTTCAAGTCGGTATATTCCAGTAAATCCAAGTAATAAGCTTTGTGAAAGTTACCTTTTTTCAGTCAATAAGCCAATTATTTTCTATTATCCTTTGAGAACCATTTTGTCTCTCTTATACCAACTTGGACACATCTGACTCTCTTTGGTCATGCGGACTGGTTCAGTACTCAAGGTTTTTTCTGGTTTTGTTAACAACTGAAGTTATTAAGAAGGAACTGAAACCAGTGAGTATTTCTGCCTCATTCATATGTGATCCTGATTTCCTAGGCTCCTTCTCCACCACTGAAACACCTTCCAAACTGGGCAGACTTAAAAAGCTTCATGATCATGATCTCATGACATTCAACTCCTCTCCCTAAAAGAGGAATTGTTACAGGGAAAGGCAATTCTGGAATCTCTGAAAATTATTTAAGCTTGAGATCAGAATTCTTTCAACATTTCTTTCATGTTAAATACTGGAATATTGTTTCAGTATATTTTGCTCCAGTATTGCCTAGTATATGAAAAGCATTTCTTCTTCAATACGATTCAAGAAACTCTTCGAGTACTGTAAATCATTTTACTTTTCACTTTGAAAACAACTCTTCCCAATTCATATGGAGATTTCCCATAGTTAAAATTATGTTTCTGAATGACCGATGTGTCAGAATTCTAAAGTCCACCATTTTTGTAAGTCAGATCCATCCACTTACATTCCTATACAGTTTGCCCTTTGTGTGTTTCCTTTACTCTTCATAGACTAATTCAAGAATAATTTCTTATTCTATCTACTTGATTGGAGTTTTTTTAATTTGATTGTAAATTCTTAGGAATGAAGGCTGTGTCTATCAAGTCAGGGCAGTGATAACTTCATGGCATGGGTGCAGACTTTTGTCTGTATTGAGAATGTACTACGAATACACATAGTCTTAATGGTTAATTAGAAACTGACTTCTTAGGAAAACTGTTATTCTGTTTCCGTTTGTATGCAGAGTTGTAATTGATGGATATCCTATAACAAGAAAACAAGTAAAACTCTTGGAATCAGCCAGGATAATTCCAGTGAGAATCTTTGAATTAGAAATGGATGCAAAGGAAGTGTTCAGAAGAGCACTGCTGGATAAGGAAAGCACAAATAGGTAATGATGCTCCCTGATAGCAATATTTTTACCCACATTATATTGTCATTTCTTTATTGACACGCCTCAGTGCTGTACCCAGAGGGGCTGTATCTAAGCTGGTGATAACCCAGCTGTCTCCGAACTCCACGTGTGCAAAGACATGGGCACCAGTCCCTCTACATTCTAATGCTTTGATTTCCATAGACCAGACATGGAGACATAAGAGGCCAGAGGAATCTGTGGCATGCTCTGGCCAAATCCCCTGATTGCATGAACAAGGTGACAGATGTGCATCACTTTGCACCCACTGTTTAGTTTAATTGGTTTTAATGAAACTCTACATCAGACATGTTACTCATTCACTCTGCCGCTGGAGTTTATTATTAATCAGTTCAGTTATTACCATCATAACGGAAGTTGATACTTCATCTAATAAGCTCTCTTTTAAGTCTTAATTGGAGTTCTTTTTAAAAGACGGAAACAATGTATATTTTAATACTGTATACAATTCATGAGTTACTCATCTAAACCTTTCAAGTCAGCTCGCTCCCTTCTTCTTTGTTTTTCTAAGGAGATAAATATTCTGTTTAAAGAGCTGTTGGTTGTTTCTGAGGAAGAGCAGTAAGTAGTTTATAAACAGACAGAGAATTAAAAAGAACGCAACATTCACCTTAAAATTAAATTGTGTAAGAACCTGGTTCTCATTAGAGGAAGTGTTTCTAAGAAGTCCCAGATAGCTTAGAGCATTATTGCATGTCTCTTTCATTTTGTCTCTTTCTTTTTATCAAGTAATCAGTACAATGCTTAATTGTTTACTGAAAGCCTAAAGACAGTTTGCATTGCAAAAAATTAAATTAAATTAATGCTGTCTTTTTGAAAGTATTTACTTTAAACCTTACATTTTAAATACCAAACTAATTACATTTCAGAGGCTTAAACACAAATCAAATGTGCAATATCAGATATTTCTGAAAGGTACATCTTACAGAGAAATTAATCCTATTAAAACAGAAGTTTATCCTTTTTCTGGCATCATTTAAATTAAGAACCAGAACAGGAAAGGATTATATGTTCTAGTCAAAATATCTCTTCTGGTCTTGCATAATATTTTTAGAGGTCAGATAGATTACTTTCATTTATGTATATGTAAATATGACAGACAGTTTTCAAAACATATCCAAGGATTATGGCTACTTCTTGATTTCAAACAACAGCATAATTCAAAATTAAGCCTGTTTTTCAATGTACAATTGACTTCCATTCTAAAAGTTTCATAGCATTTTGTCTAGGGTACCATTTAATAGTGTACTGGTAGTGTGTGTCTTGTTAATATGTGCTGATACATTCCAAATCCTTTACAAAATTACTGAGTTGTATTTGGGACATACATAGCAAAAGTTTTGCTCTGTGTTTCTAAACACAACTGTCTGATCAGAAGTATCCTGCTTTTCATATGTAACTGGTAATATTTTTAATAAGAAAGATGTATTTCTCAAATACATTCTACAGTTTCAAATAAGCAGAATTTTGTAAAAAGGACTTAAAGTGAACTCTAGAATTTAGACCTGAAATTCAATGAAATTATCTAATCTTCACACTCATATTAAAGCAGTGTTATTTTTCATTGTCTTCAGACCTCCCTACCCTGAACATGACAGCTCACAGATTCTAGCTATTAAAAATTCCTGCTACAAACAGCACATTGATGCAATCAGGACTTACTATAAGAAAGAGCATCAGAACTGGTGTGTGATTGATGCCTTTCAGAGCAAGTGGTGGATCTGGAACAAAGTACTGCAGGAAGTTCAAGTGGTTGTTAAAGAAATCCAGATATACCTGGAAAGAAGAAGAGAAGGTAAAAGAAAAACAACATTTCTCAGAATAATATTCATTTCTTTAAGTAGCTGCAATGTAATGAATGCATTTCAACTTCAACTTGCTTTGGATGAGGCTAATTCTTGGGCACACAGATACCCTCCAATCTTTCAATCCCATCTGCGGAGATCTTGAAGAGATCTCTTGAAGATAGCTCTTGAGGAGAGCAAAGACAAAACCAACTACAGAACAGCCTGTGGCCTTCTTCCAAAGAACAGAGTAACAATAGAACTGAATGAAGTCAGAGGTCTCATGGTCCACGGCAGACTCTTCAACATTGGGGTATAAATCACAAAGGGTACCCCAAAATATAAAAGGGGAACTGTGACTTGCAGCTTCACTTAAGTGTCAGTGGAGGAAGAGGGATGGAGGGGGAAAATGTTAATTTTAAGTTCAGAATTAAGGTTAAATAAGCTATCTGAGTTAATTTCTGTGCTGTGGGAGGAAAACCACTTTTGTCTAAAATAACAGAGCTCCCACTTGAATTTTTGTGTGTCAGCATTGGTCGGGACTAAATATGCCTTTTAAATATGCCTGTACAGTTTAACTAGAATTCCTCTGAATGACAGACTTCCTTATCTTATGTCCACCTTTTGGTTTTAACTTTTACAGCTCTGTGGCTGCACCCTTCTTAAAAATTGCAGTCATAAGCCAAAAAAAATTTAAAATACATTTATCTTTTTCACATCAAGCTTGAAAAGCACAATTTTTAAATAGTTTGGGTTTTATATGACATTTTATTCAAGACTTTGAATACATTTCATCCAGATAGACAGTAGCATTTGGAAGACATGGATGAATAGAGGGGAGGCTTTCATCACACCTTGTACTCTTTCTCACCAATGTAAAGAAATAAAATAATAGCTGGAATGTTCCTTCGTAACACAGGGGAGTAAAACAATAAATCATAAATAAAACTCTCCCAGGGAAACAGACTAAAGTTAAGCATGCAGAGTATCCCACATTATTAGTAACTATTATATTTCTTAAGGGCTAGAAAAATATTAAAATTAATAGGTAAAATGGGTGACAACTTCATTTTAATATCTATAAAAATTACTATTTTAATTCTCATTATTTCCTATCATTGTCACATGATGAATTATCATCTCTTCAGAACTGCAACATTACTGAATAGAAATGTTTGATGTTTCTGTCTCTCTCCTTAAGAAAACAGTAACATTAATTGCTTTTATTAACAGGAAAAGCAGCCGGCATTGCTGATTTATGTATCACTCCCGAAGAGCTGCAGTATCGGCTGGGGGAGTTTGGACAGTACTGTCCTGTTAGCCTTGCAGAAAAGGGTGAATTGGTTGACTGCTCTGTAATGTCGTCATTGCAGTTTGCTGCAGAATTTCGAGGACACTATTACAAAATGGCTTCACAGGAAGAACTGGACGTAAGTGTCAAAAAGCAGGTCGGCAGGGGATTATGGCAAGAGGGAACATTGTTTCTTGGATTCTTTGATACCATACAGAGAGACGCAATATGTAATCTGAATTACACTAGTGGTGTTAGTATTCAAGCTTTTGTTCTCTATACTTCTGCTATCAAACATCCAGGCAGACAAAATGCAGCAGAGGGTCCCTTCAAACCAAAGCTCCTCTTACAAATTGTCATAGATCAAATATTCATTTTAAAACATCTACTTCCTCCTTTCTCCATCTGTTTTGGGGAAACCAGGGCTAGAGAGTGGCTAATGATAGCAATGGAGAGTGATGGATGGTGGGCGGATAGTGATGACTTCAACTGAGAGTGGGCTGGAAAAGAAATTATTTACCCAAGAGCAGCAGCAGCAGCACAGCACACGAAGAGTGGTGATGTAGAAGAAATTAGTATCTAAATTGTGTAAGCCAGTCCTCTGGAGTTTGACTAACAGTCTTACAGTGCTTCTTTCATTGTAAAAACGTTTAATTTCTTTTCCTACAGAAATTCTTGAGCAGACCAGAGGTTTATGTGCCACCACTGGCACCTCAACCTCTCCCACCCCCACATATGCTACCAAAGAAACTGACTGCAGCAGAAGTGAAGGCCTTATTCCCTATAAGTGCTGAAATGCAGGGATACTGTCCAGTCACTTACCTAGACGGAAAACAGAGGTACATCACTGTGGTTTTCATAACCTGAATTACAGATTACATATCCTATATTATAACATTAATGAGGAAATACTTTCCAAGTACTTTTTAATAGCGTTCAGTGTTTGGACAGGAAAAGCAATTCTCTATATTGTGTCCGTGGCTTTGGAAATCAATGTAAAATCACCTTTGGAAACTCACACGGCTAGAGGTTCTACAAGGATCTGTGTTAGCTTACCGTCTTTTGATGAAGACTGCTCGGATATAGTTTGAGTTTTCTCTATCATAAGCCTTCAAAAGTTCAAACAAATCTCACAAAACCTTAGTAGATGCAAAACTAGCTATTACGATTTTTATAAGAGAACCATAAAGCTCCACCGTGAAGTCCCTGCACACTGAGGAAATCAGTGTGCAGGAATGTGTCATCAAGGGAGAACCACAATAGTGAATTCTATGCTGTCTCTCCCTTCTTAATCTCCAGAACAACTGCGACTGGCATTTTCACTAGAGGAGCTCTAAAGAAGCACTGTAAAAGCCCCTCAATAAGCAGATTTGGAGGCAGAGACTTGTAACTGTCAGTCATGTGGTGGAAACTCGGATGATCCAATTGCTACTTTTTTGTAGTTCCTATACTTCCTAAATTACCAGGAGGCTCCCCAGTGGCTCATGAATTTACAACGCACAAATGACATTTTATATTTCTTGTGAATTAACAGTCTTTCTTGCTCCATCTCTTCAGATACGAAGCTTTGGTGCCTGGCAACATCAAGTATGCAGCAAAGTATCAAAATAAGGTATATATATTTGAAAGTGAAGAAAAACTTCTGAAGTTTATGAGGTGAATATACTAACCGCATTTTAATCTTTAATCATGTCACAGTTCACACATCTTGAAAATGCTTACTTTTTATCTGGTTAGGTTACCAGAGAAGTACTGGAACCTGAAGCTTCCACGTAAACTCCCTCCAGTAAAGGAGCCAATACTGCTCACTAAACTTCCCTTGGCTGGATACCTTGAACAGGCCAGTTTTTGCTTTTCTATTTTAAAACATGACTTTGCAATGTATAGTATATCCCACTCAGTTTATTTCATTTTTAATGTGAGTCTTATGTTTATTAATGGGATTATATTACATTGAAAATTGTGTACTTACAATTGAGAGGATTTTTTTAAAAACTTTAATAGATATAATAGATATTTGATAATAGATATCTATTTTAATAGAGAATAATAGATACTTGTAGCTTTAAATGAGAAAATACAAGTAGAGACTACCAGAGGGGAATAATAAACTACAATATTATATGATGGATTTTCTGACTCTTTTGTTTATCTTACCTTGTAAGATTACATTTTGCTTTGATTTTTAACACAAGCCTATCTGGAATCACTTAAGGATAGCTGATTATATTTTGAGACATGAATATGAAATAAAAAATGATTCGTGGTCGCTTCCCTCCCTATTTTATACTATTTGTTATCTTCTACCATTCACCGACTTAGATGTCATCCTATATTGTTAGATTTGCATGACAACCGGATCAGGCTTTGAATATATTTTTGTTCTATATTTCTGTAATGGTCTTCTAAAACTGTTTTCTTTCTTTAGGGAGTAGCAACTTCTCTAATAAAAGCTCTGAGTGAAGTAGGCTGCTTAAAGCCAAAGTTTCCATTCCTAAGTGTAAAGAAAACTGCTCTGCTGTTTGTCGCCTGCCATTTAAAAGGTAGTGTATAAAATAATATGCTATAAAAATAATGAATCATATAAATGCGGTAAATAACTTGATACAACACTGATAACCCATTTGTGTCGTTTTCTTATGTCCAACTTGGGAAAATACTATTAGATTCTGATTTAAGTACATGCTGCCAAGTTTCTTGGAAGTGTGTAAGGACCAGGGAGGAAAATAAGGTTAATGGCATAGGTAGGTCAGTAAGTGATCTCTCACAAATCATGAGACTTTAATGACATTTCATCACCAACAACCTGATGGTCTCAAAAACATTTCTACCATGCATTGTTGGGGGTTTCAAACAGAAAAGAAAATCTTATAATCTAGGTGGTACTACATTTTAAACTAGTCATAGACAACCTGAATTGTCTTTAAAAATTACTAAAATGACTGTTACAAAACACTGCTGAAATACTAGCTGAAGAATGGTTTAGGTGCCTGAATCCTTGCCTTTTCTCAACTGTATCATGCGGTCAAACAAAATTTAACAGACCTTGCCTTGCAGATATTCTGAAGACAACTTTCTGATCACGCACATCTCCAACAACACATCAGCTAAATAAGTAAATGAAAGGTCTAACTGTACTGAAAAACAACTTAAGTGCACATAGAACACCTGTCATTTTCAAGAAAAGCTCTTCTTTTGCACAAGCTCAGTACCAATACACTAAATTATACAGTACAAAATAATAGATATTCATGCAGATTTAATTAGATTTTTAAGTTTTTAGCACAGAGAAATGAAATATTATTTATCGGTCTGCTTATTTGTGAAGTTATCCGGAAAGACCTCAATACTAATGTGATTCGGAATATCCCTATGTTAATTATTTTTAACTTCTTAATTTAATCGACAGTCCAATCGACCACCTTACTTTTCCATAACAAAGAGTCCAAAATTAAAATTAGGTGGTTTCTACTCAGCCCACAAAACAATGATAAATCTCATGGAGCTACCAGAGGTTAGGACTAGTCCTTCACCGAGGAAAGTTGTTCAAGCTTTGTCTCCTGTTTTCCTATCTGGTACTGTTTTGGTTGGTTTTTTGCAGTCCAAGATAGCAGTTGCAGCTAATAATCTTTAATAGTTTGTGATCAGCCTAAACAGTGCCAGCTTTCAGGATTTCAACAGCCTAGTTTGCAGCTCTGCTGTAGCTTTAGTCTACCTTCCAGTACTGCTGGAGATTTCTGGAGCAAGACTGCCACTTCTTCAACCCACCAGTTTTGCTTTTTATAAGCGAACCTGTTCTGTGGGTGAACTTTACCTTGTCTTTTGTTATTTTAAAATTTTACCTGTTCTTTTAGAGAATGGCAATCTTGTTATTTGCCTAAAGTGCTTCACATCCCGTGTTTCCTCATGCAGTTTCCGGAGCCCTCCAGAATTTTCTTGGCCTACCACAGATTTTTGCTAGCATAGCTTTGTTAAGGAAGACCACTGAACAGTGGAGGCACACGATAAGCCCCTCTATGAATGTACAGTTCTTAAGCCAGCAAAACTGCTTTTATACTGTAGTTCCATCCACAAAGACTGTTTTCAGTCTATTGTTAGCGCAGCTTTGCTAACATAACGATGTCCACGCTAGGAATGCTTTGCTCATATATTGCATCGTTGAATCATTATTAGCACTGGATGATGAACTGGAAAGGTTACGGAAGTGCACACATCTCTTCTCATGCAGTGACAAATAGTCTGACCACAGGAATCCAGGAAAGCAAGTTATCTTCTTCTAATACTGGGTAGAACCACTTCCAACTTTCAAGTTACAGCATTCCTGTACACTGAAAAATCTCCCAAATACATCATTATTTATTATTGTGTGTCTCTTCAGAGTAGTCATGCTGTCCTTGATCAAAAACCATATTGTGGTCCCTTGGAAATTTTTTACATCCTATTTCTATCTGAAGTAAGGCTTTCTCGTCTTCAGCTTACGTCACTCTCTAATCTCACATTTAAGTAGGGGACAAGAAACGGTGGTTTGGTTGCTCCTGCAGCTTTTCTAAAAATACTGGATTGCTTTCAGTATCGGACAAGAGAAGGTACAGGTGATCAATCATAAATGCGGAGATATTCATTCCTGGAAAAAAGAGCAGGAAACCGTACAGAACTAGAGTGATTTAGTGCCCTTCAAACTTGGGTCCTGTAAGAGCTATACGTACAGCTATACTGCAAAATCACTCAGAAGCTGTTAAATGCAGCTGTCTACAATTTAAAGCTGGTGGGCTCATGCTGTCCACTTTTTGTAATGAGATATAAAGTACCCTCTACAGGAAAAAAATGGTTATGATTTGGCTGTCTTAAATCACTCCTTCCCCTTTCCCTTAGTGTAACAATTAAAATAATAAAGAATACTCTTGACGATTAGCATTCAACATACAACAACATACGGCTTAAGGCAGAGACGTAAGAAAGAAAGGAAACAATCCTATCTTCTTTGTAAAGTTCTGGGCCTTCACATTTCCCTCCCCCTCTGAAGTATCGGTCACCTCTCGGTTTTTATGGGCAAAGCATTTAGGACATAAAACAGTTGTGCCAAGGATGCAGCGGCCCAGTGCCAGCCACGCCGTGCCTGGACGATCCCCGCACAGCACCATTTCAGGGTAGGCACCACCGTGCCAAAATTTCTTGTCGCCTGGAGTATCACCAGCCCCTCCCGGCCCAAGCGATGGGAGCTGATGGCAGCTGAGCGTATGTGTGTTGTTTCTTTGTTTACAAAGGCCTTGATCTTTCTGAGTAGCCTCAGAAAGATCAAGGCCTCTGTTAACCTTTTGGAGTTAGGAACACCTGGAATAGCAGACTTTTTGTCGGTTTAGCATCAGCGGGCACAGCCCACGGCAGTTTTATCTGTACCGAGGATAAAAACCATCAGGCGTAGACTTGATCCCTTTTAAAACTTCTGTAATGGAACTGCACATACTTAACAGGGGACACTAACGCACCGCTTGACCTCTTGCAGCGCACAACCCCAGGAGCTCGGAGCCGGCGCGGCAGACGTACCAGAGGAAGCTGGCACAGTTCACGGAGCGCTGCCAGCTCGTCCCCTACCTGGGGGCGGCCATGGCGGGCCCGTACAGGGAGCCGCAGCGCCGGCCCCTCGGCTTGGACAGCAAGCTGCAGACTTTTCTTTCCCTCAAAGACGCCGGCCCCAGTTTTGCGTAGCGTGCGTGCCGCGTGGCTTTGCCCCCACGTATTTCCTTCGATTGACTCGAGGGGCGTCGCTATCGGCCGCCCGCGCTGCTGCAGCGCGGCCGGTGAACAGCGTCGCCCTTTCTAGAACCGTTTTCTTAGGCACGAAACGTTACAATTAAAATGCTTCCTCTTAAGTCACGCCTCGCTTAACGCTTATTACGGTAGCCCGCGCTTACCGGGCACGCGCGGAACGCGAGCGGGGTCGGGACGCGCCGTGTCCTACGTCAGGACGCAGGGCGCGTCGCTGCCGCCCGGGCAGGAAGTGCGGCGGCGGTTGCGCAGAGCGGGGCTGGCGGCGGAGCGGTGAGTGCCGGGCGCTGCTGGGAGACCCCCACCGCCACCCCGGGGCAGGGCGGCAGTCGGGCTGCGGGA
>VZSC01019790.1:57481-92358 GCA_013398225.1 Steatornis caripensis | reverse complement strand
GGCGTGGCTCGCGAGCCGTTCCGCCGTTCCTCAGCAGACGGGCCGGAGCGTGTGTGAGCACGCTGCTGGCAGTGCGGCTGCCTTCCCCCTGTCTGCGGCCTCGCTTTACANTTCTTACATTCACAAAACTCAAAGAGGACAATTAGGTCACGTCTCCTTGCCCGGCTGGCTTGGTGTGCCTAGATCATGATGCAGCTTCTGGAGCTGAAAGCCAGTGGTTTAGTCCACAATAACTCAGCTTCCCCTCAATCACAGCAGCTGTTTTTCATTTGGGGTTTGTTTGTGGGTTTTTTTGTTTTGTTTTTTTTTTTTTTTTTTATCATGCCGGTTTGGATTTTGCAGTCAAAATAGCAACGATGTCACCTTGTGATCGAATACCCGCAGAACACCTACTGCCCTGTCCGAGGGGCACGGGGGTGTTAGGGAGCGCCTGCAGGCGGGGTTGGCAGCAGCTCTTCAGGCATTCCCGAAATCCCCTGTAAGGCCGGGTTGGGTCAGACCTACAGCCGTGCTTCAGGGTGCTCCATCCTTCAGAAATGAAGGTTCCCAGATACACAGTTTGGCTCCGGCATGAGCTGTTTGGTAGCTGAAGGGGGCTAAGGAATGGCTTGTTGGCCTCCTCAGTAGCATTTTGTATCTGTATGTAGTCTACATTCTATGTAATCAATCTTCATTGATTACAGGATTTCATAGCCTTGTCCCTGAATAGTGTGAAATGTGGCATCTGCAGGGATGAAGCTGCACTCAACCTTTTATTTTTTTTGTTATTATTTGTTTGCACTCAGGGGCTGTGAACAAAGAGTTGTTTCTCATTTTTTTTAGTTGTGAAAGGAGTTTTCAGAAGGGGTAGCCATTTTTTTTAGATGCTGAAGAGTTCACAGTACATCAGAGATAACCAAATGAAACAATAGGCAGTAATTCTGATCTAGGAAGAAACTATTTAGCCATTTCTTAGGATTTAAAACCACTTTTTGAAGAAAGTCTGTGTCAGCATTGGTATTGATTTTTTTAAAGAAAGTTCAGAGGCTTCAGAATTGCTTCAGAAACTGTTGAACTCTGTTGACTGGTAAACCAAACGATACTTGGCGTGTTACAATGCAGACTTCTACAATATTTCTTAAGTAATGCTGTTCTGTTCTTCTAGGCACTTCCTTTCATATGCGCAATAAAAATGGCAGAAATGACTCCTGACGCTTCTGAGAAACTGGTTGTCATCCACTCCAAAGCTCACAAAGACACCATTCTAGCTAATTTTGAAGAACAAAGGAAAAAAGATTTTCTTTGTGACATTACCCTTATAGTGGAGAATGTGCAATTCAGAGCCCATAAAGCTTTGCTTGCTGCCAGCAGTGAATACTTCTCAATGATGTTTGTGGATGAGGGTGAAATAGGGCAGTCGATTTACATGTTGGAGGGAATGGTTGCGGACACCTTCGGAGCGCTGCTAGAGTTTATCTACACTGGTTGCCTCCGTGCCAGTGAAAAAAGCACAGAACAAATTCTGGCCACTGCACAGCTGCTGAAAGTGAATGACTTGGTAGGGGCCTGTACAGACTATCAGGCCAGCCATAGCCCAAGCAATGAGTTGCCAGCTCCGGCTAACAGTGGAGCCTCTGTAGCTGTTACTGCAAGCGACGAGACAAATGAAGATCCACCAAAGCGAAAACGAGGGCGACCGAGGAAAGTCAAGAATGTCCAAGAAGAAAAAGCAGCCACAAATTCTGCCGAAGATGTGCAGCTGAGAGAGAACAACTCCATGCAAAATAAGCAAAACTTTATGAAAAACGATACTGCAGAAGAAGAAACAGTTGCCAGCGAGCAGGCTCCAATGAGGAAAGACGCAGAAGAAACTAAACCTGCTTGTGACTCAGAAGCTGCTGTCGATCTGTCAGCTGAGAAAGATGAGAATTATGATCCCAAATCTGAAGGAACACAGAGCACTCAGAGCCGTTACAGCAAACGTAGAATAAGGAGATCAATCAAACTAAAAGACTACAAACTTCTTGGTGATGAGGATGAAAAAGGACTGGCAAAGAGAACTGATGGAAAAAGAAAACGTGCGGGTTCTGAAGCTCGCTGTAAAGACTGTGGCAAAGTGTTTAAATATAATCACTTCTTAGCTATTCATCAGCGGAGTCATACAGGTAGGCGTTAAGAAACTGCTGCGTTTGGATTAGGGTTTAGTGACTTGTTCCTAACTGTGAGCTAGTTGTTGAAGTGTGGGCTGTTGTCTACAGCAAGGACTATCCAAAATAGCGCGCTGATCCAAATTATTGTGGTGTGTCTCTGAGACTGTGGTTGCTGTTTTATTCTTGTCAGCAGATCTCATACCCTTTATGTCTTACCTTGATTGCAGTTTAGTTAATAATTTTCTGTTTAAACGTTGAATTATATGGCAATGCTGTGTGAAGCTTGTCTCATAATTTATCTTAGTGCTACTTCTAAATCATCTTCTAGTAGCTACTGCATTGCAGTGCATCTCACTATCAGCCTAGACTGTCTAGTGAGAAATAATGCATCTGTACTTAGAAATGTCATCTTTTGCTTTTAGGGGAGCGCCCTTTTAAGTGCAGTGAGTGTGGCAAAGGCTTTTCCCAGAAGCATTCTCTTCAAGTCCATGAGCGGATGCACACTGGAGAACGGCCATACACGTGCACCATCTGCAGTAAGGCTCTGACAACAAAGCATTCTCTTCTGGAGCATATGAGCCTACATACAGGTAAATATTTCAAGGCAAATGTAATCTCTCTTCCCTAGGAGTTTACCTTTCTCAAAAAAGGTATTTCTGCTCTCCCTCACATGTGCTTGTTTACTTATTTATTTCCTTACGCTTGCCTTGGATGTGGCTTACATTTTAGTAAGTGATTTTCATTACAGGGCAGAAGGCTTTCACCTGCGATCAGTGTGGGAAATACTTCAGCCAAAAGAGACAGCTCAAGAGCCACTATCGAGTACACACAGGTATAACAAGTTTGGGTGGAAGAGCTGGCTTACAGTCTGTGCTGACTTGTCCCTATAAAGATTGACTGAGGCTGAAAATTCTTCTCCAGTGGTGTGTTTGGTCTCTGCTACACTGAGGTGTGGTGTCTTGATATGACAATGAATAGGGTGAAAAAGACAAAACGGTGTATAATAAATGGAATGCTTAGAAATATAGTTAATTGAGAAGGACTCTTATGATTATTAAAAATTAGTTACGCTGTATTTGGTATACAACTTCACTATTTTAGCCCTGCTGTCTATGTTACATAGAAGATAGGAATGGTATAAACAATTGTGTCCGCTGCCTGTTGTGCAAATTGCCGTGTAGTTTTCCACTACTTTGGATTAGAAATGGCAAACAAGCCTTAAGAAGTGTGGTCCTCGCTTCTAGAGCAGGATGGAGATGAATCTTGCACACACAGGCAGTGGTGGGAAAAGATCAGAACTTACGAAGCTTCAAGAGAAAGAGTGTTTGGGGGGAAGCCGGTGTCAGTCCCCTCTTTTCCCATGATAATATCAGATAGAGAAATAGGGATGTGACAATTAAGATAGGGAGGAGGCAGTGAATCAGTGAATTGTTTTATCTCTATATTATATCAAAGTGGTTATTTTACAGGAAAGTGCTTTAACAAAGATCACTGAAGAGATACAGGGGATCACTTATGCACTGACACTTTTTTTATTGTTGCGACAAGGCCATTCACTGCCGGAATGTAACCAGTGTCGTCGCAAATTCATGGATGCAGCTCAGTTAAAGAAACATCTAAGAACACATACAGGTAATATTGTCTGTCATGTTTTGTTGTGTTGTTTTTTTTTTTTCTTCAAGTAACACAGACAAAACAATACTAGGCTAATTGTGCTCGTCTCTGTGGGGTGAACTTCTGCTCCACTTGTACATAATGATGCTGGTTATCGCTAATGCAGAGATTTGACATCAAGAATGCAGGAGCACAAAAAAGCTAGTATTACAACAGCGCAGAAGCAGTGCCTATTGTGGGAAGAGCTTTTTTTTTTTTCCCCATTCTTGTAAAGCCTGCTGCAGAAAATGCCAGCTAGCTCTTCTGTGATAGAATCCTGGACTGGGAATTCAGTTTATCGGGAGAGCCACATCCAGCATGTATGGGGCTTGAAGTGAGCTAAGTAGTAACAGAAAGTGTGTGTCCTAAATGAGTTGGGCACCCATGTCTGTGAGGGATGGGGGCTTATGAAAAACTCTGCTGACCAGAAAAATAATTATTTCCATTTACCTTTTTATTATGCTGTAATAAACCAGGTGTTGGCAGGAGGTGGACTGGGAGGGGCCATTTAATGCAAGTGCGTCAGAGGGTGTTTTAAGAGATTTAGAGGGCAAGGTGATACTTTAATGGCTGGATAATGGGGATAAAAATGTTAATTTACGATCTCATGATAACAAGGCATAAGCTTCTTAAAATAGTTTTCTTCAAAGGGTAAGTTCATAAGATGACTTGTAAATATTTTTTGCTTTTAAAATAGCTATAAACAGTGGCAATTGTTTCTTCCCTGAATCAAATTATTCTTAAGTATGTTGCCCGTGGTTGTAGTAAAGTTACGTATCTCATTTGTTTCCTTGTAAATTCCCCGGGATAGGATGAGGTCAGAACTTGCGCCTTTGGGAGTTTGTGGTGTATCCAGAGTAGTATGAACTTGGCGATACTCATAAATACCGCATTTTCTGTTGAGAACATAGTATTTGTTGACATACACAGCAGTATCAATTGAGTTCTAGCAGAAACTGGCTTGCAATGTGTGTTGCTTCCAGAAAAGACAGGCCAGATACCAGTATTAATGATGCAGAAATAACAATTGATCTGTCCCATCTCAAAAGCAAGAAGTAAAATTCTGAGGAGTTTGGGGGCAGGTGTTAACATTGATATGACTGTTCTGCTTTGGTAGAAGAATGCCATAAGAATATGGTCTGCTTAGGAAGTTACTCCTGTCTTTGGTAGGAGGCCAGGGCTAGATGACGAGAGGTCCCTTCTGACAAATATTTCTTGTTCTCTCATACTTTGTCCCTGCCCTCAGAAGCCATATGAAAGCTGATAAGCGTTGCAGTTCTCTACTAAATATGAAGCTTCCTTGGAGCCTGGCTGCTCCCTCATCCCCAGTTCAGTCTGCTCGGGTGGTGTGAATGACCACAGCGGTGATGCGAGTGCTCATGTCTAGTGTCTGAAAGAAGCTCGGTGCAACAAGGATATGTTATGGTGTGAATTAGGATTCTCTTTGGTTGGGTAGTATCTGTTTCTTCTGAACCTTTTTGCTATTTAATTTGACTCCTCTGCTTCTACTCAATTAGTCACAAGAATTCCAAATGCGGTAAAAAAACCCCAACAAACATACAATTTATTCAACCCACCGTAATGTAATTTTTCTCCGACTGGTGTTCCCAGGACATCGTAGGCCTAGGATGAAGCCTTATAGGAAGCCAGCCGACTTGTTGAGATAATGGATTCACTTTCCAGGTTTGGAAATGCAGGGTTACTCATCTGCACAGTGCTGCACGTGAGCCTAGCATTAATGCTGACTAGTTTGGGGTCAGCCTTTTTCAGGCTTGTCTGTTCCATGTGGAACGCTCATGTCCGTATCATAGGTATGTTTTTTGTTGCTCTGAGGGCTTGGAGCACTTAATTCTTTATCTTCAAAGGGGAGAAACGTCGGAGGTGTACGTTTAAGATACTATAGCCTCATTTAACTAGTGAGTTCATTCATTTTCCAGTATCTGTCCTGACCCATGGCAGAAGCGTGAGGATTTGACAGTACATCACACTTGATACTGTGTATAGTATAGTACATAAAATGTTTTTTAATATATGGGTGGAAGTGCTATATAAAAAGTGATGTCGAATTTTTTTTTATAGGTGAGAGGCCCTTCACTTGTGAAATTTGTGGCAAATCTTTTACAGCTAAAAGTTCTCTTCAGACTCACATTAGAATTCACAGGTAGAGTATGACTAATTTTCATTACATTCTTTAAAAATGTGACTTCTAATCTGATCCCTGTATGCAGTGCGTGTTCAGTTATAGAATGGTCAAGGCTTGTTTGCTTGACACTTTTGTTTAGTCTATTTAAAGAAATAGTTGGTAGTGGAAAGTACTGCACTGTTAAACACTAGTGTGCCGAGACATTGTCAGATTCTTCTGTTGTGTATTCTGTCTGTTTAACAACAACGTCCTTACTGCTATATTATTTATGTGAAAACTTTACTGTGAATTTTTTGTTTGACAGCAGAACAGTAGCCGTGGTGTAACAATGTTACTGGAGCACTGTCGTGCTTCCCTGTAGTCTATCGTGTCTCTTTAATAGCATTAGTTATCTTTTACGTGCCTTTACACAATACCACACGCTGACATATTTAAGATTTTAGATCATTGGAGAACTGTTGCAGGCCTTATGTAAAAGAAAATGTTTGCAGTAAAATTTCTCGTCCCTTTGAGTCAGGCAGCAAGTTAGGAGTTGGGCACTTTGTTTTAAAGCCTATGCTGTTAATAAATGTTCTTTAAATGGTCGCTGCTTACAGTTGTGCAAAGTAAGTTGTTGCATTCTTGTCAAGGTCTAGCAGCACAGAATTTGTGCTGCTGGTATTGTGACAGGAGGGCAGTTAAGTTACCTCTGTAGCTCTTGAGTATATACTAATGAAAGTACAGTTTGTGAAGTCAAATAGAAATAATTAGGAAGTCAAATAGAGAACGCTTTTAACATCAGTGATCTTAAGTGCTTATGATTTAGCAAAACAAAATAATAATTTAAGTTTTTTATTCTATAGTAAGTTGCAAAAAGAAGCACTGTCAAAGTGAATATTTTAACGAGATCAAATACATTCTTTTGCAGAGGAGAAAAGCCGTATTCCTGTGGTATATGTGGAAAATCCTTCTCTGATTCCAGCGCTAAGAGAAGACACTGTATCTTACACACAGGCAAAAAGCCTTTCTCCTGCCCAGAATGTAGTTTGCAGTTTGCTCGTCTGGACAACCTGAAGTCTCATTTGAAAATTCACAGCAAGGAAAAGCAGTTTCAGGAAGCCAGTGCTGCCCCAAGCATCAACACTAATTCAGAAGAAGTGCGGAACATTCTTCAGCTGCAGCAGTATCAACTAGCCACCTCTGGAGGGCAGGAAATTCAGCTTCTGGTTACAGACGCAGTACATAATATAAACTTCATGCCTAGTCATAATCAAGGCATTAGTATTGTTACTGCAGAAAATGCCCCAAATATGACATCAGAGCAGGCTGCTAACCTCACACTACTTGCCCAGCCACCACAGCAGCTGCAGAACTTACTGCTTTCAGCTCAGCAGGAGCAAGCGGAACAAATCCAAAGTATCAATATGATTGCAAACCAAATAGAAACTGCCCAAACTGAACAAATGCATGTCATCACTCTTTCCAAGGAAGCACTAGAACATCTCCATGCTCATCAAGGACAAAATGAAGAAATCCACGTAGCAAGATCTTCACATCCAGCTCAGCATGTACAGTTGACTGGGGAATCGAGTCAACAGTCTCACTCTGGCCAAGATACGGTTCCTTCCCAGCAAATCAGTGAAGAACAGAATCAAAGTGTACATGTTTTGGAATCCCATCAGCAGTCTCTGTCAGTGAATGAGTCATCTCACGAGCATCCTATTCAAGGACAGGCTTTCTGAAATGCTAATTTGTTATCAGAGGGCTAGGCTATAGCATGCTTCTCATCCAAACAGTGATTACACGTATTGCACTTTCCTTTCTGCAGCGTCGCCTATCTGAAGATGCATTTCATGGTGATTTTTGATGGGTGGCTTTCCTTTTTCTTAACCTTATTTATTTTAGACTTTTTTTATTTTTCCAGATCGGTATTTCTCTTCCACTTAGTCCATACCTCACAAGTGCCTCATACACATCCATGCCTACTGAGGAGATATTTGGCCCCTGATGTGCATATCTGTGTGACTCTCCAGAGAAGTGTACCTAGCTGGTAGAAGAACAGTGTTTACGATGGAATGACTTCTCTGACAAAGTCAACATTACCTGAACTACTTTCAAGCTTAAGATAACCAGTACTTTTTGCAAAGCTAACACCATTATGTCTTATGTTTAATGAGCTTTCTCTCTGCAGGTTAATGTATGATTTTCTATGTGATCATTCCCTGAAGTGCATTTTGATTTATTGACTACCAGATTGGTTTGGGTTGGGTTGAAGTTGCTGCAGCCTCTGACTGGCCCCAGCTTGCCCCTTCTGTTTACTGCATGCTGTAGAAGTTTTGCTCCTCGGAAATGCTTTAGCCATTGCACTTGAATAGTGGCAGTGAGATGCGATGGTTACACTGGGCAACTGAAAAGCCCAAATTTTGCTCTTTAGTTCTACCACTCGCTCTCTGTGTGACTGTGGGCAAGGTAGTTGACCTCTGTGCCTTATTTCATCATCTAGTAAGTGGGGATAGCGTTCAGACGCTCTGCCAAGCACTTTGAAGAGCTCTTGATGTTGAAGGCGCTGTCTATTGAAGTGCAAAATTCTCTTTCTGACAGGACTCAGTCTAAGCCTGGGAGCTGGCGTATATTTGAAGTGTTATTTTTTGTACGTTTGAGAGCAGAATGTAATGTTACTTTTAATACATGTTAAAGCTGGTAATTGTTTTTGTGAGGACTTAAACAATGAATAGAATCACTTTAGAGCATAATGAGCTATATAAATGGGGCATATCATGTTGAAATTGTACAGCTATTTTCGCTGACTAGATTAGATGTGTACAGATCGTTTTCAGTGACTGACTGACTGCTAACAAAAAAGATTTGACGTCTTAATAAAATGTCATGCCAGAATCCATGCTTTGCATTCTCAAGTTTGGCTACTGGTAACATCTCACCTTAGTGTACTAGCGTGTTGAAGTCCAGAAAAAATGCCGCTGGTATTTAAAGCAAGGCACTTCAGTTTTAAAATGTCATACTTGTGATTTACACTGATATGTTATATTTTAACAGATGAAAAATGTAAAAATTAAGGAATTAGCAGGTGAATTTAAAAGCAAAACAAAAGTTCTTTGTATGTGCTTGGTTTATATGACTGCCCAGAGAGAGTTGCTGGCATAAGAGCACAGTGCGTAGAATGATAGAGCAATTTAAGGTGGAAGGGACTTCCAGAAGCCATCTGGTCCATCACCTTCCTCAAAGCAGGCTCGCCTGGATCAGGTAGCTGTTGTCTGGTTGAGTTTTGAACGCTTCTAGGGATGGAGATCCACAACCTCTCTAGGCCACCAGTCCTAGCGTTTGACCATATTTGCAGTGGAAAAAAAAATGTTTCCCATATTGAATTGCAATTTCCTGTGTTCCGGTTTGTCCCCCCTGCCTCTCGTCCTACTGCTGTGCCTCCAAGAAGTGTCTTCTCTTGGATAGTTGAAGAGAGCAGCAAAGTCCTCCCAAAGCATTCTCCTCTCAAGGTCTGAGCAAACTCATCTCTCTCAGCCTTTTCCATGATGTGCTCCAGCTCTTTAAACACCTTGGTGGACTTCTGCTGCCCTCTGTCCAGTATGTCAATGTCTGTCTTGTTCAGGGGAGCCCAAATTTGGGATGATGTTCCTCATTCAAGCCTATAGACCACTCAGCTGGCTCCTGACCGCATTCTGTGGGAGTTTGGGTAAGTATCTCAATTGTTTCAAAGTAGTGGATCAATTTTTATAATAACAGATCATGAAAAGGGTAGACAGTGGGAATATATTGATGCAAAAAACCCAAAAGCCATCCCACAGCAAAGCTGTATTTAGGCTTTTCCCCTTTTCACCCCCTCTCAGAATGGAGAAATAAAATGTGTGTATACTTTCTGCCACCAAAGAGAGCCAGCATGTCCTGCAGTTGTGCTTCAGAACATTGAAGTCTTGATACTGTAAGAAGAGATGAAAAAGTACAGTAAAGCTTGTTACAACATCTGTGAAAATCTTACTGATTAATTGTATACAGATAATTACAATAAATATTCTGGTGGTTTCATCCTAACAACTTCTGGTTTTTATCTAAAATACTGTAATGTACAGCCATTATACAGTCCAGTCATAAGTTTACAGCAGCTTGCGCTGAGTTCCTTCTCTATATGAATCCTGAAATGCTTAAAAACTGGTGACTAAATTCGAAGACTAACAGTGAAGAAAGTACATACTTCCCTCTTTTTTTGAACTTTGATTTGTTCATTTTGACATTATTCTTGCAGAAGTAAGTACGATGCTACAGTTATGCTTGAGCCACTCTCACATAGTGATGGCTAGATGCTTTCCTTATAACTGAAAAGAACGACGTTTTAGTTTTGAAATTTTCTTACGCTTTTCGTACCAAATCACCAGTGAAGAAGTGAGCTTCTGTGGATAGCACAGCAGTGACCCATCTTGCACCCTGCGTTGCTGAAGCTGTCAGCACACGCTGTAGCTTGCACTTGAGAAGCTCGCGTGGTTTCTTGTACCACAAATGTAGGTTTTTTGACACCATCTGCTTCCTTTCTAGTGAATGCATTTCTATTAAAGCTGAAAATAAATCCCTCTTCTGTGTGTGCATTTTTAAGGCTGCAACTGAAGCCTAGGCCTGCTTTGAATTTGAAAGGAAACTCCTTCAGCTTTGCCTTTTAGTCCAGCTGCCATGAAGAACTATATAGCAAAAAAATGTGTGCCTTAAAAACTAGTTTTCAAAGCAGCTCTCTAAATGTCTTTACTCCTTAACCAGTAAACACCTTAGCTTCCTATTTTCTCACAGAGCAATCTTAGCAAATCCATCTCACTGCTTACTGTGTTAAAATGAGATTAGGATTTTAGACATAAAGGCAGGAAAACAAGTAGGCCGCAGAAAGATCCATGTTTGTGAGCAATTAACACTATGCTATTTGTAAGTTAGCCTGTGTAGTTGAACTCTAGAAGGATTTTCTTTTTCCAAATGCAAGTTTATGAAATTTTGGCTTTTTCTGAAGATTTTGGCTGATTCTCCAGGTGAAAGTTGAAACAAATTCCTGAGGGGTAGAGCAAACGTGCTGTGTTGAGCCTGTGTTTGACTGTTGCGTGTACACTTCCTCTGCTTGCCAGTTATATTCATGGTTTAGCTGTAAATAGCATTTCTTGACTTCGGCACTCTAAAGTTCAAGAGAGTTTGCTGTTCCGTGTGTGGAAGCCGAGATGCTGGCAGTGTGGATTAGACCAGTGGGCCTTCCAGTCCAGCACCGCGGATTATTTCACATGAGCTGTGAAAGCAAGTTATCTTGCTGGTAGGAGAAGCTTCATCCTAGCACGTGTTACTTTGCAAAGTTGTGGTTATTTTTTAATACTTGCTTTATGCTCTCTTTTCTGCTCACAGGGACTTAAAAAGCACTGCTAGGGGTTTTATAGCAATTGCCTCCTACTGCTTAAGTGGAAGAGGAGATGACTGCTTCACCGTGAACTCTTTCAAACAGAGCACTTACTCACAGGTTAAGTTAGGGCTGTTGAGCCTGGCATTGATCTTGCCAGTCATTCAGTAAAGAGTTTTGCTTGCAGATCTTCATTTGTAAAACGCTTGTTTTACTATCTTACCTGGTTAGTCATTGTGGCCAAGTTCATGGTTGATGTTTGCTAAGATCTATCCGAGCGTGCTGGGATATTTATTTTCTTTTTTTAGTCTTTTCCCACTTCACCTTAAACAAAAGCTAGCCTGAGGTTTGTTCCCAGTTGTTGAGCCAATGCCCATGCGAGCAGAGCAGCCTGGTACATTTTCTGTCTCCCCAGGTCTTCCATCCCTGCAGCAGCCTGTCTCACTGACTGTTTAAGTGTCCACATCTGGGAGAAGCTGAGGACGACTTGGGAGTGGCTGGGAGGAGATGGTTTGCAAAGCAGGTGTGCCCCGGAGCCTGGGCAGCAGCCAGGGGCGCTTCCTGGATATGCTTATCTTCCCATGGTCAGAAGTCCATCTGTGCGGGCTTTTTCCCGATCCTACTGCTATCGCAGGTTCTCTTTAAGAGCGGAGAAGGAAGTGGCAATCCTGTATTTTACCGTAGCTGTGGTTTCAGGACGTCTTTCACCTGTTCGTTAGAGGCATGAAAGAGTCCGCTGCTTGCAGACCTTCAGTCCTGCAAGCTCCATGCACTATACGCTCCATCACTTTTCAGGTCCTCATTAAAATATGATGAAGAATGAATGTTTTTCTACAGCAGATGGACTGCTGTTTATCTCTGGCCCAAGCATTTCTTCTCAATGGAAAAAACCATCCAGGCGTATTCTAGGTGAATCAGCATCTCACTGTAGTATGCTTACTGCTCATTTCTGGCTAATATTTTAATCCTACCTAACTGAATGTATCTTTGGGGTAGCAGGATGCAGAGTTTTGCTTTAGTTAGCAACTCCTCACCTTCTGTCCTGCAAGTTTTTTAACAAATGCAACGGTAGTCCTCTGTCTTTGCATCCCTGAAGGGGACCGATTCTCAGATGTGTTCATGGGTCTTCCTTTCAAGTCACTGGATCCTCCTTGCCCTTGAAGGCAGTATGCCTCATGGCTATTGCAGCAGTCACCTGGAGAACTTCAGGTTGTTGTGGACAGCCCCATTAGTATATTGCCGTTTTCAAAATCAGGTTATCCCTTTGGCTTTGCTTTAAATTTCTTTGTAAAGTGATGTCAGTTTCTGCCTTCCACCTGGAACACTAAGCTTATGGTGGTCTTCTTCCTCTCTGGAGCTGAATCTGTCCTTTGTTCCCTGGCAGTAGGAAGACCTTTTTTGAAGTCTCCTGTGTTGTTTGCTTTGACTGCTGGGCGATCTGATAGCTGCATACTATCTGTCAGAAAGGACTTGCGGCAGCCCAAGGACCTGGAGTGAAACAGCAGCAGTGGCCCTCCCCCTGGTCATCACAGCATNCTTTGGCTTTGCTTTAAATTTCTTTGTAAAGTGATGTCAGTTTCTGCCTTCCACCTGGAACACTAAGCTTATGGTGGTCTTCTTCCTCTCTGGAGCTGAATCTGTCCTTTGTTCCCTGGCAGCAGGAAGACCTTTTTTGAAGTCTCCTGTGTTGTTTGCTTTGACTGCTGGGCCATCTGATAGCTGCATACTATCTGTCAGAAAGGACTTGTGGCAGCCCAAGGACCTGGAGTGAAACGGCAGCAGTGGCCCTCCCCCTGGTCATCACAGCACGTTATTGTGGTTCAGCAGCTTCAGCAGATAAGCTGTGCAATGTTTCCTCTCCAGGTATTTGCTGTAAAGTTATTTGGCATCTGCGTCTTCAAGAAGCACGGCTTTATTCTTTCTGCAGCTTTCAGCAGGGCGATGCTGTACTCATTTGACTCGCCCTTCTTCACCAGAGTGTCGTGAGGTGACCCATGGCAGCTCTCCTGCCAGAGTACCTTCACATGGGATCTCTCCCTCAAATGCTGGGTTTATTTACTTAATCAAATCTGCCTTTCTGTTCTCTTTTTCAGTCTCTTTCAGAAAGGAACTGAAATGGCCGCGGCTGCAGCAGGTGGAGAGGTTTGGAGCAAGGAAACCCTCTGACAATCCTACAGAAGCAAAACCCTTGGGTCTCATGTCAGGGCACGTGTACGCATTTCAAAGGACTTCATGTTTCCAAGAAGATTATCTGCCCGGCCTTTCAAAGGCTTTCAGTATCACTGTTTAAATGTGCTGTACAACTTCTTGCGCTTTCCATACTTTTTTTCATGGTGGTCATCGCGCTCTCCAAACCGAATGCAGCGCGGCACGGCTGCCCCAGCTGGCAGAGCACAGTGGTACTGGCAAACTCCAGTCTGACTCTTAACACCAGCAAAACATTTATGCTCATCTAAGAAATCTGAATAAGCTTGCAGAACAACATCATATTGTCATAAACAGGTAGTAGAAAGAGGCTGAAATTAATAATAATAATCCAGTTTAAGATTTTGATAAATATAATTTTGATAATTGGCAACCTGTTGAATAGATTTTAATGTACCTGAATTACAAAGTCATGCAAAAAGAAGTAATCAGCAAATAAGACAGCAAGTAATCGGTGGATCTTGGCTTGCTTTTTTTTTTTTTAAAAAAAAGCCCGTTGTAAATTTGCAGAGAAGTCCTGCACAGCTAGTGATACTACTAGCTTGTTGGCTGATAACAATAAGCTTGTTTGGATAATTGTTATTTTTCTTCTTGACTTTGTCTATTAGTTGCCTATTAGCAGCGTCTTTATAGTTCATTCCCTTTCTTGCCCACAAGGACAGTAAGAATTTCCATGCCTAGAAATTATCAGTAAAAAAACCCAGCCAAATACTTTTTTTAAAAAAAGAAAAAGGATTAACAGGAGCCAGTCATATGTATGTGCAGAATTAAATTTCAGGAACTGAATTTGTGTGTTAAATTTAAGCACATTTACGAAATGCAGACATCAACCTGTTTTTTTTGAAAACAACATGAGGTGGATTGCGCTGGTTTTAAGACTTAGATTTTGTAGCACAAAAAGGAGGAAAGAGATATTTTAAAAGGCCAAATATACGTTCAGTTGTATTAATCTGTATCAAGCTAAAAATACGGATGTAGAGAAAAATAGTGTTACTGATTTTATATTTGACTCTGGGTTTGCTGCTTCTCTTCTTGACTTTACATAAGGCTGCCATAGACTTTTTTTGACTATAGCAGAAACCGTATGGTCTGACTACTAAAATTAGGTTCTGGTTGTCACAGCCTGCAGAGGCTCCAGCAGTCGCCTCGGGGGGAGGAAGGAACGGGCTTTCTTTCGCATCATGCAGTCACAGTCTGCAAAACGTAGCCGCAGTTGCACGCGCTGCTTGCTGCCGTTAGCTGCCCTCACGCCTCGGCTTGTCTGCTGCCACCCCGTACCTGTGCGCAAATCAAAGCTGCCTTGTCTACCATAGGATTTTAATATGACCCATTGCCCAAACATTGTCAATTTTCTGCATTTTCTCAGCAGGGCTGCATCAAAAAATGAGATGGTAACATCTTGCGCACGGGTCTTTCAGGCAAGGGAGCAGCTGTGGTAGCTAAACCTTCAGAGTCCGATCGTCTTCACGGTGTTTGATGACTTGAGGATGGAGCTCTTCAAATCCAACATTGCTGCAAATCCCAACAAAGTAGCTACGACAGTGTGACCCTGATGAATTGTGGAAAGAAAATATCACTGAGCTGCACATGGACCAGAGAAACTTCAGGGCTAAATGGGGGAACCCTTCTGTAACCTGTGCTTTCTTTCTCAGTCTGAATTTGTTACAGGCACGGGTAGCTCAGAACCATCTAGCTACGAGGCTGTAGGCTTTTTGCTTCTGACTCTGCAGTTACATACAAATTTAGCACTTCATAAAGCCATTTGGATATACAATTGAAAAAAAGAGGGCACGTTGTTATTAAGATGAGACATCAATGTAATTTTTATTGTATTTAACATAAGTTTGTTCTGCAGAACATACTTTCCGCATGAAAATCACAACTGTCTCATCTGCAACAGGATTTTGATGTGTCAAAGATGTAGTTTTCCTGGGGATGTGATGATTGGTCCATTGCTCCATGATGTCGTGAAGTGTTACACAAATTTTTGACACCCAATTCAGTTTTGTCACTTCTCACACGAGCGTCTCCTAAAATTCACCTTGCTCGGGGATGAAAAGTGACCTCAACCAGCCATGCTGACAGAAGCCCGTGCTGACCTGCAAAACCGCTCTCGCATGTGCTGCGTTAGCCAAAAGGCCTAAAGCTGCCGCTGTGGCACAAAGCTTTGCTGCGGGAGCCGCGACCCCTCTGGAACTGGCTCGTCCACGCCCCGTACCGCTCTGCCCGGGCTGCCGGCGGGAGCGATGTCTGAGCGGCACCCAGCAAATATAGCCGTGGGTAGGAGTTTCGCTGTCAAAAGGAGATGCACACTTTACACAGGGTGTAACTAAGCTGTAAATCTCATTGCCACAGGATTTTGTGGGTGCCAGATTTTTATGTTCAGCTGAAAAGCAAAGAAATCCATGTGAAAAAGAGCCACCAAGGGGAATTAAACACAAAGATAGCGGGAAATCCTTGAGCAGAGGCTCACCGGAGGCTGGGAGAACAATGGGGAAGCACTGCTCTCATGTTTGCTTATTCTTACCACTTTTTGCTGGGCATCTGCTATTAGCCACCTTTCGCAACAGGATCTTCATCCTTTCTTTTAAAACACCCTGTGCTGACAGCACCCATCATGAGCTCTGGAAAGAGCTGGCTTCAGTCCTCTGCCCTTCCACACGCTTTCTCTGTAACCTTGTTTTCCTTCCTTCAGGGGAAAACAGAAATCAGAGCATTTCCCACCTTCCCACACGATTGAAACCCGCTTACGTTATGCTTGGGAAGTGCTCAGAAATGCAGGGGGTGGTGTCGGTGTCCGGTGTTGCCATGGAGCCAGGCTCTGTTGATGGACTCGGACTCGTGGTGGCCAGGACACCATGGGCCCGCGGCGGCTGCCGGTGACAGTGACGGTGGTGGGGCTGCTCCAGGATCCGGCTTTCCATGTGGCCACGTGCGCAGCAGAGGTAATACCCGGGCTTCAACCCCAGCGTCGGGTTGGAAGCAGCGAGGAGCAATGCGGACTAGAAGTAAATAAGCAGAGGAATGCCTGCACCCAGCAGTGGCTCTTGGGAAGAAAATGTTCTGAATTTCAGGTTTTTGCTCTTCTTCGGCACTGCTGGGTGCAGGCACTGAGGCTTTACAGGCTTCTGGCTCGGCGCTGCTTGGGGCAGAGGGTCTCCATTGCAGCATCCTTGCCTCCTTGTTCTTACGCCTCCAAGAAATTTTACAGCTGTGCAATGCTGTACAAGATGTCACGCACATCGCAGCTTTGCCCGACTTGCTCTGCAGCTTATGGCAAGTCCCTTAACGCAGCTGTGTCAGTGCAAATGAGAAAGCAAAAAGCTGCAAACCTCAAGGGGTTTGGCAGGCTTTTCGTGAGCAGCTCAGCCGCATGGCAGAGGCACAGCACGCAGCCCACCGTGGGGTGCACAATGCTGACCTTTATGCCCTCCCTGCCTGAAGGAGTTTATAAGCCAGGCTGTTCCGCAGCATTATTTACAGCTGACAAAGGTCTGCCGTCTATCAGCAGCCCTAAGGACAAGCCAAGCCGATAGCTGCCAGGGGTGTGTTCTTGGCTTTTTTCCTTTTTTTTTTCCAGCCACCGTCCCAACAATAGCAACAGGGACCTTGAGCTGGGTAGAATGTCACTCCTTTGCTTTATTCTTTTCGAGGCCAGCTGGGCTGGCTTTAAGCCACAGCTTGTGGTGCTTGCGTGCCACAGCCCATGTGGAGATGAGGCTAAATTGATGGACAGGAACGTCCCATATCTAAACAGCAGTGAGCTCCTCAGGCAATGGTACAAGCAACAGGGACTGGAAACGTTCACCTGGCAGCCTTTGCTGTGCTACTCACTTGCCCCNACGTCCCATATCTAAACAGCAGTGAGCTCCTCAGGCAATGGTACAACCAACAGGGACTGGAAACGTTCACCTGGCAGCCTTCGCTGTGCTACTCACTTGCCCTNGCCAGCTGGGCTGGCTTTAAGCCACAGCTTGTGGTGCTTGCGTGCCACAGCCCATGTGGAGATGAGGCTAAATTGATGGACAGGAACGTCCCATATCTAAACAGCAGTGAGCTCCTCAGGCAATGGTACAAGCAACAGGGACTGGAAACGTTCACCTGGCAGCCTTTGCTGTGCTACTCACTTGCCCCAGGGCCCTGGACCCAATCTCCTGGGACAGTAGAGGACTGCGACTCCCCATGCATGCAAAAATGTGTGCAAAAAATGCAGTTGATGATGCTCAGCAACATCTTTGAATATCTCGCTGCTTACATCCATCTCATGCGGGGGGAGTACCAGTATAATTCAGTAACATTTGTGAAGCAACCCTTCACAGAAAAACAAGACACCCACTACATGCACAAACAGGGATTTAAAGCAATTTGCGGGTACTTCTGCAAATGTCAGGAATTACGCCAGAGGCATGAGGGGTGCAGTGCAATAACTGGATTAGAACGTGGCTTAGGTTGTAATTGATGAGGGAAATACGAGCTGTGATAGGATAAGGTGTGGAAGGGTATTAAACTGCTTGTAAGCAAATTTTTTTTCCTGCCTTGAAAATACAGGCTCTGAAGCTGAAGTTTCCAAGCAAGTTTGCAGATCCTGTAATACAGCCTTTAGTAGAATTTGCATGGCATGAATATTTACAGGAGAAAAAGAAGGTAACTCTTGTGTCCTCAGGTTGTTTTGAACACGAGTCCTCTCCCCGGGGCTGCAGCCTCTCCCAGCTCCATGCCATCCATAGATTTTGGAAGTGAGCTTTTCCACCCCAATTTATTTAACGTTCTGAGAGACCATCAAGGCAGGACGGGGCTCTCCGGGTGCTTTTCCTATTCAGTCTGAGCTGCCCCCAAAGTGACACGAGATGACTCCTGTCACGATAACGTCCTGTAGCAGCAGGATCCAGACCTTTAGGGTGCGTAACTGCGTGCCATGTCAGCACGCCTCACCGAAAGCTGCTGCCCAATCCCTTCCACTTGGCAGGATTTGTGGTTTCAAAAGTAGGAAAGGCATAAAAATACCACAGGCTACCTTACCTGTGGTGGATTTATTACTGCTTGCTTCTTCATTAAGCGTGTAATTAATCCCTGGGGCCTTATGTTTTCCCCCTGAAATGCAGGAACTGAGGGGTGAGGTGTGGGCATACGCCTCCTCAGTGATGTGCTTCATCGATGGCCAGCTGCTGGGGGACGAGAAGGAGCTGCTTGGGTGGTCGTACCATGAGTGGGACTATCGTGACTTTAAACCCGACGCACTTTACCGAGCGATTGCTGAGGATTTCTACGCCAAATATCTGAAAAACAGCCAGGCAAGTAGCACTGTTTTGCACAAAGGGTGCAAGGTCTGTAAGGGGCTGGAGAGGCAGCCCGGTGAAAGGGGAGGTACCACGAGGAGGAAGGAGAACGAGCACAGTGGTGGCAGTTTCTTTGTTTCTGCCCAACAACAGTGGGGCCAGAGCTCGGGATGGAGCGACTGCAAGGATGGCAGAGCTTCCATGCCCCTCTGCAGCCAGGAAGGGGCAAACATTAGCCCAGATGGCCGACGCGTGTTAGCTGCTTCAGGGCTGAAGAGTCTGACAAAAGCGCATTGCTGCAACTGTGCTGCTCCAAAATCCCAAACCGCCCAGCCCTTGGGAACCAAAATTCTTGGGTACCTTTATTCTTGGGTACCAAAAGCCCAACTGCCAGGCCCCTCCTTTCCCAGCCAAGACGCCCTGAAATGCTGTGGTGTTGTGAGGTGTGATGCTGCCGGTGCTGACACGGTATTGAGAGTGGAGAAAAATAAAACGTCGTATGAAAATGAAGACCACAGAAGATGCAGCATCAATTGCACGCAGATTTGAGGCTGGCTGGAAAGAGTGAGAAATGTCTATGTTGGTGGGATGGCCGGTATTCCTGTGGATTCATTTATTCCTGCCTGTGTCGTATGGGCTGCTATAGCCATGTGAGTAAGTGCAAGATGAAGATGCGGGCCCTGCCCAGTAGCTTGCTTTTAACACACTGTTGGGATTATTTCTGCCCAGAATGAAGTAAAACATCCTCTACTTTTTTGTTTATTTAAACAATATAGTAGGAATGGTGTTGTGCATTGACAATCCCGCGGACAGTTTCTGAGACCATTCGTGCCGGGCAGCTGGGCCCTGGCCTGCGTTAGGAAGCGAGTGCAGCATAGAGAGCTGGCCTTTCCCTCACTGCATTTGTTTTTCTGCTTTAAACAGCACGTGTTTGTGTACCTGGACATAGCCATTGAGGAACAGCCCATCGGGAGGCTGCTCTTTGAGGTACGTTACAGAGGAGCAAAGCAAAAGCAAGGAACAAGCATGCCCGGCGTGGTGGTATCACCTGCCGAAGGAGAGGGGACAGAAATCTGACCAGTGGACATCAGCTGGGAATTTCACACATTTTCCTCTCTCGCTTTCATCTTGCAGCTCTTTTCAGACGTGTGTCCCAGGACCTGTGAGAATTTCCGCGCCCTGTGCACTGGAGGAGCAAAGTCCGCCCGTGACGGCCGAGAGCTCACTTACAGAAACTCCCTTTTTCATCGCCTTGTCAAAAACGGGTGGATCCAAGGAGGAGGTGTGTTTCCAGGTGTCCTGAGTAAATCTGAGTTACAGCAGAAGTGAGGGTGGGATGATCTGCATGAGTTACAGCCTTCATCCATGGAGACATAACTGAGCTCCAGGACAAAGCTAATTGCTTAATCAATACATATTAAAAAAACAGAAAACATTTTCTCTTTTAGCCATCTCACTTTCTAAACATAGGAAAAGTTTGGATAACTTGTTCTTTGTTTATCCAAGACCTTTTCAAAAGAATTTAGGAAACTAACTGGAAACATTAAAACTCTTTTCCATGAAGTTCTTTGGTAAGTAATTACAAAACTAATTTGAAACAGGAAAACGCTAAAAAAATCCACAGGAAAACATATTGCTTTTCTGATAGAGATAATAACTTACGGAGGCATTTAGCCAAGTCTCAGAGCCCTTCTAAATGTGCTGGTGAGATGTTTGAATGCCAGCGCTATGCCTGGGGTTTGGCACTGACGAGACAGGCACCACTAACGGCGGGGTCACGCAGCTTGCCCAGCATCCCCAGGGAAGTCAAGGTAGTTAGGTGTATCAGAAGGCATTTCCTTCATTACTCCCTTTTAGTCTATGATCCGTCTTACCTATCTATATTTCTCACCTGCATTCGCCTTGCCTGCTCCAAATGTGAGTGTTTAAATCCATTTTAAGTTTATACTTTGAAGATACACCTACTTTCCATGAATAACTATGTAGTTATCTATGTAGCCTATAAAAGCAACCTAAAATTACAAGCTGGCCACTGTAGAGGACTAACCGCAACCGGACTGGTGTAAAACAATGTCTCAATAAAGTAAAAAAACCGGACTTCTTAAAAAAAAGAAAAATTAAAAAATAGATGCATCAGGCTTCTTTAGTGCCTCACCCATCAGAAATCTGTCTCAGTAGGAATTTCTCCCTTACCAGGTCTCCTTTCTTAGGCAAGTTAGTGGTCTTAACTCACCATAACAGCACAGCTGCATTTTCATCCTTCCTCCTCCTAACCCCACTCCCTCCGACAGACGTCCTTCTCCGGGGCGCCCTTTCCTTGGCCGGGCGCTGCTGCCGCAGGAGCTCTCCCAGGAGGGGAGATGCTGTATTCTCCGTTGAGATGCTAGCTTCAGACGAGCAGCCATTAAACACACTGCATGAAATCGTTCTCCACAGAGAGGCCGTCTCTTGGGATGGAAGCAGCACTCTTCCCAACGGTCTGTTAAAATTTCAGTAGTAAAACAGACGGATGGGTGCAGTTGTTCGCCCAGGCTGATGCGCAACCCACATCTCTGACCTCGGCTGAGCCGCTCACCGACAATCCCCAATAACGCCTGTGATAAACCTTGGTCTCTGATGGTTGCTTTTATCTACCCCACAGACATTATAACCGGAAAGGGAGACGGAGGAGAGTCAATTTATGGTCCCACCTTTGAAGGTATGTTTCCTCAGCTAACTTACCACACAAATGGCAAATTTCCGCAAAAATTCTGTTGCTGATTTGATCTTATTCACGGAATAACCTGGGAATTTCCTTTTATCTCCTTAAAGCCAAAGGGTTTGTTTTTCAGTCAGAATTATTACCTGCTTGTATTAGTATGATAGGACTGCTTTAGTCAGGACACTCTCTGACCTGTAACCTGCTCCCCCTCCTCTGATGTCCCCTGCCTGAGACTCAGCTCCACCAGCCTTCTCCCTGCCTAAATGAGGGCTGATGATGGTCACCCACCGCCTACTTCAGACTGCGAATACTCCAGTTTGTGGATGGGATCTTAGAAATGCAGAAGTGGATTAGACACAGATCTCCGGGCACCCGATACCACTTGTTTAAGTGCATTTAAAGTAATGGCAGTAAGTCGGCTTTAACTCTAGATTTCCTGGACCTCAGGCAGATTTTCAGGCTTGGGCACACTGCAGGCATTGCTGCCAGTGGCTACGGGATTCTGCGGATCTAAGGGGAGTTACTTCTCAATTCCACATAAAACTGTGAAAGTTGAGAAATGACAAACATGAGGCAAGTTTAACAAAAAATGTTGCCCAATACTGGTATAAAGTAATAAAATGTAAAGAAAAAAGAAAATCGTAACATGCAACATTTAAGAAAAACAACCCATATAACTGACATAGACGTTTGGGATCTTCTGTTTAGATTAAATGCTACCCATACGGAAGTTTTATGACAGTTAAAGCATTTTTGAAACTGGTTTATGTTCCCTTACATAAAAGCTTTCCCACTGCCAATGGTGCAAACAACGTGACATTTGAGCAGGCTGGGCAGCAGCCAACAGTGAGATCAGAAACTCCAAGCATAGCTGCAAACTTTCTTTCCCAAGACACTGAAGAGCCTGCTCAAAATGAGAAGCTGCTCGCACCCCGAGGCCCTGGCACGGACAGAGCAAAACCAAGCCAGGGGTGAGTGGCTAGCCCACTCTGCCCGGCCAAGCCACAGTGCTGGAAGTGGAAGGCCGGCGTGCAGGCTTTAAGGCAGCAAATGCTACGGGCTGCCTAGAGTGAGCAGGAAGGGGCAAAAGTCACTTCTTTGACGCTGGAGCTCCTGAAATAGCAGCAAGCCTAGACTCTCGGGACACACACATCTCGGAAAGAACATAAGCTTGTATTGGAAAAAAAATAGGACTGGCTGTTAAATTGTTTACGAGAAGGATGTGACTGAGGCTTTAAAAGTTTGTGAATCCTCTTTTCCAGCAATGCTACCCAATAGATTTGTGCTAGCGCACATCTCACATGCTTCGCACTTTCTGTTAGGGTAGAAATCATCTGCAGAGGAAAATTAGTTTGAGTGTGCATAGGCTTCTCTGCATGCAGGAGAGCTATGGCCCTACGCATGCTGCCCAGGATGCAGCACGAAGCCCCAGCCTAGCATGCAGCGTTTCGCTCCCAGCTCCATCCTCTCCCTCCCAGCAGAGCTTTTGCTTTCTCTGTGCTACCCAGGAAAGAAGCTGCCATGTCATGTGGGAAAGCAGCAATGCATCAAAAATCACTGAAGTAATTTTAAGGTGGATTTAATTTGGAATCTGTCAACCTTGAAATTGTCCCTGGAAGAGTTTTACTACCCATGCTGCACATACTCCACGTGTTGGTGTATTAACGGAGAAGATTGCTAATCCTTCCCCTCCCTCTTTTAAATTAGAAGTTGCTTTTCACCCTTGAGAAACGTGTTCACTTGGGTATGCCTTTCGATTTTAAGGCTTAGATTGCTTTCCCAGTACTTCCCGCCAAACTATTCTACACTGAGGGCAGAGGACAATTTTTCCAATTTTTCCTTTGATATCTGAAAAGGTGAGAGATGCCTCTGTCAGCTGGTAATGTTTTGGGAGACTCTGTGCTTGGCACGCATCCAGGCACTGCAACGTTTGCTGAAATTAATGGACACCAACCGCTTTTTACTGTAATGAGTGAAAGGACTGAGGTAATTACAGAGAATCACTTGGACTGGAGCATCATGTCATAGGACAAAGCATCCTACTCCACAATTAGTCTGCTGAAGTCATTTTGCAAACCACAAGGCAGTGGTCAGAGAGTAACTGTTCACTTAGAATTTAATTACTATTTTTATGAATCAGTTTCTGAGAAAGGCACTCAAACGGGGTGAAAAGAATTAAAAAAGATCAGAGAACAATAAAATATAAACATTTCTATAGTTTCCTTCAAGCTTGTTGAGAGCTCGATGGGGCTTTCGACTGCTCGGTGTGATCAGGTGGGAGACAGGTGATGGAGGAGGCTAGGACCAGTGCACCCTGCTCCCCACCTCGTAGGCGGGCTGCCCTGCAGGGAGGAGAAGGAATCAAGTCCTTGTCATCATCATGAGGACATGAGGAGGAACTTCTTTACTGTGAGGGTGACAGAGCACTGGAACAGGCTGCCCAGAGAGGTTGTGGAGTCTCCTTCTCTGGAGATATTCAAAACCCGCCTGGATGCATTCCTGTGCAACCTGCTCTAGGCTAACCTGCTTTAGCAGGGGGGTTGGACTAGATGATCTCTAGAGGTCCCTTCCAACCCCTACCATTCTATGATTCTATGATCCCCCAAACCCAAGCATGCCTTATGCCTCCTGTTCCCCAGCCATCCCTCTTGAGAGCTGTTTCTCCCCTCCCTAACCAGTCCCTCCTCAGCTGGCATGGAGGATCTTCTGCCCCAACTCACGGCTCTCACTCGCTCTTCCCTTGCGTCTCCTATCGCCTGCCTCCTCTCGTTGCCCGGCTGCTGAATAAAGCTTCTGCTCTGGGAGCACTGTGACCTCCTTAACTAAATAGCTGCTCTCCATTTTTTCAGCTCTGTGATTTTATTTGGCTAAAGAAGCCCTCCCGCGCGAGTCACTGAGCACCGGGAGCAGCCAGGCATCCCACCACAGACCCGCCCTCAGAGCCCTGTCTCTGCTCGTGGGGGCTGCTTGGAGCACCCACTCTGCTTCCCGCCTTCTTCATCTGTACAGTGGCGTAACTCCAAGTAGCCGCATGGAAATGCTGCACTAAGTGCCGCGATCTCCTCCAGCGAGAAGCATTATAGACCATCAACAGGGAGCCGGAGGCATCATTGCTGTGGCTCTGACATTCAGAAATACCTAGAGTGCTTTTTCATGAATATTTTTCATTAGCTTCTTTACTAGCTTAAGTACTAGGCAGTCGTGGGAAGCTCTTTCTAGGAGGACATTGATTCAAACCAGAATTCACTTGCATGAGACTCAATGAGACCTTCGGGGGAAAAGGAGAAGGGAAAGGGAGAGCGGGGAAGAAGGAAAGGGGCGCTTGCGGGAGCTGGCAAGAAGCAGATGTATGGTGAATAGAAGCAAAGGGAGCAACACAACTGCAGCCTTTCATCCATGAATTCTTTCCCTAGATGAAAGCTTCTCCATCCATCACAAGGGAAGAGGTGTCCTCGGGATGGCCAACAAGGGCCGCCACAGCAACAGCTCGCAGTTCTACATCACCCTCCAGCCAGCTCCCTACCTGGACAAAAAATACGTGGCTTTCGGGTACGTACACACAAGCCTGCCGCGCTGCAGTGCGCAGAAGGTCACCCTGGCCCTGCAGTACATTGCTGCCTGGGAGGGAGCATCCATGAAATCCCTACAGCAGCTGCAGCACAGGTGCCTCTGGCCAGGGTGAGGATGAATAAGTCAGATTTGACACGCATCCCTCCCTTTCTCTGCACTGGCCTGGCTTGGTCGAGATGGCAAACCCTATGGCAAAGCTAAAGCAACTGCCCAGGCCTCTCCAGGACGAAGGCTACAAATCCATGCCTGCATAGCTCGGTGTCAGACAAAGGCAGGCTCTGATGGGCAGGGGCTGGGTGAGCTAAAGCCTCCGGGCTCTTCTCCGCTCTCACAAGCTGAAAGAATTCATCCTAGTGAATGCGTGCTGAGAGTTTGTTCTGAGAAGGTCAACATATAGGGCTGTCCCTGTTAAGATTTTTAGATTTTCAGGAATGTAATAAGAAGGATTATTGCTCTGAGCAGTTTGCTTGACGTAAGAGAGCAACATATGCACGTATTACCATAGAGAGAGAAATTCACAGTGCAGTTTCCATGCAATCACATCATGGAGAAAGACAGCATTTTAAAAGGAAGCGAAAAGCATAACTGTCTAACCTACAGCGAACAAACCAAAAGCGATTGCTGGCTGGATATATTTATAACCAGTGGCATTCACCTCAAGCTTCTGCCTTGCCACCAGCTCTGTGTAATCTGAAAGGTACAGAAACCATGATCTTAGAGCTAGGACCTCTTAAATCCGAGCAGGAATTTAATCCTGAGGGAGCAAAAAGCACCTGCACAGCGTACGATGAGGACAGCCGGGCACTTTCCAGCCCTGTGTTGGCTCAGTCCTTCAGACGCCCCTGCTTGGGCAAGGGCTGCCTGCAACGTCCTCCCCACTTGGTACCACTGTGCTGGGTGGGGTGGGATGGGGTGGGATACAGCACAAAGCTTTCCAGAGCACCACTGGCATCCGTTGCCGTGCCGGCGCCTGCAGGAGGCACAGCTCGTGCTCCCGCAGTGTGGGAGAGGGACAGGCTGAAAATCGTAAAGATTGCAAAATGTTGGATTGTTTTCAGGATTCAGATTGGCGCTGTGAAGGAAGGAAACGAAAGCTATTTCTCAGGGAGTCACTTCTAATACTGTCGCTTCTGACAGTGTGTCTCTTGACTTCTGTCTCCTCAAAAGGAATGGCCGTTTGTAGCTGGAGCACATGGTACAACGCTTATTTCTTTAAATAAATTAAGCTACATAAAGCCATAGTATTTTTACCTCTCCTAAAACACTAACTAGAGGCTACTTAACCAAGAAATGATGGCACTTGTCACTCCAGTGCAAGGAATGACCTTTAAAGAGCAGCGTGGGTGCAGCCTGCCAGTAGGAGACTGGTGCTTGGGTTTGTTACAGCCTCGTACAAGCCGGCGGCTGTGGAGCTCCGGAGGGAGGCAGATCATATGTGCGCTTTCTCCCTCCCATAGGCAACTGATCGAGGGCACGGAGGTCCTCCAGAGACTGGAAGCTGTACCTACGTGTAATGAAAGGCCTGCAGTTGCCTGCAAGATTATTAACTGTGGGACCTTTGAGCTGTGATCGCTAGCTGGTTTTCCTGCCTGCTGTACAGTACAGCACTGTTTTCTGCTCAGCCTTTTACAGACCTTGGTGGCTTTCACTTGAGGGAAAAATAAAAGCACTTTTTGCATGTGTGAATGGCTTGGAATCATTCTTTTGGCTTAAAAAAACGTTCATACGCTGTTAAAAAGCACTTTTACGGAAGTATAGAGAAAGACATGCAAACATGTTCCAGTGCCAGTCTACAGTTTATGGGAAATGGTGTTAATATGGTTATATAGTGAGAAGCAGATACAATAAAATGCATATATGGCTAAAGCACAGTGGACAGATGGATACACACCTATAGGAATAAAGCCAACTGCTCCTGGCTAAATTCTGCCTCTACCACAAGCTCCACAGCACAGTTGCACTGCTGAGTTTGCCCCATATGGCTCAGACACCAGATGTAGTCTGCATACGGTAACTCAGCATCTCAGAGGAAAGGAGGAAAAAAAAAAAAATGTTTGCAGAACTGCAGCCTCTCTGAATGCCATACATTACATCCTGTGCAAACTACTATAAACTAAAAGTAACACCCTTGAAATCAGGTTGGGCTGCATCAGGCTAAAGCCAGGATATGGTAGAGCAGGCGTAAGCTTCAAGTGATTATATTTGGCAGATGGACTAAAATAACAAAAATGTGACTATTGCCACTTAAACAGAGAAAAACATTGTTCATAAAGTTACTGCAAAACAGGAAATTCTAAGGTTACGTGTCGATGTAAATACGTAATACACAATGATTGCTAGTGTCAGGGATTTCTTACGTGCAAGATCAATCTCTCTGATGCACAGTGCAGAGCTTGGGCATGGTGGCTTCAGCAGAGGACAGCAGGTAAGCATTGAAAGAAGAGAAGATGGGTGGAAAATCAAAATGCAGCCTGGAAAGAGAGGCCATAACCGAGTGCATTGGCAGTTCAAAGGAAAGAGCATTTCCCATGCTCAGGATGCAGATACAAGGCTAAACCAGCCCTGCTGTGCCTGCGCTACACAGGCACCTCTCGCCTCTGTTTCCAGCGCAGTGAGGAGTGCTGAGCCAAGCGACCTTTGCTCCTGGGCTCACCATTTGTGCCGCTAAACCCCACAAAACAGCGCCAGTGTAGGACGGGAAAGGCCGAATCAGAGAAGTATTAGGACAGACCTGATTTTGTCCAACCTTAAGCCCACAGATTTCATGAGAAGTAACATGATTATTTGCTAAATGGGAGTGAATTTAACAACTCAGCAAGTGTTTAACTGAATGCCTGAAGAGGGCACAGACCTAGAGGGAGCTCCACATGCTCTGAGTGAGTACAGAGATTGTCTTAATTTTAGCAAGGGGATTTAAGTTTTTTTTTACTTATGGTACAAACCAAAAAGATTCTTTGATCTAAAATATCTGCATATGCCTGTAGCTAGCTAAGCAGCCTTTAACACATTTTCTCCCTTTATTTTCTAAAGCATTCTGCAATCTATACAGAGACAACTGTATAGGATCCAAGTGTTCTGTAAGCACACTTCAAATCAATTAAACTGCCTAAAGAACAATTATTTTCACTTCATAGTTCTGTGCCAAAGATGAAAAATACAGTGTTCTATTTTCCTCATAAAGTAACACAGTCCCTGACAAATTACTTTGCATAAGAAATAGAGACTATTGCTACGACAGCATATGGCTTCGAAGCTCAGTATTGGGCAGAGGTTAGTGGCTCTTATTTCTTGCAAGGATTTTAAATTGTATTCAAATGTTTAAAGATAGAAGTCACAAAAGTAATTTCGGTTCTGCAGGTTACAGAGAACAATTTTAAAAGACCAATTAATAGATTTTTTTTTTATTTGCTGTTGGCTTAGTTGCCCACGGTAGGTCTGCTCTGTGGCGTGGCTGCACCCCGGTGTCCCTGGTGTCCTCAGGAGGGACCGAGCCAGAGCACAGCATGTGCTTCGAGTCCAGACAACAGCAGTCAGAGCACAGAAAGTCATGCTCTGGCAATGGGCAGTGTTCAGGATACCTCAGGGCAGACAAATGCCTGATGGTGTCAAGTATCAGAAGGCTGATCCTGTGCCAAAAGTCATGGACCTGGTAAGAAGTATGATGGCTGGATGTACGACATACAGGGTGTTGTACGCACGGGATCCTGGAGAATGGCACAGAGTGACTGGGCAGGGGACGACGACTGGTTGAAGTTACACCACATGGAAAACATTATAACAAGAAGAGTAGAGTACAACCAGGAAATGTTTTGAATTTCAGGCATAATGATCCTTCAGGGAAGGCACAATTACTGTATTTGGTCACAACAGGACGCTCTGCCAGAAAAAACATGGTAAAATCTTTCATCCAGTGTTAAGGAGGTCACCTAAAAGAAAGAGTGTGTCTTTCAACCCTGGTTCCCCGGTGCCTGCAAGTTGGATATGCTTAAGGAGCCCAAGGCGATGAACATCGAAACAGAAAAGGAAGAATTGTCTTAACCTCAATCCAAAACGATGTTTTGTGCCCTATTTTCTTTTGTAAATTACATCTCTCATCAAGTCACTGGGAATTCATTGCCTCTTCTGAGAGAGCCAGACTAGAGAAGTGGCGTGCACAAGCATCCAGAGGACTTGCAAGCCCGGAGGCAAGCCACGGGGTCTCTAATTGTGCTGGGTACTGCAGACAGGGAGGTGATGACTTCCATTGTCAACCACTGCTTTTAGAGAAGTTCCCTTCCCCAGCAACCATAAACAAGAACTCCCTTCTCTAAAGGGCAGACGGCAGCAATCTGCATCCTGAGAAAACTATTATCTTACCGGATTACACAGTGTTTTATTTATGTAATGTGTCACTGCTGTAGGAAAAGTTGGTGTCTTTCAACTTTTGCTTTATTAGGGTTTTATGCTGAGCTTCTTACTCCAGCAAAACACTCTCTTAGAAACTGCTCTAAATGAAAAGTGATGAAAGAAGCCCTCAGACTACATACAAAGTTATTTGTTTCATACAGGCGTGTGTGTTAAAATCACAAGGAGAGTGTGCTAATAAACCATAGACAGTAGGTAGGATTCAGTGATTACCCTTTACCAATTCTGACACTGATCAGATGAAAGTTGAAGCGTGAAGTCATTAACTACAATGTAGTTTACCTAGTCTGAGGTCAGAGGGTTTCTGAATCTGACCCAGGAGGGCTGCTAAGGTCAATAGAAATCGTTAGGTGGCCCCTCAGCTACATAGGTACTCCACACCAATCTGGGAAAGCCCTGGGATCTCTGAAGTATATGTTCATTTTAATTGTACCAGGTGGGCCTTAGACAACATGTTTTGTCTTCCTATAGACCAACCTCACTTACCTTGTCAGACCGTCATGGCTGCAGCTCTCTGCTATTGTCCTTCGTATGCTTATGGCCTGGGATACACTTGACAAAACAACTGCAGACTCCCAGGCATAAGTCAGAGAGAAAAAACTTCCTGTCACCAATTGCGGGGAGAAAAGGGGACTCCAAAGGCCTGGTTTTGAAAGAATTTTACTGAAAACAGCAAGCAGCAAAAAAACCATCCAGCATATCAAATGGATCAGAATGACGTGATCCAGCTATTACATGAAGAAAATGGGTAAGTAAGTGCAACGATTTTACAAACTTAATAGAAAGAATCTTGATATTGTAATTCTGATAAGGTTTAGGATGTTAACAAGCAGTAATGGGTCGCCAGCTCAACAGAGCTCAATTGTGCCTGTGCCTCAGATGCTGTAGGGCGGAACCACTGGTTCGGTCTGTCAGGACACAGCAAGAGCCAGAAGCCGGGTTAGTCATCCCCAAGTCCAGGCACAGACATGCCTGGGGTTGCAGCTCAGGTGGGGGCCAGATGCAAGAGCCTCAGCCTAAAAGCATCTCCCAAGAAAAAGCGGGGGAGCTCCCGCTGAGGTTCCTTCTCTTTAAGAGCTCCCAGGCTGGCCAAGGCATCTTTCACCAGCCAGCCAGCCTTGAGCACAGAGCTAAACTCCTAGGAGCAGGGCGCATGCTCCAGCCCTGACACAGGCCAGGGCCCACTGCTGTGGATATTGCATCATCACCAACAGAAAAATGCATGCCATAAATACAGTAAATGGATGTACTGAAGTTACCATTCTGTTGCAGGGAGTCTCCGTCTAAACATTAGCCTTATTTTTCTTTGGTTACTTAAACCGGCCTGACCTCATTCTGTGGCTGGTCCCAGCTGCGGAGGGGAAATGTTCCTTCCGCCCCATCTTGCCTCTCCCACTACCTTCCATCCTTCTCAAGACATTTCTCTTCGGCTTGCCTTAGGCTGAAAGCATTGTCCTGTACCACTACCTCTGAAAGAGGGAAGAAAAACCTTTTAGCATTACTACATCCGCACTACCACTCTGCATATACATGTTCCTGATGTTAAAAGCAGCCTTTCCACCTCACCTGGTGGGGCTGAGCAAGTCCCTGTAGCATGACATGCATAAGGGGGCACCAGGCACAGCTCCACCTTCCTTGCCTCAGGCAGGTGCCAATGTCCTCACCCAGAATTCCTGCCGGGCACAGACAGAAGGGCACCTGAAACGCACACTCAGATGTCATATAGCACAGCGTGCGCAACCCTGCACGTGCCTTGGAGCTGTACCCGCTCCCCGATCAGCCACACCTGTACGGCGGGATTTACTGTTATAGCCACGTCACGATGCAATGATTAACTAAGGCTATGAAGCTCTGAGCACAGCAATTGATGCGTTATTTCTGAACTATTACAAAGCTGGTGAATGGCACTTCTCTTTCCACGCAGGTGAAAATGACAATTTGGGAATGAACACAAATGTTTACAAATCGAACCAAACATACATCCCATTCAGTTTACCTACTAAATTCTTCTTTCATTCATTGCCACTATCCCAAACTGCAGTACGTTGCTCTGGAAGCTCTTCAAAAGCTCCGTTACCACATCTTGCCCAGCACCAATTGATACAACACAACCTGCTGCGATTCCTGGGTATTTATTAAATTTAAAACATGCTTCTCTAAAATGGACATCTGCAGACCCTTAGCTTTTACCCATTTTTGCTGAGGACTTTACATAAATTTCCAGTAATGCAGTGTTTGGAATTCCTTATAGAGTCAAAACAGAGGTAAATGCCTTAGTAACCACTAAGTATATAACAGCACAATGAAAAATGAATACAGTGATGAATATGATATTTTAAATCCAACAACAACCCAGACTGCCATGATGATACTGCTGACTGTATGCTACAACAAAGTCCCAAGATGCTGACTTTAAGAAAAAACAGACAAACCACATTTATCATTCACTTGGATTCCCACCAGCCCCCAGGATTACGATAGGTGTGTTTTCACTTGCTTGTGGAGACAAGCTGTAGCTGTAATTCTTGTCCTGCTTCCCCCAGTTTTTCCATATATATATACATATATACACACACTCTCATTAGTCTCATCTTTTATCAGTCACGTTTAACATATCCTATTTGTTTTCATTCTAAAAAGGAGAGATTTTTAGTATGTAGTCCTTGTGAAATGCAGATTGCAGCATCCATGACACTTCACGTGTCCAGCTCATCAACTGAACTGCCACTGCATCTCTCACAAAACACTATGATAACTGCTGGAGACATTTAATACCATAACCCACAAGAACTGTAAAAAGGAAAACCTGAATTCAAATAATGCCAGATATCTAGTGAAATCATGAGAGTCTGTGAATCAAGCCCTGATCCCAGCAGGAGACCCTTGGTCCTTGTCCGAGAAGACATAAAAATCTCTGCAGGTGTGGCCAGGAGGGATGAGTGGCATNAATTCAAATAATGCCAGATATCTAGTGAAATCATAAGAGAGTCTGTGAATCAAGCCCTGATCCCAGCAGGAGACCCTTGGTCCTTGTCTGAGAAGACATAAAAATCTCTGCAGGCGTGGCCAGGAGGGATGAGTGGCAGCCATAGGAAACCCCCGTATTCAATGCTCACTGCAGTTTCAGTTACGTTGCAATGTATATTTATGCTGCTCCTCAATTTATTTTACATGCTGCTTGTTCAAAGTTAGAACAGAAACACAGTATTTTCATAAAGAATGAGAATATTATTTCTTCTCATTAAAGAGACAGCAACTTTACTCATACTGCTGGGGTAACTGAACTATTTTACACTAACACTCCAGTAAAAAGCACCTGCAGAATGAAAGGTTACCAAAGTGAACGTGTGAATTTTCAGAACTACATTCAGATGACGCTGGCATTTACATCCAACAAAACATGTTTGGTCATTTCACTGCAGCTGCTACGAGGTTCCTGTTCATATTGCAGAATTGATTCTCTGCTGTTTTCTTGGCAGCCCTTTTTTAATATTTCCACTCTAAGACTCCTTTGCAGGAAGGCAAAACATCAGCCATCCTGCCCACTAGCAGAAGCACCACAATATATTACGGTACAGAAGCTTGTCAGAAAGCTATATACCCAAATTATGTATTGCTAACAGTCTCAGAAACATTCCCGGAGCTCGCACGATAATCACCAGAGGTAGCTTGCCTGAAAGTTTCCGCATTTGTATTGGTCTCTTGGCTCGTGGCAATAAAACACCTTCAAGAAAGAAAGTAAAATGTAAGATTAAGCTCGAGATTTATTTGGCAGCTTCCTCTCTGCTGTGGAAGTCCAGCTCACACTTAGGAGAAAAGGGGAGAACATTCCTGATTAGAAACCTTCTTTCATCTGTCCCTTCATTCTGATGACGCCTTTCTCCAATCAGGACCATACCAAAATTTGCTTTACAGCTCTAGCTTGGCTCTCCTTGACTGCAAGAAGAGCATGAACNTGGAATATATAAATGGGAGCGGCAGAGCACAGCGACCGCCACACGCCCCTCCCCTCATGCACGGCGCCCGCGCGGGAATGAGCGACCCGCCACGCCCCGCCTTCCGCCTCGCTCCCAGCCAATGAGAGGCAGCCGCTCTATGGCCCTCCCCCCCAGCAGCGAGGAGCGGGGCCTCCGTGGGGTGGGGAGGCTGTCGGGCAGCTCGTTGCGCTCGGGAAACGCTCCGCCGGCGTGGCGGGGTCACGTGGGGCGGTCACGTGGGGCGGCAACGCCGCGCCACGACGNTGTATTGGTCTCTTGGCTCGTGGCAATAAAACACCTTCAAGAAAGAAAGTAAAATGTAAGATTAAGCTCGAGATTTATTTGGCAGCTTCCTCTCTGCTGTGGAAGTCCAGCTCACACTTAGGAGAAAAGGGGAGAACATTCCTGATTAGAAACCTTCTTTCATCTGTCCCTTCATTCTGATGACGCCTTTCTCCAATCAGGACCATACCAAAATTTGCTTTACAGCTCTAGCTTGGCTCTCCTTGACTGCAAGAAGAGCATGAACGTTTGTCTTGGTTTCCCAATATTTGCCCGTGTTGGCATTGCACAAAATGTTGAGGCAGATTTACACAAACAAATTTTTATTTGCAGAGTCCACTGTTGATGGTACATGTTGACTCGAGTTGCCTTTGGGAAAAACAAAGGACAGAAAGGGGAAAAAATGAGGCAGGGGACAGGAACTCTCCTCTGTGATGTGACCCCCAAACATGCTTTTCCAGGTGCTCTCTGCAGCACAGCTTGGAAGTGACAAGAGTAGCAGATGAAGGTGATGACTTTTACCATGCTTCTAGGACCACGGTCATTTCATCACAGACCTACCCGAACTCCCAGCGTGCCGTTCCCACCTGCCGTGGCACTAGCAGTGACTGGCGCACAGCTGGACAACAACGTCCAACGGCTGCACACCGACCGCTAAGCTTCACGTGCGGTTATTACCAAGTAGTATTTACATGAACTACTATTATGTACTACTAAGCGTTTTTCAGGGTAGAAAAAGGGAAGGGGGAGAGGTAGAAGCGAACCTCACACCAGTGGCAATTGCTCTGCGAGAGAAATCCATGGCAAAAACCAGCAACGGATCGGGAAAGAGACGGTGCCCGAGGTGCCACGAGGGCAGGGTACCGAGGCGGGAGCCGCTCTCCCTCAGCAACGCCGGGGGCGGCCGCGGCAGCTCGGACGACAGGCTGCAGGCCCGGGAGCCAGGGCCGGGCTACGGAGGGGCGCTTGCCGGCCCCCGGCATCCCCCAAGCAGCGAGCGGAGGCCAGGCCTGGGCAACGCGCAGGACCGCGAAACGCTTTGCCGCGAGCTCCCTCAGCCTCCTCCCGCACCGCCGCCCTCCGCTGGGAGGAGCGGCCGGAGGGCGCAGCCCGCCATGGCCGGCGGCCGGCCCGCGGAGAAGGGAGAGGCGCCAAGCCGCGGCTCCCCC
>VZSC01019790.1:15011-56746 GCA_013398225.1 Steatornis caripensis | reverse complement strand
AGCTCGGCCGCCGCCGCCCTCGGCGCCCTGGCCGCAGCCCGCCGAGCTGTTCGCCCGCTTCTCCCCGCCTCCCCTCCTCTCGGTTTCGTTTCTCCGCTCGCTGCGAAGTGTTTGGGCGCGTGGGGTGCAAAATCCGTTAGCGCGGTTCGACGGCCGCCGCCTCCCCTATGCCCTTTCGCGTGCAGCAGGCGGCTCGTAGTGGGTAGCTTCGCGTCCAGTAAAACGTACGCGGCGCGTTTGTTTCTGGCAAACTCAGCGCCGGTCGGATTGCAGGAGTCCCTTACGTAAGCCGCGCTATCCTGACGTTAGCCTCGTTATTCATCCCGTGGGCTTGTCTAATCTTTCCGGCTCTGTGAGCTATTTGCTCTAAAGCGTTTACGTGGCCGAGAACCGCAAAGTGTGCCGCATGCCCCAAAATGCTAAGGAATTGAGTTGTTCTGGAAGGACTTTAATGTTCTCTGGCCGCATTGCATAATGGCGCTGGGCGCAGCTAAGTGTGAAGCTGCGCTGTAACGTCTGCTTCAGCGCTTCTAGGTTTCTTTTTCAGCCCTACCACCGACGGCGTGATGCAGGCCAGCGTAGGGCACCGGCTGGGAACCGTGAGCTGCTCGAGGATTGCTAAGAGTCAGAGGTTAACAGTCTCTCGGGTGCAGCGGGAGAGGGCGGTGTTGGTCCAGCAGGACAGGCTTCTGTTAGCGTTTCCAGGTTTTCTCCTCAAGTGTAAGGGGAGTATCCGAACTTAGGCTGTGTAAGAGCCAGTACAACAACAGACGGGTTTATCTTTTAAGCAAACGTGACCTTGCCTATATTTAAGAGCTGAGTTCGTGCTGCCAGAGTAGTTTTTTCTTTGAGGAGCAGGAATCTACGGATTGGGAGAGCTGGGGAGCCTGTTACCCCATATAAAGACCCTAAGAGATCCTTTCACATCAGGAGTAGCGTTGGGAGAACATCTGACACGCTGTCGCTGATCCTGAAGAGAACAGCTCATTCGTGAAACCTTTTGCCGTGATAAAAACATTTCCTGATCCTTCACTCTTGCACATCTGTTCCTCCCCCATGCTAGTCTGGGAAAGCTGCTTTGAAAGTAAACTAAAAGTCCTAGTGCAGCTGCTATTACCTGGCTGCACTGACTGTCCTCCTGTCTCCACAGATGTGCTGTGCTAAATTTTCTATGTACCAGTGAGGAATTTACAAAAGTGAACGTTAACATTGTTCATTCCTCAGAAGTGAGTGTTGTGTGTGCTGTGATCATTCCTCGGATGTATACCCAGAATAATAAATGACCTTTTTTTTTTTCCGGAAGTGTGTTATCCAGAAACTGTCATGAAACTCTTGAAGTGGTTTAAGTGTCCTGTTTCTGAAAGGAACAGGACAAGTCTGTTGTGTCCCTCGCTGATGCAAACTGACAAAGGTCTTTTCATACCTTCTTATGTTGCTTGAAAGTGAAGAAATAGTGCCGATACTTCTAGCCTGGTCCTACCATAACCAAGAGAGAGGCTGGGTGGATTCAGGCTTAATTAAAATTATGAGAATGCTGAAGTTAGTTGATGTATTCATAGTTGTTATCTTGAGATGTAAATTACCATGCTGATTGCCAGAGATCTGTGAATAGCAGTGGAGCAGAGCTGAGAAAAGTGAAAGGTCATCCAAAGGTTCCTGGAGTAGGTGGACACGATGTGAAATGCGCTGGAGAGTATGCGGTGTAGGGAGTTGTGGGCTGTATGTGGGTTTTCTGAGTATGATGGCTGTATGAGTAAGTGTTAATTAAAACTAATGCACTAAAATTTTTAAATAGGATATTTTAACTTTAAAGTAGGATTTTCTGATTTAAAGATCTAGAACAGCAAAATGAAAATTCTGAAAATGTTGCCTAGATGAGTTCAACAGCGCTACTGAAGAGGCTTGCTCACACCAGCAGAGATGAAGCTTCCACGCTGCTGTCACAGTCCACTCTGTGGATGCGTAATGGTTGGTTTACTGCGATCTCTTACAGCTGCTGTGGGCTGTCTTGCAGTGGTGACAGCCAGTCAGAAATAATCCCACTTGACTTAGACTTCTGTGTTATGTCTAAAATCGTAACAATCACCTCTTAATCAGGAGCATTAAAAGTACCATTTTTCAGTGCTTTCAAAGGAGCATGTGCTGTTACAATGCCTTGTTCTATATCTTAAGAGTAGAATTCACTACAGAATTCTGTTCCTGTTAAATTTGTAGTGACCTAATCAGGTTGTTGTGTTTTAGCTTCTGCGTATTCAAGGAAACGTAATTGCCACCTTTAGTAGAGGATCTTCGTGGGTGTGAGAGAAACAAGTTGCAGAAGGTTGCACAGGTTTTTTTACAGCACATGCTGAAGCTCAGAACACCTCCAACCAGCAACAGCTCTCAGAACAGAAAGCTTTAGCTAAACTTTCAAATCCTTGAGGATGTCTTGGTTTTCCCCCCATACTGCTTGAGCTGTCTAACTGCTCTGATTTCTAGTTGAACTTGATAGGTCAGGTTCAATTTTAGTTGCAGTGAGGCTGGGAAGCAGTACTGAATACCTATTTTCCTATTGTGTAAAGCATGCACAGTTTATGCCTGTACGATAGGACTCTTCCGCCTTCTGTTTGCCCTGAGGAGGGAGCCTTGAGTTGCCAGTTGAACACTGACTTGATTGGGCCGCCTGTGACAAGGTGTCTATTCTATTCGCTTGTGCAACTTTGGCTGTTAGTGTGGGGGATTGAACATTCAATTGCTTTGTAATTTCAAACCAAAACTACAGTAGGACTCTGTGCTGTATGAGTTCCCTGAAACTCAGCCTGCTGTTGTTCAGTTTTGTGGAGTTTTTTAGTTAAATACTGTCATTAATCTCTTTAATGTAACTCTCTATTCTTTCGTAGCTACTTCCAGTGCTACTGCGTCACCTTCCAGTGCTACCACATCGTCTTCCAATGCTACCACATCATCTTCCAATGCTACCACATCGTCTTCCAATGCCACCACATCATCTTCCAATGCTACCACAGCCAGTTCTGCTACTACCGCTCATCCTACTATAGGTAATATAGTACCACTGGACGTAGAATGGCAGTGAACTAGGAACTGATGGATAAAATACAGGACAAGGGCTTTTTCTGCAGATCACTGTAGTAGCGTAACTACTAAACATCTGATCTATGGAATATATAAATTGTCCGAAGGTTTGGAAGAAGCGGATTTTATAAAACTAACAGAGAAAATGCTTCTTGCCAGCGTAATTAAGAATTGGCTCAGTGGTAATTGTTTGAATTAGATTAGTCATTTCCACTAATGAGTTCTTATGAGCTGGTGGTTTTTTGTTGTTGCCCCGTTCAAAAATTTCTATTCTTACATGTGCTGCCATCTTAGCAGTGAAGTTCTTAAAAAAAATTAAAAATAGCTCATTTTTAAAAGCATCTACGGCTTAAGGGAGCTGGGAGGTAATGAGTTGGCACTTGATTAGGCTCAGAACAACCACATGTACAGTAGGGTGAGATGTAGCTTTGAATAAACCTGCAAATGCTGACACTCATCCCAGGCACATAGTGGAATACTGGTTGATTTTATAGTAATACTAATCTATGAGGGGCGCGGGTGGTCAGAGACACAGGCTTGGTAATGGAAGAGCTTCTAGGAGACAGTCTAGCTACGGGCGAGTGTTTGCTTATTCCAGTGATGTCATTCACAGTTAGTGTTTTGGGGACGGGGAGAAAGAGGAAGTTTTGCTATCCTGTATGTGTTTATCTCCTGTCTGGAGAGATTACATTAAGTACTTTTTTAGTACAATAAATACTATCTGATTGTAAGGGCTCTTAATGAAAGTCCTTTGCCGATGCAGATTCTCAGTTGTCTCGAAGCAGCTGTCTTGATTCTTGTTCAAATACCAACATTTATATTAGTGTGTGGAAAAAAAAAAAGTGGTTTTGTCTGAACGAAGAATCGCTGTCTGCTCTGTGGAGAACCTTGAAATATTTGGATAACAATGGTATGCAAGTTTTAAAAAAATCCTTAATGCAGAAACTTGGCTTAATGCCATACAGCTGAGCATCTAAATTGTGTGGGCTACAGTCTTGAGGTCAAAGCTTATCCTTGTTTAAGCAAAACAAGACAAATCATTTACATGAGAACTTCAGTGCTTGCAAACTTCCCTCTTGAAGCTTATGGTATGTGCATACTCTCTTCTCTCAAACAGCTAACATCACCAATGTAACTACACATGCGCCTCTGCCAACAACTGCCATTACTTCAGCTACCACAACCACCAGTATTCCAGGTAACTGCCACTGCTAGCATAATTAAGCATAAAATACTTAGACATTAGTGTTGCTTTAAAAGCATTATCTTGAAAGACTTACCAGGTGACAACATTAAAGTACTATTGGTATATCTGCTCTTGTCACTTCTAGCTTTACGGCACATCTAATTTTCTTAAGGTGATGTATGTATGTAGCAAGGTAATGATACCCTGAGAAACAGAGCTAGTTGATGAGATAATAAAAGTCAGAAACACGTTGGTCAAACAGAATCAGCTGGCCACTCTTAATAGTGTGGCTGGAAGTCACTTCTTAACTCACTTATCTTTGGGAGGTAGTATTTTGCTTTTCACTTGCAGCATAATAATAGAAAGCCTGTTAAAAAAAAAAAAAAGATTGGGCTACAGTGATGGGAATAAGCTGAAGTATTTTATTTCAGCATCAGTCCTGAATATGCTATTTCATGAAATGCTCTCGTGAAGTGAAGCTCTTTAAAACTAGCCATCAGCAGATGGCTGTTACTTCCAGACTCATGCGTGTTGTGGCTTCAGCTCATTTCTGTAAGTGTAACTCTGGGGTAAGGTATAGTAGATGGAAGATAATAATTTAATTTTAATTTAAGCTAAAAACTGGAGCAAGCAGCAGAGATTGAAAAATGTGCTTTGAATGTGAGCGTATCAATAATATACTTCTATTTAAAGGAGGAAAGCTTTGGCTTTTTGAAGTACAATTAAAGTCCATCTCGGACTTGCTCAGTGTTGAGGTCCAGAGCAGTTTGGCTATAAATAGCTCTGGCCTTGTACAAACAGTATTTAATCAGAATTTCAGTATCACTGATCTAAGTGCAGCTGCTGACATGTCTTTACTTTTGATTAGTTTTTGTTTTCTTATTGGTGTTTGGATGTCTTGAATAGTCTTAATACAAGGAAGCCAATACTAACATCTGTAAAACTGTTGTGAGCGTTGTGTACTGACAAACTCTAATGTGGTGTTTAACAGGTACGAATGCTACTGTGACTCCTGCACCTTCTCCACGCAAATCTACGTTTGATGCTGCGAGTTTCATAGGTGGAATTGTCCTGGTTCTGGGTCTGCAGGCTGTTGTTTTCTTTCTGTACAAATTCTGCAAGTCGAAAGACCGAAACTATCACACGCTTTAGGACCTGCCACTTTATAACGGACTTGTAGCCCGACACCTGTAGTTCACTGAACCAAAATATTTTCTGTTGCTCGTGGAAGACAGCAGTTGGTAATATCCTTTAAATCTCTAAAAGAAGACTTAAAAAGAATATTTTTGCAACATTATACTTGGCAAGAGGTGACATGAATCTCTTCAACGGGATTACTTGTGATATGCTGCATGGGTTCTAATGGCTGTCGTATTTTCCTTTAGTGGCTGCTGCTGTGGGACTTTTTTTGATATGCCAAATGTAGACATTCAGAGATTCTTACTCAGTGGCAACGCTGTCTTGAGTAGACAATCTCATGACGACTTATTGTGAAGGCTAATTTAATCAACATTTGATACAGTATCCCTTCAGTTTTATCAAGATGTGTATTATTGGTGACTGACTTCAGGGAGTGAAATACCATTTATACTAGCTTGTGGCTCTTACAGCGTGCTGCTAGAGAGATGAACAAAACTGTAGAAGCAGATAATGTCTTAACAGAATAACATAATCCATCTTTTTTTTTACACAAGAATAAGGGTTGCCTGATGAAATACTGCATTCCAAACAGAAATTCTCTGCCCTTTCCAATTAATGTTGAGGTTGGAGAGCGGGTGTAGGGATGATCCTTCAAAAGGGGAAATGAAGATTAGTGCCTTAAAAGACTAAAAATCAGTAGGCTGCGAAAGTGTCCCACCTATCTCAATGATAAATCCAACTATTATGTACTAGGTTTATATAGGAGAATGGAATACGTGTGAACTTGAGCATTCCAGTTTAAAAACTTTCTACACTAAATGACTGTTCCTTATTGACCTTGTTTGAGGGCAAGGGAGCGTGGTACAGCAACGTTCAGCTATAAACAGAAGCTTTAAGTTGTTTACTTTTTGTTCTGGCCTACAAAGACCAACCATAAAACTAGTGGTAAAATTCAGTTCACTCCCTGTATAAAAAGGCAGCAACTTAGATGTATACTTGAAATACTGGTGTTTGGGAAATCCTGAGGTTTTTCTTATTCAAATTGTTCTTAAACTCATTGCAATTAATTTCGGGGGTTTGGTTTTTTTCTTGTTTACCCTCTGCTTGCTGAAGGAGCAGTTAAGGGTGGTTCAAAGGATCTGCTGATTTGGTCTAGTCAGGATTGCTGTAGTCCACGGGCTGCCAGGGCTACATATTTTTCTTTACCCTCCCCACTTCCTGGCATTAGGTTTGTGTCACCCTGCAGTGAACTGGTTAAGGAAATCTGTTCTGCCAAATAGTATTTTTTGTTTTTTCTGTGGCCAGATCAGCCATGTGTTCTGAGTATCAAAGGTACGTCATGTCCAAAGTAGATTGACTTGAGCACCTGTGGAAATAAACCCACAGGAAAAATGGAAGTAAAGATAAAATCGAATGGTGGATTTAGCACGTAATACATAGCTTTTAATGATATGTATCATCAAAATACATATCAATGTATTGATATCAATATCAGAATCATCAGTTTCAGGATAATATGTAGTACTGAATTACTAGCTCTGACTTGACTGGAATTTGGCACTCAAGACAAAGTGATAGCGTTAGTGCAGATAATAGTCATGGCAGTGGAGCTGAAATATGAAGCAAATTAAGTGTACTTCATTTGGAAATTCGGCAAGTGCACCATGTTGCTTTCTTGTGTTCTTCTAGTTTGAATGGCATTGTTTCCATCGTGCTGTGTAGAAAACTCGAATTGCTACGAAATCCAGAAGTTTTTCACCAGTACTGTACTGTATCTTTGAGTTCATTAGCTTTTGGTTTTCTAAACAAAACTAAGACAATCAGCTCAGGTTTATTAAAACAGCAGAGTGATCAGCCAGTTTCCAGCAACAGTATGTGTGTGGGCTAGATGGTATATCCTTGGCCTTATTGTGAAATCGCTTAATCTGTCCTTTCTCTATCTCAAAACTATTTTATTACGTTTATTTGTTTAAAAAGATATCCATGAACTTGTATTTTGTGCTTTGAAGTGAGCAAACACTCTTCTAAAGTGTGAGAGAGTTCTCTCCTTCAGCTCAGCAAAGCAAACTGTATGCCTAGGATATGATTTTTTTGGCCTCAAAGGGCTATCTTTTGGGAAACTTGCAGGAAAGTGCTACAGAACACTTCATAGCATGGAAGACATTGCCACAAAAAAGTTGTTGCTGTGTAAAATGTTGCTAAAATGCTTATTCATGAGCTATGCTGATCCTGATTTAGGTTGCTGATAAAGAATGCTGGTAAAGGAAACTAAAATAATTTTTAAAGTGCCTTAAAGTTGCTTAATCTTTTGCCTCAAATTTTGTTTAAAAGGGTAGAAGGGATACCTCGCCTTAGTTACTGAATTTTTCTTGGTGCCAGCAATTGCTACTTTCCAAGACTTTAGGAAACCCAGGATCTCTGATGTGTACAGATACCAATCTGAAAAACTCAAGCTTGTACTGTATCAATTTAGTCATGTTCTGGAAGGCCTGCACTACGCACTGCTTGCTCACTAGCCTTGCCAACAAGGTATAATCCACAGAGTTGTGGCTCGGATTGTTTCCCTTTCGGTTGTTTGGGGGGAGGGGAGGCTGGGTTATACATCTTCACCATGTGCTTGGCTGCCTTACTATGGAAAGTAATTCCTCCTTTGTGAAATGGCAGTATGAGCTGATCTGTGCTGTGTACTAGCAAAAAACCTGAAGTAACAACTCGCAGATTTTCTTGGCCTTGTGCTTTGAAGTGGAAGGTAGCTCATAGATCTGTAGTTGTATTTGCCCCTAAATCAATCTTAGGCACTGAACTGTAGTGACTCTTCAAGTTACCTGGCTTTTTCTTGAAGCCAGCTTGTGCAAATGCCAAGCTGTTATCTTATGAATGTTCTCTGCAAGTGTTGCTGTAAAAGTTTGTATTTTGTCTTCAGTGGAAGAAAACTGAAACAGTTGTAATCGCAAAACCAAATTGATAAATAAAATCTGTTGAATGGAATTTTACTTGTCAACTTTCTTCAACGTGAGCAATCCCAGAGGGGACTGTCTGCCAACTTTCTGGAGATAAGGGCTGTTTTCCACAGGAATTAAGAAACACTGTAGGGAAAGAGGGAGTTTCAAGAATGAAGTTAGCTCTCCTAAATACAGTATTAACTTTACATTTGGTATGTGCAACAGTACGGATTCAGATTTAGAATGTCTCCAAAAGAATTCTCATTTAGGCTGCGTTGTCCGTGTTAGTTTAACCCTGTTCTCTCCTTAAAGGCAAAACACAGCACAGCATTTATTAGGTGTTCCACGCACTGCAACAACCTGTAAGGCTTTTAATGCTCCTCTTCCAGTAGCCAAGCTTACAATACTGGATGTCATCCTGTAAGGTGAGAGAGAGACTGCAGTGTGTGGTTCCAGGGAGGCTGTTGAAAACCCCAGCATTGCATCATCTTTTCACATTAAGATCTTTGACCTTCATAAAAAATGTATTGCTCTCAGCCTTATTTCTTTCCTGGTTGCACAAGAGGAGGGTATTTGCTAGGGAATAACTGTCCGTATGCTTGAACAAGAGAACAGAGGGTGAGCAATTCTGTAGTTGCAGACTGCCTAAAATGATAACCAGCCCTGAGCTGAAGTAACTGCAGTAGTTTCACATCATGGCCTCGATGCTTTTGTGGGTAGTGAACTGTGAACATGTCACTAGGTAGTATTGACATAACTCAGTCTCATATTACAGGAAATTGCAAAAACTTCAGTGTTTCTGGAAATGCTGCATGGAAATGGAGGAACCCTAGAGCTTTGTGACGTGCTAAAAATTGCTCTGCCTTCCGGAAAATCAATCACTGACTGCACACAGTCAAGAACTGAATTAAGTTTTTGTTATAGTGCCGCACTGACTGCCTGCACACAATTGTTTATCCCTGTCGTACCAGTCTTGTGTTACTGTTGTTTTCTGAAGGTAGTCTTTTGTAGGTATAGTGTTCATTCAAGAATGATCTTTGAATTTTGCTGTATTAAGTTGAGTAATACTTGAAGTATTTTATCAGTTAGCCTGAGACAGCCCTTTGGTTTTTACTGCTGCAATGGCACATACCTGCTTCATACTGGTAATACTGTTTTACTTCCAAATTGGCATCTGGTTCCTGGAGTGCGCTGGAATCACATTTGATGGCTTCTCTAAATGACTGCTGACCTTGGATAGTTATCAGTCACCTCGTCATTCATTTAAGGCATACCTTAAAAACAACTGATGTTCTTTGATAAGTGATTCCACAGCATTCTGAGTATATTGTGACTTGTTTTGATGTAGCAGCAAGCGTGAATGAAATAAAGCTTGTTTCAGTAATGTTGAAGCATGTAAGCCTTATTCTAGGAATCCTCTATCTAAATACTGCAGCATTTCTAACAGGAGTTAGAGTTCCTTTATGCTCAGTGTTTAACCAATGCAATGCTGTTAAGGGTTGCCTGAACTTAATTGTAGGTCTTATTTATAGGAAGTGTGCTGAGGTATTTGATTGTTTATGTTCACAAGCATACAGGGATGTGGATGATGCTGAAAGGCACCTTGGTTAGTATTCTAACTTGTCAAAAGCCACAATACAACTTGACACACCTCTGAAAGACAACTTTGAGTCCTTTACTGCATAGGCTCTGAAAGTAAGCTTTTTTTCCCATGCAAGAGCAATGCAGATAAATTTATGCATTTTTTTCTGTTTTCTTCTAGTTGGTGTAGCATTGTGCAAGGACCCATCCTTCATCCCCTTTCTAGGGGGAGGGGAGAGAATGTGCTAGGGAAGGTGGAGATGCTGACCCTTTTGAGGGGTCCTCTTAAACACGCATGAAAGGTTCAGTGTGCAGGCAGCAACCTTGGGGGTGAGAGCACTGTGCTGGGCAGGATATGGTGGTCAGGAGTTGCAGTGGGAAAGCAGTTAAAAGAAGAAAAGCCAACAACAAAAAACCCCTAGCACCAGACCCAATGCTTTTGCTCTAAGCACTTACCTACACTTTGCACCACCGTGTTCCAAGGTTACCACAATAAAAGGAAGCCTTTTAATTTTGACTGATACCCTTGCCTTTCTGTACTGTGCTGCATTATCTGTGAAGGGAGGACATGCAGTGCTGCTCTTGCTCAGAAGGAGCATCTGCATCACGCAGGACCTAAAATGGTTTAGCAGGTTAGCTGACTGGGGCTGGCATTGAATACTGCATCCACTGCACATACGCACAGCACTGGAGTATTACTGCCTCTCTGATTTGTATATAAATTGTTCTTCTCTTACTTCAGGGTTGCCAGTTCAGTGCCATTTTCCAAAATGCCCAGGACTGATTAAAAATACATTTAGGTTTACTTCTGGACCAGCCTTTGTTTCTGTAGCTGCATGAAGGCAGTAGGAAGAGACTTTTCATTTAGGTGTGTTAACAGCCTATCTGCCATTCTCTCCTTCCATCTGCCAGGCACCTGAAAGCGTAAGTAAAATCAGAGTCACCAACCGTGACAAAAAAAATCATTCCTGGACCGTTGCTAACTAAATACCTCCCTCCTCCCCTCTTTCCTTAGTCAATTTTTGGAACATATTTTTTCCTGTTCGCTAGCCGTACATACTGGTCACCTTGCTCTTAAAGGTAAATCTTCAAACTGATTTGACATAACTGTCCAGAAGAAACCTGCCTGGATATATATACAAATTACAGCTTGCAAACTAGCAAAGAAGTTGTTCATTTTGCAACCGTATCAGTTTATTACCAATGCCACCATTACTTACTGTCTTTGGTCTTTGAGTGCTTCTTCTTGGGTCAGAATTCAAAGGATGCTGCTGGTAATCCCCATGCTGAGTGGATGCTGAAAGCTTGTTACGCTGGACCTGAGCTGCAGAACCTGGAGTGTTATCAACAACACAGAATTAAAGCAGAACTCAAGTAAACGCGAAAGCTGTTGTTTCTGACCTCTGAGCAGAATGTTATGGTGAAAAGAAAAAAAAAAAACAACAAACCAACAAATCCAAACAAAAAACCCCACTCAAAACAAGTTGTGAACACTCAGCATAGTACTAATAGAATAACAGATTGCTTAGTCTGGAAAAGTGTGTAATGGATGATCTTGACACAAAGTAGAACAAAACCTATTTGTACATAGTTGCAACTGTTTGCAAAAACTATACACAGCTATCTGCAATTTTTGCAGCTCACCCCGCACCCTTTTCATTCATAGTAATGAGTGTATCAGCATTCATTCCTCCAGCAGGAGACATCGCAGCGAAGCAGAAAATTCTTGCTGCCCCAAGTCTACTTCATTATATGTGACTATTTTCCCCACAATTCTCTCTTTCCTGGTGCTGTTGAAAGCCCAGCTTAAAAGGTGTGGGTGCATGGGTATTAATGGTCTGTTCCCAGTGACACTAAATTCCCTAGTGAATTCCAGTCTTCATCTTTGTAGATTTCTGAAAAGCAGAAATGCAGCCACTTTGTGCCAGCCCTTCAGCCATTAAAAAAATCTCCAACAAATCAAACACTATGCTTGCTGTCAGCCATAATGTGATTTAACCCCGATTTGTGTCTACGTACAGTGTGGTGTTGCTCTACCACTTCTTAACTCAATGTTAACTTTTCCCACTAACTTTAGGTAAAAAGGTGAAGGTATTTTTTCTCTGTAGCTGTAATCCTGCACTTGCTCAGGCAGTGTTCCTCCTCCTTCTCAGATACGATCCAAGATGTTTCAGACCACAGTAGTTAGCAGTTTCTGGCATTATTTCAGGGTGCGTGTCCAAGGGACTCTGGCCTTCTGCTGAAGCAGCAGGAGAGCAACTGGCAGCTACCCAGAGTGCACAACTACCCAGTGTGGTCGGACTGCGTTCAGTGTCCATGCATCCTGAGGCAGGGACTTGAGAGGACTGACTACACAAGGATCACGTGAACCCAGAAAGAAGTGCAGCAACTGTTTCAGATTACTGAGACAGGCCGTGGCGCAGCGCACTGGAGAGGGAAGAGGAGGAAGATGTGAAGATGGAGGAGAAGGAACGGACAAAAAGCTAGAGGACATGGCTCAGACTGCTAACCTACAGATTATTCTTACAAACTGGCTGAAGGCTTAGTCTATGTGGGCAATTCCTGGAGTTGACATGACCTGTTTCAGAAACACCTTTGCCTTTACAGTCAAAACAGGGTTATTGCAAGTAACAGTCGCCACTCTTATACAAACAGGTCTGGTCAAATGCTATAGGTCTGAAGTCGCATTAGTGACAGTGCTACTCAGATTAATAGAAAAGACAAATCTTTACCTGATGCAAGTCTGGATTGCTTTATGAGAAGTACTAGTATTAATGCAACAAAAACGATAGCTATTTAGTATTTACTTATTACCTGGAAAACAACTTCTTACGCGGCTTGTGCTATGGCACAGCAGCTCTGCAGTCTTCCTTCTACCTTTTTGAAAGGAAAAAAACCCCACCACCAAACCTCACAACATCCATCTACAATTACAGGCATAGGAATAAAAAAAATCACAAGTAAAAAAGGCAGCTATAATACATTGCAGAGTTTTAACACATTTCAGACTCAGTGTCTGTAGTCTGATGGAACTCCTATGTTGAGCGTAGCGAAATCTAAGGTCCTCAGCCAATTTTTTCAGCGCTGCATCATGTTTAACAATGGTAACTCACTGCAGGAAAAAAATTAATTCATCTCCTTTGTCGCAGCTGCTTTCCTTGCGGTCAGCACCATCAATGTGAATTGTAAGTTTTGTACCAACTTTTCCCCGAACTTGATTGGCTTAAAGCCAGAGAAACCACGTATATTTGTGCATTAATTAAAGATACCTCCGCGTCTTGTCTTCAGCAGTGTGCTAATAAGCATTTCTCAGTTTCCTTTCGCAGGAATAACTAACATTTTCCTGCAGAAGGACGCTATAATTAAATTTGGAGTACTTTATATTCTTCATGGCATAGAAATGCACCTTGAAAGATAATTGGAGTTTTTTCCCCGTTAATTTACTAGGAATTTAGGTATCGCCCATCAATTTTTCCGCATGAGTTTGTCAGACTGACAGTAGGATTTTGATACCACAGAGAAAAGCAGCAATTTCAGTCAGGTAGGAGTGGAAATCCCTGATCAAGCTTTTTAAGCCACATGAATTACATAAGCTTTACGTTAAAAAGTTACCTAGCAAAAAGCTGAGAAGGAAGATTTTTGTTACAAGTTGAAGTTCCAGCTTAATTCAATTAAGGGCTAGAAAGATCTCACTGCTGTTTTGAGATCCTCTAATGATGCCTGCAATCATAGGCATGTGTCTAATCAAATTACAAGGGTACAGTCTTGTTTAGCTGCCCCACGTGATTTATAAGTGAGCTGTTCCAAGACCAGAGCCACTAATGAAGCCTGATTTCCTACCACTTGGGATCCTTTGTTTCCTAACTGCCTCCTCCCCTAAGTGCAGCTCCCCTCATACTTCCCACGATATCCCTACAAAGCAAAATACAATGCAAGTTATGGTTTAAAGTTGTTAACTTGTGAGTCAGTGTTTCTTGTGCTGCTTGAGCAACTGTGGTGTAAGGCGGCGTATGGCTTTTGAGTTGTCCTACTTTTCCTCAAGACTGTCTTTCTCCTCTAACTAAATGCTTTCATTACAGAGCAGGTCTTCTCCTCTTTCATATTTGGCTTAAGTTGCCTATTGCTTCAAAGGTTAAGGAGGGATTCAGAGACGTGCACACATAGCTCATAAGACTTCCTTCCCCAAGAAAGTGGGTTACAACACACAGCCTGTCTTTACCTGCAGGGGCATTCCTCTGGGAAACTGCAGCTTCCAGATCGTAAACTTGACATTGCAGTTCATCAGCCTGCTGGAAGGACTCCTGTTTGAAACTGCGCTCTTGGGATAACTGGCTTCTTATCTAGAAGGTGGTAAAAGGATTAATGGCAGCAACAAAAATTCATCATCTGGCAGCTCTGCTGCAAAGCAGGGGCCTAGATTTAAAGGAAAAGGTGTTGCCCTGTGCGCTCTTGTGGATGAGAGGCCATCGCTTCTTGCTGGTTGAAGTAATCCATAATTACAGATTTGCTGAACATAACCATAATCTCTCTGAATGCAAAATACAGAACAAATGGTGCAAATTGACATTCTCATTATTGTTTAATAGGAATACGCATTTCAGGCATTGCCGGAGGAAGACAGAAACAATACAGAGGCCTTTTCTCACTGTTCTCTGCATGTAACCCTAATCAGACAAGACCCTACCTCCATTTTCAGGGCAGAAACATGTGCAAAAAACAGCAGCTCTTACCTTATCTCTCCCACACACCCCATAATTTGCTAAGTTTAAATACAGCGTTTGTTAGTGTTAATGACCACGTAGGTGCCAGCTGCAGGTGAGACTGTTGTGTGGCAATGAAAGCCTCCACAATGCAGTTGCCATTTTCCTTCCTGCTCTCCTTAAAGGCCGATCCATCTGCAATCTCTTGAAGGGTTATTTTGCAAACACAGCAAACAGTTTGGAGCCAGATACCACTGAAATCAGTGGTCTCATGTGTCTTACACAGCCAAAGCAGCTGGTGCAAAGTCTCTCATATGACTTTGGTTCAAAAACATGCCAGCAGGCTGAGAAACGATTCCCAGCACAATGGCATTTGTCATCCTGACTCTGGAAAACAAACAGCCCGTGCTTTCACCTTGCTGCTTTACAAGACTGAAGACAGAGTATACTTTGCTTGGTTTACAGGAGAGGCATTCAGATACATTTACAAAGCTTTTTTCTCTCTAGACCAAGAAAACAAGGGCAAGGAGACTTCAGCAGCTGCAAAGTTGTCAGTCAGTAGATGGAATCACCTAGTTAAAGTCTAATCAAGCGGTTTCCAAACAATATTTTCTTCTGCAGGCTGCACTACAGAAGCAGCACTGCGCATTTCACAGCCAAGAGCCCACTACTACCAGCTGTGCTAAACACAGAAATTGTATTTACTTGGCCAAATCAGTTTTTAAATTGAAGTAGTTAAATCCCTTTTACAGGAAGATAATCTTAAGAGTGGATCTGGTTACTCAGTTAACACTAAATCAATGATTAGCAATGCAGTAACAGATTTAAACTCAATACATCAGTTCAGTACCATGGCATGAGTTTAGTGAAAACAAACGCCGTTTCTGTGGCTGGACTGGATTAAAGCAGTTGTCTTCCCAATATGTTCATTTGGTAGTCCAGAATTTAGGAAACAGTGGTGTGATGTATGTGAAACAGAGGTAAAGGCAGAGAGTTTATGTCAAATGCTGAGTAGATAGAGTAGGACAGCAGTTTATCATCTCTACAGCACTGGTGTCCAGCTAGCAAAGCCCTGCCTTGGAAATGTCACAGGGAGAGCTGGGAAAGCGACCGGCACTGAGGACCTAGGAATGCGGCCCCAGCAGTGAGGCAGAGCCTGAGTGAGGCTCCAAAGCTCCCCATTTAATCTGGTGACAAGGATGGTGGTTACAGCAGAGGCCTGGGGGACACCCCTGCAGGGCACACATGGCTGGCTGAAGCCTCCGGAGACGCTGAGCCTAGCCGCTTGCTGCTCCAGCTGCTGTACTCCTTGATCCCTCCCAGAGATGCAAGCAAGTTTTGTGAAGCACTGCACACCCGTTCCCAGTGCAGCATTGCCTTACGTGAACTCTCAGGCAGTTTACCTCTCAAATAAGGAGAATAATACTCACTTTCTAGAGCAAAGATATTGAACCAGGCTCAACAGGAAGGTCCTGAGAAGCATCAGAAATGCAAGATGCCACTGAAACATGGAGTGTGACCCTAAGCCCTCAGCAGGCAGGGCTCACCACAGCACCAAGGCTCATGCTGCAAGACCCTCATCCAGAGCACTGGGAGGGCTACAGTGAAACTCTGTGAAGTTCAGACTCTTGAAGGGATACAAGGGACCACATCTTGAAGATGTGGTCAGACAGTATTAAAACTTGAGACATCTCTCTAGAAATGCTACTGTTTCTGTTTTTCAAGTCTGCATTATGAGTTTATCTGTTGCATTTCTTTCTGACCCCTTTTTGAAGAAGATGGCATATTTTAGAAGATTTTTCAACTTCCGTGGTTAAGCGCTTCACTCTCTGCTCTTTTTCTTCCATCTCTTCAAGCATCTTCTCTGTGTTTTCAGCTTTTGTCACACTGAATATTTGTCGCTTCTTGTGCCCTCCTCTGTACTGCTTCCAACAGCGCTCATTTCTACAACATGCAATCATGAAAGTTTCAGACTTGGATCACTTTCCCCCAGTCCCCACACACCTTTTTTCAGATTTCCTTTTAAACCCTGATGACCAGTGCTCAGATGTCATGCCCAGCTGAGCTGAATGAGGAGAGACCTCATCGCACATGGTTTGGTACTAAGGATAGTGAAATGCTGGTAAACAAATCAGAATTGTCCTATGAGCTTATGAAAGGACCACAGTCAGACCTAAACCCAAACTGAAATCTGGGTTGTGGGAACGGAGAGCGCAAAGGAAGGGTAAGGAGGAGCGGGAACAGAGTGCTGTATTTACATAGATGCTTGTTAGAGAGGGAAGCCTCGAAACAACATTCATGTGTAGAACTCATTCAATTGCAAATAAACAAGGCAGTTGCTTCCAATTTCCTCAGTCTGCTGTAATTTGAGTTCTGCAACCAGCCTTTGGACTGCACGTGGAACTTGTTTTTAAAGCGGCTTATAAACAAGAAAAGAGAGGGGGGGAAATAAGCACAGCTTTTTCCAACACTGCTGTTTATACACAGTTTGCAGAGACAGCCAGTAAGTATGGCTGCACTTTAAAATCTATACCGCAATGTTATGCCATGGTATTACAAGCCATGCATGTCGAGTCAAACCCTCCCGTACAGCCAAGGGTTGTGGAATGGAGTGTGCTATTTGTAGACACGAACATCACAATCTGTACCAAGGAAAGAAATGAGGAAGAAGACAAAGAATGAGGAGCTGATGTCAGAAACCAAAGAAAAGCAACAACAACCACAACCACCTGCTAGAAAGATGGTAGATGCAGTAGGTCTTTTGGAAGTAAATTGACAACTTGTCAGCAAAGAAAACCAATTTATCAGCCAAAGGTAACTCCACACTGGTGGAAACTCTGAATGCAAATAGCTAAAAGCAGCCACAGCCCAAACGTTTTTCATTAGGGAGCTCTCAAAGCCTTACTAAGGTTGGAGTTTCATAGACCGATAAGCTCACAATGAAGCAATCGAGCTGTCAGATATGACTTTTTAATATCGCATTTACCTCAGTTACCCTTGCAACGGAATGAGCAAGTTGGTTTGGCTAAACCGCATTTCCCAGAAAGGCATCCGGTCTTGACTTGAAGATACTCAGTCAGACATATTGTCATTTCCACAGTTAATCACATTTTGAAACCGTTGTTTCTAATCTCCCATTTTCAGTTTGTCTGGCCTCAACTTCTAGGCACTTCCTCTTGTTATACCTTTCCCTAAGAACCCTTTAATATCTGCTATTCTCTCCCAACAAAAATATCTGTAGACTGTAACCAAGTCACTCTTCTTTCAGAGAGGCTAAACAGATTGAGCCTCTTAAGAGCCCTCTGCTAGAAAGCATTTCCTTCAGCCTTCAAATCATTTTCGTAACTCTGCTCTGCACACTCTCATTTATTTCTTCATCTTTTTCTAAGTAGTACACCCTGGAACCAGCCGCAGTGCCTCAGTGCGTTGAGCTACAAACCCACTTTTAATATATCTATCTGCACTATTCCCCTTTTTATAAAGTGGAAGATTGCAGCATCCACCCTTTCCAGTACCACAGTCGATGGCGAGTCATCTGTCTGTTATGACACCTGTCCTGTCCAGGGATGCATTCACCCTGTTCTGTAGGTGTCCTGCTTTCTTCTCGTTGTTCATCCGCTCAGGCACTACAATACGTCTTGGAGGGATAACCAAGTTACCGAGATATCTGCATGATTCTGTACCCCAGCTCTGCCCACATTGTTATTCACTAAGCGTGCTTTATCAGTTTCACTAACATTCCTCCCCGAAGATGTCATCGGCAAATTTTATAATCTATAGTTTCATATTTATTTCCAAGCCACTGACAAAAATGTTGAATACTGATAGTTCTGCTACCAACCCCTGTAGAAATTTAATGAAAATAACACAATTTTATATGTCAAAAAATCTAGCTCTCAAGCCATTTAGCATTTTTATTGATATTGTGTAATACTAAAATTTAAAATACAAAAGTTATGTGCTGCTAACCTACGCACAAGGCCCTTCCAAACATGTATTACATCTCTAGCATTATGTTTATCTATCTAACCTGTAATCTTATCAGCAGAATTTAATCACGTGGGCTTGTTTTCCGTACAGTCACGTTGCTTGGCATTAAGTATACTGCAAGTGAAGAGGGTGCTTTTCAGTTTGACTTTGAGGAGTGGGCCGTTTTAGCGCGTGTGGCCATCTGTAGAAGTGAAAGGCAGCTTGCTGTGGCACTGATACATCCATGAAGGTGTTCAGGTGGAAAAAACCCATGTAATGAATTTGTTCTGGGTTTAACGACAAAATCCCTGAATGTTTCCTTGAAATTAATGATTGGGTGGAAGACTAATAGCCTCATGATCTGTTACTTATTTTTTTTTTTTTAAATCTGTGGAATAAAATATTAATAGTGTCTTTTCCTCTTCTAAAACATATATCAGGCACTGTTGATGGCATACATAAATTTAGTGCCTGTAGCTGTCATTTTGGTACATGAATCAAACTTTATCCAAGACGCTACAGTTTTTCCCCTAGTTCTCTCTACCTGTAATGGTGAAAGCGCTCAGACGGACCCACCGTTTCGATGCCATCCAATGCACATCCAGCTTCAGTAATTGTATTATGCACCTAGTTTTGAATCTATTTCTCTCCTGGAATAACAGTAGGCAAAGTCCTCATTAAAGCAAGTGAGATGGAGAGGAGAATTCAACTTGTCGCGCTGATGAATCAAAAATGTTGAATTCAGATACCTGTTTACATAGCCGTTTCGTTAGCTTGTGATTGCCTGCCTGAGACTTCGCAAGAGCTTTCCTTACAGCCATGAACTGAGCCTGAAACGAAGTCACCTCTCATTCTGCCGTCATCTTAGCATTCAGACAGGTTTTTTTTTGTTTTGAAGAGCTTCCTGTAAACAGAAAGTACGTAACAGATGCAATGACGAGAGCAGTGATTTTCTCTCTTTTACATAGCAGTGAAAGGTAAGTCTCTCAGAGATTTTTAGTAAAGTTAAATTGGATTGTTCCTATTTTCTAATAAAGGCTGAACCTTTTTTTAAGGCAAAATGGGGAACAGGATGGACAAGAGGAGTCCTCTAAAGGGGAAAACATAAGATAATCTTTTGTATGGGTACAACCGCACATGTTTAATTATATTCACATATCAGTTCAAATTCTTGTGTGCAAACAAGCTCAGAGCAATGCAAAATTTGATCTTTCTTATACATTAGAAAGGCTTGTCCTAATCTTTTTAGTCCTTCATTACCTCTAAAGTAAAAACGTGTGTGATGAAGCTTGTTCTCCTTCTGGGCAGGGTCTTTTTGTTTGTTTTAAACACAAGCATAAATATGTATGCACATGTTACTATGTCAGGCCCAGATTTAGCAGCCCTCTCTCCTTTCCCAGCCACTTAAATGGGAAACAGCAAGGTCCATGATCCTCTGCACTTGGAGTGGAGGACAGTGAAATACAAGTTTTTAGATCTTCAGGATCATTCCGAAGTCAGACAGTTTCTCATTTAAAAAAAACCACAAATTTTCCCATTTATTTTTCTGTTTCAGACTTTTCTTTTAAAACTTGTGAAGATAGCTCTTCTTATTTAAATCCACAAATTTGTAATAATTCAATCCGTCTTTGACTGATTGGTTTAATAAAATATTCTAATGATTTAACATCTCCCTGATATAACTGAACTAAGTGTATGTGCATCCAGTTTTATCTGAGTTTAAAATTAACAAGCACACAAAACCCATTTTGTTTTCACTCTTTTTAGGTTAACAAATATGGTCCATGCTGCCTTTCCTTTGCTTGACATGTGCGGCTAATTAACCTATACAAAAATCAATAACCTGTTTGTTCCATTCTAATCAGCCTCATTTAAAGCAGTGAGGCACTTTTCTTTCCATCCATCTTCACTTCAGTTTAATTTAGTCATTTTTGTGCTTCATCTTGTATTTGTGTAATTAAATTTATAAACCTCATGCTGTGTTCTGCTTTGTTTAAACAGATACCAGTTTAAAAAAACACAAACCCAAAACCTCAGCCACCTCCCAAGCCAACAGTCTAGTTCATTTTCACTTTGTGTCTGTGTGTCTTCTTTTTCATATGTTTTGGTCAGTTGTGAAATAGATGATTTTCATACAGTGTCTTAATTAGTCTTCTGAGTCAACTGCAGAATTAGGAATAGTATAGGCAGCAGGGATTTGTTTCATACTCTTCACATTTGAAGACCGCCCTTATATCCATAATATAGAGGAGAAAAAAGTTCAGAATTTTTACCTAAAACCTGCAGTTATCAGGAGAACCTATAGACTCACCGAGTAATCATGAGCCTGCCCAACCTGATTATCAGTTTTGCAGAAAATTAGACACTAATAACAGATGAAATGGTACAGAAATATCACCTTCTCAGCATCTGTAAGCTTTGCAGAGAGCTGTGCCTTCTGAGTAGTTTGCTTCCAACAGTTCAGAGCCTTTAGCTTACAAACCAGCTTGCTTAGCCTGATGCTTTCATCCCGCAAGGGCTGCAGCTGTTCCTGCTAAAGAAAACGTAGGTAAGTGTAGACCCGCAAAGATTACTTTCCCCAAGAAGAAACATGTCGTTTGGAAGTAAATACAATTGCAGAAGCATGCAGGTATTTGTATTTCATTTTAATTTTCAAATGCTCAAAACTTTGCAGTTTGAGACAGTGCAGCCTTTGGCAATAGATTTCAATTACTGTGTCTCCAGGGAAACAGGAAATGTGAACATTGCCCAGAAACTGGGAAAAAAATGGAAGAAATTTAATCCAAACCAGCGAGCAGGTAACATGCCCCCACCCCCACCCGCCTTGAGACGAAGCACTGTTAAAGATGATAAACACTGTTATGCCAAATGGGGACTGTGGTTCACACCGCATGCAGTAGCCCGGCTCACCCTAATTACAGCGTCCTTAATAAGAACAAAATTAGTGGATTCATGAAAAGTATAGTCATCAGGTTTTCTTCTTCTTTGTTTAAAATAGCAGACTTCCTCCTAAAAACTGTTCTTAAGGCAGAGGATCGCAGTTTCAGTATGCAAAAATCATGGAAACAAGGGTTACAGAGGACCACTGGAGGTCCTGGCCCTCCAGGCAGGGGTGCCTCTGCGCAGAAGCTCCACCATTCAGAGTAAATTCACCTTCTTAACCTGTGTCCCATATTAGTTTTAACTGCAGCTGGGCTTTGGCCTTCTTAATTCCATCACTATGGGTCTGAACTCTACCTGATACTCTTACCTTTTTTGCCTGTCTGTGTTGCCACCGCTTGCAATATTTCTTTTTGTGTTTTAGTCCTTTAAGAAGCTCCTTGCTAGGGCAAACAAGGCCGAGTTTCTGCTAAACTCCCTGGTCTTCTTGCATAACAGGGTAGTTGGTTTTGAAATCTCTGTAAGTTTTCTTTAAAAATCAACCAGTTTTCCTCGGCACTTTTCCCCTCTTGGCAGTTTCCCAGGGATTGTGCCTAGCAATCCCCTAAATAAGTCACAGTCTGCTCTCTCGAAGTACCAAGTCCTAGCTCTGCAGCATAATTTTGCAACCTTTCTCCTGATCTTGAAATCATTTCGTAGTCACTGCAGCCTCAGATGACACTCACCACCAGTTTTTCCCTGTTTGTGAGCAGCAGAAGTAGGGTTTTAGCGTTGTTCGCTCCTCTAGCATTTGCTTTTAGGATATTATGACTAACGCTGTCTAGGAACTGCCTAGGCTTGCACAATGCTGTGTTCCCCTTCCAGTAGATTTCCAGATGGATAAAACCTTCATAAACACCAAGGCCTCAAATCAAAACACTTTTCTTAGCCCTCTATAGACAGGCCCATCCAATTTATTCCCTTGACCAGGCAGTCTGTAACAGATTCCCCACTGCAGTCGTTAATCATCACTAATGTTCCTCCCCGCTCCGACCTTGACCCAGGCTTTCAGTAGTACATCTCCACGTTCATACATGAGCCCTGTGCAGGGAATGAGCTCCTCCGAGTGCGATTCTCACTCCCGTTCTTCCCTGCTGATCCTTCCTAAACACCCTGTAACCACACGTGACCACGGCGTGCACCAGCCCAAGTTCCCATGACTCTGCTCAAACCACAGCCCTTCGACTGCACACGAGCTCCCCACTCTCCTTGTTCACTGTCTCTGCACTCTGTCCTTTCCAAGTGGGGATGTGGAAGTCTCCCCGCAGCCTTCTCACACACGGACCTCCTCCATTTCCACTGGTTCCTCATTTACTTCTGGGTGTCCCTGTCCCCCAGGTTCACTGGAGGTTTTGAAAGCCCTTCTCACTCTGCTGCCATTGCAGTTACATCCTGCTTCGCAAGCTTCTCTGCTTGAGATCTGCAGGCATGTTTGCTTTAGACAGAAGTATTTAGCCATTATCCATTGGATCTCATTTGTATTCACTGACTGACTACCATAATTTCAGTACAAATTGAACTTTGCTGAGGAGGAACATATTTTATTAGAAAAGGGATTGATTTGGAAGTTGTAGCCTGGAAATGACTTTCCAGGCTTTAGTTTATAACTCCCAGAACATCCATTTCGGGGGCACTTTTTCAAAACATAAAGCTGAATATATTCTTTTATTCTAAGTTACTCCAAATGGAAAAAAGGATTCTGTCCCCATTCTTGTGTGTGACCAGCTTGCACAATAAGAAGATAAAACTCCCATCAACACATTTATTAGGGTCACCGAAACATCACATTCTCTTTCCCCCCCACAAAAAAGGGACAATGACAACACACGACAATGCTGACATATGATTGAATGTGAGTTCACATTTATACTTCTTCGTATACAAGTTCAACCTGTCTGACATTCACCAGTGTAGAAAGCATAGTGTTTCACTCAGAATAGTCTGAAAGCAGGGTTCCTAAGGTTAGAACAAAATTCAGTTCAAATACATGCAGTTATTCAGGACTGGGTTTGGCCCAAAGTTTCTCCGCTTGGAGCATAAACACACAGTCAAAGACGATTGATTCTCCATGCTCTTGACCCAACCAATGTCCCAGATAGAATGCAGTAACTTAAGCCAACTTCAGCAAGCTTAACCAGGGTATTATCCTTATGTTCATTTACCAACATACATATGTATTTCCTTACTTTAGACAAATGTTCTTTCAGGTCACCATTACTTTTAGTGGAGCCGAACTTTTCCTTCAGATTGATCATATTGTCAACTCCTTCTCTTCTCACTTGACTGATGATTTCAAAGACTTGTTGCTCGATGTTAAGGCGATAGACATCCAACTTTCCCTGCAATTACAAAGAGCATCCAAAGGAGATGAAGTGTGCACACATGGGAAAGCAACATTCAGAAGATTTCAGAAGTCTCTCAACTACAACCAGATGGTCTTTCTTCATAATTAATTTCCTGGAATCAATGTCTCAGGAAGGTACAGCAATATTCTTTTTGCATTCAGACACTACAAGAAGGGGAATTTAAATTCTATCATTTTCAGGGAACCTATGGGCAATCTTGGGATGTATGTATTTAATGGAAGTAGCAGCACTGTGGTGAAAAAATAGGCTTTCTGGTGAAAACTGGACTCACCCTCAGGATTGCAAAAGACATCACGATATTCCCCAAGTCACTATTGCCCTGGCCACAGACATTAGTGGGCTTGTGGACCATCAGTCAAAACCCTGGGGATCTGATGCAGGTAGTTGCACTTTAATACACATGGTCACAACCAGGTCAGTTTTTACAGGCTAGATTGGGGTGTCTTGTTTTTGTAAGTAATGCCGTAAGTCACCCCAAAGAAATCAGTGGACTACTTGAAAACAAAGACATTGCTGAAGTGAGCAATACAATTATGCAGTGGACATAAAGTTTCCAAGAAAAATAATGCAGAATATTACAAACTGAAGTATTATACCAAAAAAGTTCCCTCCACTGTAAATAAAAAGAGCTTCCATCTCTCTCTCTAATGTGGTACCTGTTCCATCAAGAATGCGCCTCCTCTCTTGGAAAAGGTACACTATTTTTCTACCAGACATTTTTACAAGATGCTTCTAGCAGCAGGAGATAAATGATTCGCCCATTTATCCACCTGGCACACTGCAGCAATTTATTCCTTTGAGTGCTACACTTGTTGGCAAATTATACAGCAGCGCAAAACAGACCGATCAAGTACCCTCCCTTATTCTGTACCTACTTTTAGACGGACACCAGTCACAAACAGGTTCCGCACTAATGATTCATGTTCGTCCTGTACTTCTTTTCTAATCTTCTCTTTGAGACCAAGATTTTCTTCCTCTAAGTCAGTGAGCTGAGCTCTGAGAGCAGTTATTTCCATCATCATCCCACGGCACAGCCCTACAATCTATCACAGCAGAGAAAGTGAATGAGCAAAGCTAGGGATGAGCAAATACCATAGCCTAGGAGTAAATGATCTGGACCCCTGAATTTGTTGTGTGATACCTAATTAAGAAGAGCAAAAATATCTTCCTAACTGAGTGGCCTGATGAAAATAATCCATTCATGATCTGGAATAATCCCCTTTGTACATCTCTGTTGGTTTTAGAAACATCTATTCCCTGGAAACAGTAGGAAGAATTGTGGAAGTTCACAGCCGATATTTGAAGGGAGCAAATGCATAACTTTCATGTGTAACCTTAAAATGTCTGTTTCCGGTCATCAGGAAAGAAAGATCTCCTTGCCAATGAGTATGAGAACTAACAGAGGAAGTATGTACAGAGGAGCTGAAAGGTTGGGGAGCAGGATTGGGGAATCTGATTTTAGAAGAAGATCCTGTTCATGGCTCTGCTATGTTGGCGAGCCTGGCCTCCCATAGTATAATCTCCCCCGCCTCCAGAGAGAAAGTCAGAAGAACGGTAACCAGGCTTCATTCAGTCAGCTGTGAGGTAATGCATTTATCGGAGCAAATATGCTGCCTGCTGATAAGCTTGTACATACAGACCGTTTAATATATGATAAAAACAATTATGTGGTCCATTTGTTGATATTTGACAATTAACATACCCCCAAAAAGGGCATGCAGGGTAGCTCAAACAGGAAGGTATCTGATGATAGAACTTAAACAGATTTAAATGACAGAATTTAAATTTCACATAGATAGGTCGTTGCTAGATATAAATGTCTCGTCTTTTTTGTACCTCTGAACAGCATTTGCAACTAGATGAACACAATGGAGGAAAGCTAAAAGTCATTCTTAGCATATTGCGTTATTCAGATAAGAAATAGAACCAACTGCTGACTGTGGGCACAGCCAACAGTGCAGTCTGCTTTCAAGGTTGCCTGGCACCTCCGCATGCCAGATCTAAGTAGTAAATGCTAATGACTTCACCAGATTCTTATTGAAATTTTCCGCATCGATTTTTTTGTCTTGCAGCAAACATTACTGAGAGACCTCTGAAAAAGAATGTTGGGGAAAAACACATGTATTTTGGCCCTGCTAAAAAATTCTGGGGATCTTTATTCAGCACTATTTTCTCTGTTTCAAGCGTCTTTTTTGTAAAATCAGCAAAAAGTTGGTCAACCCTAAGAATTTGTTGGAGAAAAAAACACAACCCATGTAGTTCATGTATGTTCCTTAGAGACCTTCTAAACTATCTGCCATCCCATTTTCGCTGATCACGCCTGAACCTTTCTCGTGGTTTCTAACACCTCCACTGAGCAACCGAGCTTGCAATAGCCTCCGTTAATTGCTTTGGGCTAGTGAAAAGAGAAGTGGAACTGGGAGCAGGAAGTCTCTTCTCAGGTTGAAGCAGAGCCCAGAGACAGCAGGCAGCTGCCCAGGGTGCCCGGTCGCAAAGGGTGAGCTGTGTTGTATCGAAGGAAGTTGCAGATGAGACAGGGATTTAGTGGCAATGGGCTAGCAAAGTGGAGCGGGGGCAGGGACTCCACTGCCCACAGGCTCCTGGAAAGTCCTACGATGCCTCCTGTATCTTTCCACCCAGCTGAAACCTCACACAGGTTTCTCATTTTCTGTCCCGCTCCAGCCTTCCCAAATATATGGACAGGACAGTGAAATCAGGGAAGAAGGGAGGTTGCTGACAAGACACTGTACAGAAAAGTATATAGGGGCAAAAAAAATTGAAAGAGCTTGAGAAAGTGGGGCAAGAAACCGAGAAGAAGCCCAAAGAAGAACTGAAATCTTGTAGTCAGTGATGAGGACAAATAAGAAAGGGAGCTCAGGAATGAAATCCTAAATGCACATGTTCCAACACTGCTGTGCAAACACCCCTGAAACCCAAGCAGTCTTCTCCGTCGTGTAGGTTTCTGTAGGAGCTGACATGCTTCTAGCAGTGGAGTTGATCATGCTGAGCCTCTGAGTCAGCTAATAGATTACATGGATATCACATGACCCCACAAGACAGCATTTCTGATTCATTGGCTGGGTTTACTTCTTTAAAAAATTCCACCCACACGTACCAACTAGCCTAAAAAACACAGCTGAAGCTGTGAAGTCAAGTACTCAGAACTTAAGAGGAGTTGGTTTGCAGTTGTGGTGTAGCATACCTGGTACCTACACGGTGGTACGGCCTACGTGCCTGACTCACTTCCATTTCCTATCTATTTCACTCAATGGACAGGACTGAACTGCCCTGGGAAAACGCCTTGTGTAGGAAGAGAGACCCATCAGTAGAAGTTTAAGTTAGAAGATTACCAGCATATTGTCCATTGTGAACAGGACCCACAGAACAGCAGGCCACTACTGTTGCCTTCAGGTTATCTTTATTTTACAAGTCCTCCTGACATGACTTCTGGTATTGAGCACATAAACAGTGGCCCCAGTGCCACCCTGCCTTTCTTCTCAAAGACCGTCACCTTATGCGCGCTGGGACCCTGCCCCAAATGAGAGCGCTAAGTACTACGAATCAATAGACCGTCGTTACCAACCTGTGTCAGAGCCATATCGCTTCGATTGCCACCTTCTTCCACTGCGTGCAGCTCCTGAAGCAAAGCACAAAGACGTACGGTGACTATGCTTGCATAGCCCAACTCCACTTCAACAACTTACCAGCCTGACAGCTTGCCTTTATTTTTTTACTTAGCAACTGCCTCCCACCCAGAGAAACCACCTTCCCCTGTTCTTGGAGAACAGAATCAACCCTTTGAGCATACTTGTTCTTTTTGGTAAAGTAGACGATGCTGCTGCTGGAGAGTATTTTCATAAAACATGGAGTAGGTCTCAAAGTTGCTGCGCTCTCTGGCCATGATATCACAGCCCAGTACGGTGAGACACTGTTGTAAACGGCTTTTTTAAAAAGTAACCTAGGAAAACCAAATAAGAAACTTTGCACGTAGCCGGAGTCACAAGAGTTGCTGTATACAGCATATGTCAAAATGAAACGTGGTCACCTCATTGTAAATGAAATGCTTCTGCAATATCAAAATGAAGCAAAAATCAAATTATTCAATGTAAATGTTTTTGCCCAATCTACAATTTCACTGAGCTGATGGAAAACAGATTTGTTAGGTTTTTGAATGGTTCTAGTGGCAACTATATAATATAATTTTTTCCATCTGAAGCTTAAAGAGAATTTTCAGTAGAGAAATGAAATCACCAGCTCAGCAACTGCCTGGATGGCAGCTGGGCCCCAACGTCACTTCTCTCAAAAAAAACATGTTGTGTGTTTTTTAACCAGAAGTGGTCATATGTTCATAAATATTTTCTTTACATTTCACTGAAAAAAAACCCCTAAAACTGTTTCCTGACATTGTGCTGGATCTCTGGTTTAGCAATGACTCAGGAAGAAGAGTTCCCACTCCTGAACCTGTGAAAGTCCCGCAATCCTGCATTTTGCGGTTGCGTATAAACCTCCAACCCGAACTCATCTTCACATTATTACAGTCTTGAGAGCTGAAATAAACCTGTCAGAAGGCAGTAGGGCAATACACAAGTTTGCTGCCAATGCTGCTATTACAAACCAACATAATCTGAATCTAAGCTCATAAGCTTAAGAAATGTGTTTCTTTTTTAGGTCACTGATTGACAAGAGCTTTAATAAATAAAGCTGTAAACATGATTTAGCTGTTGCTTAAATAGAAATGCAGAATACGTACCTCTGTATCTGGTTCTTGGTAGTTTTCCATCAGCCTTTGAAAAAATGTTTCGACTATCTGTGGTCGTATGACTGAGAAATTTTCTTGCATTACCCCGTGTTTCCAGAGCTCTGCAGGAACAGAGGGAGGAAAAAAACCCCCGGAATAAAACCACACATCAGTGGGTATCACTGTCACAAAATACCGATCCTTCAGTAATCCCTGGGATTTGACACTGAGTATGCTTTATGGCATAGAGTTTCTTAGCTCTCCTAAAACGTTTACAACAAAAAGTAAATGTCATTGCAAACAGATTGCAAAGCCTATATGTTGAGCAGCAATATCAAATTAATTCTGGTATCAAAGCCAAAATGCAATTTCATTATGGACCAGTTCTGTCAAGAATGACCTGGCCCACAACTGTGTATTGGAGTTTTCTGTAAATATTGAGTAACGAATATGGCTTTTATGTGAAATTGAGTATTTCTGTGCACTAATTATTGCCACCTGCAACCACAACCAGTGGTAGAAGGGCACATTTTTCTTCCCTTTTATTTCTACTTTCTCTTTGTTTTACTATTTGTGCCTGTGAATACCCAAATTGGCCACACACATGCAGTAATTGCACCAAGTAAACACCTAACATACTAAAAAGCCTGGCATTAAAACTGCGCTGCCTGGCCTAAAATATTAACACTGCAACACAGAGACGCAGAGAAGTAATTTCCTATCAGCCTGTTTCAGGCTGCATGCAAACTCCAAAATAATTAGTGTTCGGCCTTGTTTGCACAATTATCTTTGCAATGATTAGGGCTAATCGTCCGCTTTATAAAGAGAAAGTGAGCTCTTAGATTTAGGGAATTTGAATCTGTTGAACCGACAGAATAAACAGGTCCACGCAGGAAGGCGTATGGTACCTCTGTACGCAATTCTTCACGGCTTCCTGCTAGATTTATTTGTGGAATTTCTCACAACGGGCTTTCCAAAACAGAAGAGAGTTTCCTGAGGGTAAGCCCTTTTTCATCAGTGATGCCTTCCCCACAATTCAGCTGGTCCCTGGCCTCCAATTGGGCACACAGGGAAGAGGGGAGCTGAGAGCAGATGTTCTCTCCTGTTCACACGCAGGACGACTCTTTGCTGCCTTCATGCATCAAGGTTACTTTTCCCACTCAAGATTGGGGCTCCCGTATTTCCCAGGAAGGGTATTTTAATTCTACCTACCAGTGGGGAGACTGCTCTCTTGTCTGGCTCTTTCAGATATCACTAGAGTCATCTCCTGGTTAATTTTCTTCTGCACATCCTGGATCACGTACATTTGTAGGCTTTCCAGCAGCTTTTGAAGCTAGAACCAAGTTTAATACTTAGCTCTTACTAAACCTCTGTACTGCTTATAAAGCAACTTGCCAAATGGCAAAAACTAGCAGACTAAACCAAAGCAATTCTCTTTCCGTTCTTCTCTAAAATACAGTACTTTTCAGATACAGTACCAAGGTTGATATCACTAGGGAGTGACTGTATACCTAGTGCTGTGCCACAAGTACTCTGGAGACAGACAGGTTCCCCCACTGCGTTGGGCTCTGCCCGGACCCACAGCTAGCTCCACACAGCAGGGGTGCCGTGGCAGAGCCTCTCAGGTCACCCACATCTGCCAAACTTCCCCCCATGACAGCCTCCACGGGCCCCCGCTGTACTTCACTTCTCAGAAATTGCAGGACAACACGGCGCTGTGTGGTCCCCCGCAACGCCCCACTAGTAATCCTCCCCTTACCTGGCACACTTTCATATCGATTTCTGGTGCTCCTCTGGGGGGGAAGTATACGCTGAGCCCTTGTAACGGGCTGTCCAAACTCCTCCTCTGTGCCCATTTGTCTGACCACAGCTTTCATGGCCGGGTACAGGGTATCTGCCCTAGAATCACCAAGACATGGGTATTTCACACATTCTCCCTCAAAATTACTGTGTTTGCATTTGACCTTGGACCTTAACTTTCCTTTTTCTTCCCCTGCCCCTGTTCCTATACCATGCAGGATACGATTAAGTCTCAGCTCGCTGCGTCAGCCCCACTTGAGCTACAAGCAGGGCAGGACAGTCTCTTCTTCACTGGTCCCGCCTTATTAGATAGTTCAGTAATTTCTCCAAGTTTATAATAATACAAAACTAAAACTGAGGGGAAGGAACAGGGGTCAACCAGATAAAGCTGGAAAATCTGGTGACCGGTAAGAACTTGCCTATCACTGTCATTCAGATCGACCAAGAAACTCGCTCAACCTCCACCTTCCCCCTAGCTCTCCTTCCTATCTGATCACGGGTTTGCTGAGTGCCTCTGAGTGCCAAGGCAGACAAACACTTCGCTCTTAGAAGCAGAGGAGCCATTAGCAAGGCTTATACACGTTACATTTTATTGCTTTATTCACACTGCCTTTTAAACCCTTGTTGGCCTTACACAAAGGTTAGCACAGAGCTCAGAGAGAGAAGCAGGGAGCTCTCATCGGTGGAAGGTGAAGGGTGGAGACGTGGAGGAGGGAAACACAGTGGGATTTTGGGGTACAGTACGTCCCGGGTGCTTGAAAACAGTCCCATACTTAGTGCAGGCAGATCTGCTACGAAAGAGCTGTTGCAGGTGCTGCTACGGAATCTCCTCCTGCTCAAAGGCCAATGTAAGCAATGCCAGGGCAGGGAGCTCACCTCTCCTCACAGGAGGCAAGAACTGCTAAGCTCGATCTCACACATCGCCACAAGAAAGCTCTGGGTGCGGAAGGGCTGGGAGATGCCGAGGCCGGGGCTCTCCCGCAGCTGCCCAGCCTCGTGGGTGGAAGCACAAGCCGTTGCTCGCTCTGCACGGAGAACTTGCGCCCCCGCCTCCCAGCTCTCCTGCAACCCNTCGCCACAAGAAAGCTCTGGGTGCGGAAGGGCTGGGAGATGCCGAGGCCGGGGCTCTCCCGCAGCTGCCCAGCCTCGTGGGTGGAAGCACAAGCCGTTGCTTGCTCTGCACGGAGAACTTGCACCCCCGCCTCCCAGCTCTCCTGCTGGGAGNAAGAAAGCTCTGGGTGCGGAAGGGCTGGGAGATGCCGAGGCCGGGGCTCTCCCGCAGCTGCCCAGCCTCGTGGGTGGAAGCACAAGCCGTTGCTCGCTCTGCACGGAGAACTTGCGCCCCCGCCTCCCAGCTCTCCTGCAACCCAGTCCTGCTCTGCTCTGGACCTGCTGCCCTGGCAGAGTTTAAAAATTATTTAGGTGAAGACCATGGGTCCCCAGCATCGAACTGTGCCCTCTATGATCCAGTGGTAATGCATGGGAGATAACACTGGGATATAGATAAACGGAGACCAGAATGGAGGAAAACTGATGCCAGCTCTTTACACACACACAGATTTTCTGTGACGGATTCAGAGTTCTCAATCTAAAATGCCTCGTAGGGACAGGCCCACCGAGCGTTGCTTCCTCTGTGCTCCGTTGTATGACAACAGCGTTTTCCAGTGCCTTCATGCATGGATTTCACCCTTCCTGTGTCCTCTTGCTCTTTCACTTCCTTCATTGTTGTTTCCGGGGACAAGGCTTTTTAAAAAACAATGTTCTTTTTTCTACTTTCAGAAGGGCCTCTCTGATGGAAATCTTCCAATTTTCTATTCTAAACCGCTCGAAGTTGAGCCAAGTAGGAGGGTTAGGAAGAATTCTGCTACAATTCATGTAGCAGGCTTCCAAAATTTCCATTTATTCAAGTACTGTATTTAACATTGTTTATGGATCCTGAAACACAGAGGCGGGTCACACGACTGAGAAGAACGCGCTTGGAAAACATCATCAGCAAACTGTCTGAATAGACATTGGAAGAGGGGAAAAACCAACTGTACTGAAACAAAGAAACAAAAGGTAGCTCTCAAGCCTTTAGAGAAAAGTGAAAGTACTAGGTTAATTCTAAGCAAAAATTTTAAAAGGTAGAAATAAATTAAAAAAGCAAGTGAAAGAGAGGGACAGGAAGAAAATGGATGGAGAAGGCAGAGACTTTTCTCATTTTTCATCTTTTCAGTCACTCTGGAATATTCTTGCATCCAAGGTAACTTACCCATATCGCTCACAAAACTCTTTGTAGAGAGGAACTGTATTGATATCTTCAGTCCTCAGCTTGATCTGGCCCCATTCTGCCTTTAATATTTCTAGTTGCTTCCACAGTATCAGAAAAGATCTCAGCAAGATAAGTGATATGACTGGGTCATGATGCCTCAGCAAAAGTTTGCGTGTCTTTTTGATGTTCTGCAACCAGTTAGGACTTGAGTCAGCCGTTTCCACCAAATTCTGCCGCAAGTCACAGGGAAATGTTTCGCTTCAGAAAGCTATGACAAGCTTTTCACATGCTTTTCTTTGCTTAATAGCATCTCATGAAATATACAGTGAGACGAGACATGCGACTGGCCATTGAACAATCAGATGTTGCAACGGGGCCTTACATCAGTGTCTTTCAGAGCATGGTACAGGAAAAAACCATGCTACTTTCTGATTGCAATGAGTACTCACATGCAGCAGACGTGGGGATAAAATTGCACAGAAGTTAAATCCTTTGTTTTATTGCTGCTTTCCTCAAGTGAATCGCTTCAACCGCCTCACTTTCTGCTTGGTCTCTCCTGAAAGTACTGTTACAGAAATCAAACTCTTGGGTCAGATCTTGAAGGAAGCAGACCTTAAAATAACTAAATTTGTCCTTTCCACTCATTTTACCTTACAAATTGATCAGTTTATCTGTTTTCTGTCACAAACTGTTTAGATCTCTCCCCATTCCTTGAACCAAATCTTTGTGTAGTTTCTGGTAGGATTTAGGTGTCCCCAACAACCATTCCTCACATACGCGTCCACAATGCAAGTACTTGGGGAAGTACAGCCTGGAAGTACCTTGCCTCTCCTTCACTAGATTTGGGTTTAGACAGTGACCAGGCTGTTCCTTTCCCCATTGCACTGAGTAGCTCTTGATAAAGAAAGAGTTGGACCTTCTGTGGGTCATTGGGAGAAGTCAGAACAGTCTCTGTTTTCTCCAAAAGTCTGGTGATACCAACTGGCTCTCAAGGGACATCTGTCACTAGGGCTTCTCTCAAGAGCACTCAGGATTCATAGGAGACAACATCGTTCCCTTTGCTTCTTACCAGATGGCCAGGAATAGGTGAGGTTATCATGGCACACCTCAGGTCTAGGTGACTTATGTTCACAGAGATTTGGTTGCAAAAACTAACGGAGTCCCACATAGAAGCTGTATAGTCCCAAACAAAATGAGTGGCCAGAGATACCTGCTTGCTCTTAGCTAACGAGGCTTGACAGTCAGCATGATCTTCCACGGCACAGCCATGGCTGTTCTGCAATACATCCTCCATCAGAAACTGCATTGCCACCAGCTCCCCATGAGAGACTCTTCAGTTCTGCATCACTCAGGCTGCACAGGCACAGCTGCAGAGGAAGGAAGAGCCTCTGAAGGTCTGCTGTNCTTACGTTCACAGAGATTTGGTTGCAAAAACTAACGGAGTCCCACATAGAAGCTGTATAGTCCCAAACAAAATGAGTTGCCAGAGATACCTGCTTGCTCTTAGCTAACGAGGCTTGACAGTCAGCATGATCTTCCACGGCACAGCCATGGCTGTTCTGCAATACATCCTCCATCAGAAACTGCATTGCCACCAGCTCCCCATGAGAGACTCTTCGGTCTGCATCACTCAGGCTGCACAGGCACAGCTGGAGAGGAAGGAAGAGCCTCTGAAGGTCTGCTGTGCAGAGTGAACCAGCAACAGCAAATCTCACATAACTGTCAGTGCAGGGGGTATGTGTTATAAACACAAATGGATTTCAAGCTTTTAGCATCATGGTCCTAAAACACATATGCCCATGCATAAAAATTATTTGATTCTCTAGTTTTAGCACACTAGAAAATTGTAAGTATAGGTTCATTATCAATAAAAATGCTCTGCTCTGCTTGAAGAAAGATCAAACGTGAAGTAAATGGTAAAATGTGCTTTTGAACAGAAAAGGGGGAGATGTTTTTTGTTCACTTCTATTCTTTAAACAACAAAGACAGCAAATAAGATAGTATTAGTTTATTTTCTCCTGTATCATAGATTCATCTTGTCTTTATGTCTTTGGACATAAGCACAATGCTGCTGTCTCACTGTACCTGCATGTTGTAATTTATATTAATTGCGTTGTTGATAGTGACTGGAAACAATCCTCCTTCCATTAGGAATGTCCTCCAAGGAAAATGCATGAGTGTCTAAAAGAATAGAGATGAATGTTCATAAATAAGAACAACATCCAATTAGTTACGAGAGTCCCATCTAATTTGATCAGGAAAAGGCAACTCAGAGGCCAAGCTGCTACTTGATATGTGGTACACTCTGCTCTGACTTTGAAAGTAGGCCATGGACTAGAAAAGACAGAAGCATCTGTTATCACTCCTTGGGAAAGAAGCAGTAAGATTCATTTCAGAATACATTTCCTACCAAGACGCTGTGCTACTTCTGCCTCCACAGAATATTTCCCATGTCCTTACCTACCTACTGTCAATCATTTATTGCTGATTCTATCTCGGAGGCATCAGGACATCTTATTCATCAAAGACATCCAGATTTTGCATTCCAGTACAAATCCTGTTTCTCAGTTACGCTAAGGAGGCCCTATGTGTCATTGTCTCCTAAAGCAAGGCAGGGTGGCAGAAAATTGTATTCCTATAACTCATTGTTCGGGAAAGGCATTATTAAAGGTGAAGCAATAGTATCTGATATTGGATAATTAGGAGGATGGGATGAAAATTTGGAAACATGAAGTTAGAATGATTATTTAAAACTGTCTATTACCTTGGAACATGCTAGCATCACCAGCAAGAGTCGTCTTTACTTTCCCTGACGTGACACCAGGGTTTTTTGCCAGTGTCATTCAAGGTGCCTCTTAAGCACATAGGTACGTAATCTGCCATTATGCAACTCTGTGTGATGCTATAACTAAGAAACCACTAGACTTAAATATCTTGCACACGACCATGACATTGGGCAATCAAAACTGCTGCCATGTGATGAGAGAGCTCAGAGGGATAATTACCTAAAACTGAAAGTTAGTAGAATCACCAACATCTATCATGCAGAGTAATTCCATTTTGGTGACATCCGTGTGATTACATTCCATCTCAAATTTTTATTATTCACTTCTGTAGAGAGTGTTTTCTAGAATTCCTAATGGTGAATCAAGGCAGTAAGCTGTGATCATGAGAATTTTTTTAATGAGCTATTAGGGGTTAGGTTCTTTGCACTACGGTAGGAAAGGAGTAAGCAAACCAGCAAGAAGCGCAGAGGACACTGTTCTCCAGGGACCTCAGTGCAAACCGAGGAAGAGTGCCTCTGAGGGTGTGCTTTACTCACCCTGCAGCTTTGAGGATTCAGAACCTGTGGGAGCCTTAGCTGTGAAGCAAATGCGCTCTGAATCACGGAGTTACTCAATGGAGGCAGCGCATGGTATAAACTGTCTGTAACACTCTGGTAGGCTGAAATATTCCCTGAGGACAAAAATGTCTCTCTGTAAAAGAACAAAAGTATTTCTATTAAAAAAAAAAGTAAGATGACTTCAAGATTCTCCAAATGGTCTAAAACAAAATTACCTGCACTTCATTATAACCCAACACAGTAGCAACTGATAGGGATAGCGGCAGATACAACAATTAAAACAAATAATAGACACAAATGTTAATGATGTAGATGCATGTGTGAAAGTGCCTCTGACTGGGGAAATTTACAGCAAAACACATATCTATGCTAACAGAGAGGGATGCTCGGGTAGCTAAAAGACTGGATAGTAATTCAGGAGCTCTACTGCCTTCTATTCTTGATATTAGAATAATTTCCTGTACAAAGTGGGAGAGCCACTAAAGCGTTTCAAAGTTTTCAAAAGTGTTTGTTAAGCTTTGGAACCTGAATTATAGAGCAGTTGGAGTCCAGAGCTAGCAACAACACTCACCACTATGCTACCTACCTGCGACAACACTCCCCACCTAGCAAACGCACCTGGTCTCACACAGCAACTGCCAGGCCTTGCAGACAACCAGAGCCCAGCTGAGCAGCAGGAGCTATTTAACCATCAGAGTGCTGTTCCAGCACAGGCATATAGCACTTCTGGGACCCAGCTGGCTCCTCATGCTTGGATTGCGTTGTGCTGTGCAATCACACGCATAAAGCTTCCTTCTACTACACTCTGCGCATCATGTAAATATATTTCCCAACCAAGCTTAGACATGACTTTGTCATTGCATTGCAGCCTCTTTGTCACGTTCAGTTCTCCTGTACTTCATTCTCATGCTTTTAAAACAAAGAGCCCCGGTTTAACCAGTTCTTGCAATATAAGAAAGAATCTAGACTGCAACTCTCTCTGTAGCTGCACATCCTCTTTTGAATGGCAACCCTAAGACAAGGATCTTGTTCTTTTGTTTTTGTCAAACAAACATACACAAGCGCTTTAAAAAATTACACGGAATTTCTATCAGTTGTAGGACTAACAAAGGAATTACAAGGTCAAATAACATATTCCGGGATCAAACTTGGCAGAGAAGTTCATAAGAGACTAAATGTGATTTAGTGTCACACTGTAAGCCCTGGTGTGGAGAAAACGGAAACTAATTGATCTAGCAATAAGGAACAAGAAGATGGAGCATCTGATATATTGCATTTCTTCTTACTTCCTGTTAACACACAGTTCATTATCTGAGGAACATGTTTCTTCACTAATTGCCCCTACAGTATTTTAATCAGGAAAAAATAGAAATAAAAGCAGAAAGTATTTTTATCTTCTTGCAAGCCTCCAGAAAAATCTTTAGCCTACAAATACATAGAATCACAGCTCCACTGGATAGCACGAGAGTGGTCGTACTGGGTCAGAGCAAAGGTCCATGAAGCTCAGAGCCCCGTCTCCCACAGTGGATTCATGAGACGATTACAAAAATCTGCAGAACAAGTATGTGCTGATATTTCCCCCAGATACTCTCATGGCCTCCAAGAATTTGTAGCTCAGGCATTTCCTCAGCCAGAGGTGATTGCTAAATGCTAATGGTAGAGTTGTCTTCCATGAGCCTGTGCAGTCTCCCTCCAAGTCCTATGAACTTTTACCACGTGCCGCCTCCCGCAGCAAGAAATCCCACGGCCTAATTACAAGCCATGTTCAAGAAACACCTTTTTCTTTTTGTTCAGAGCTGTCTACCTGCTGTTCACCTGGGATGCACCTTACGCTGGGAAAGACTTTGAGTAGACACTCCTTGTTTATCCCCTGTGTTCAACTGATGGTTTTGAAGAGCTCTTGCCCAGCTGTACGACTTGTTCCACCCAGCAACCTTTCATCATCCATGCAGATCCTTTGGGAACCTTTCTGAGTTCTCTGTCCCTTCTCAGTTGTGGACTAGAACTGTGTGGACTTGTCAGCATAGATTTATTCAGTGGTATATTGATGCTCTCATTTTGCTCTCCTAAAGGGAACCAATTTGCTTTTTTAAAAAAAAAACCTGTCATAACTCTGAGACTTTGTTATGCATGGTAATAATGGTCAAGCCAGAGGCTGTCATTTTATACATTGGGATTGGTTTCATTTTTCCCCAGGTGCATCATTTTACCAACACACTGAACTCCATCAGCTGTTTTTTTTTGTAGTCACTCTGGTTTGCAAGGTCCTTCTCCAGCCAGCCCTTGCCCTTGGCATCCTGGGTGTCTCACTATCAATCACGTACACACTCAACTACCTCAGCTTCAGTCCCTTTTCAATGTCATCTATGAGCACCTGAACAGCACAGGAGAAAGCTCAAACTCCCCTGGGAAGCTGCTGGTAATCTGCCTTATCCACTGGAAAAGTTGCCCATTTACAGCCTTCTCCTTCCTTAATCTCAACAAATTATTTACAAATGTGACCATCTCCTCACATATGCAGTGGCTGTTTAGATGCCTCAAGAGCCTGTGCTGGGGCTATTAAAGCTTTCAGGAAATCCAGACAAACTGTATCAACCCCTTATCCATGTTTGTTAACACCTTCAGAGAAGCCCAATATGTTTGTAAGGCAGGACTTCCCTTTCCAAAAGCGTTGTTGACTCTTCCCAAATGCATCATATTTGTCCGTGCATCCACTTCATTACAGTTTCTGCTCATTTGGACACTATGGATACCAAGTTTATCAGCCTGCGATTAGCCAGATCACCCTTGCAATCCTTTTTAAAAGACTGGCAGCACATCAGCCACTCCAGTCTTTGGGTATCAAGGCAGGGAGGGTTAAGCAAGAAACTACACACCTGTCATGGCTTAAAGCTGAGCTGGCTATTAAACGGACAACAGATGCTCTTTGTTAACCCTTCCGTCCCCAAAATGTTGGGGTGAAAGAGAAAAGGGAGAGAGACTTATGGGTTGGAAAAGTTAAAACAGCTTTAACCTAACTATAATAATAATAATAATGTATTATAATAATAGAAAAAATAATAATGAAATATATACAAATATATGTTTTGAGCTTCCCCCCACCCCATGACAATCTGGTCACCCGGACGCTGCAAGGCAGGCCCCAGGAAAGTCCCAGACTGGACTCAGCAGCAGACGGGAACTGGATTTGGGAATGCATGGATTGGGATTGAAGGCAGACGAATGGGACAGACGCTGGCCACGAAAGAAGAGAGCTTGACTCTCGTGATCCCTCAGCTTTATATCAAGTATGACGCATATGGGATGGAATACTCCATTTGGTCGGGTTTGTGTCACCTGTCTGACCCGTTCCTTCCCACCGGAGGGTCATAGGTGTCACTCCTCTTTCTGCTCTTTCTTTTCCGGTGCATAAGAAAGCTAGCAGAAGCAAGCATCAACCTTGGTTTCCATAGGAATAGCTATAAGCAAGAGCCCTTCTGCATACCATTCCTACTGATGCTCCAGCACTAACTATAAACATCGAGCCTTATCGCTGCTAGAAGCAGACACTGTCTGTAAAAACATGCAGTTAATTTCAGAGAGCGCAGTCACTTAGAAGAGACTTAACTGAAAGGTAAAATTACTGAAAGAAAATTGGCTCTGTCCTAGCCCAAACCAGGACAAACCCATAGCTAGTACTCTGACTTCTTTCAAAAAAAAAGGAATCTTTGAGTTCTTTCAGAATTCTTGAACGTCGTCTGGTCTTGGCAACTTATTAATCATTTCAGTCGCCTTGTCCCATAACTTTCCCTGGCAACACTGCCACTTGCAGTAGCTATTCTCATGCATCTCCCATAAAGAAAGGTTTCAGTGTGGGAACGTCCTCAAGCTCTTCCACACGGAACACAGAAACAAACAAATCACTTTTTAAGATGTTTGAATGTATTGAAATGTATTGACTGATCTTCACTGAACACTCCTGATCACCTACTGGCCCTACAGACTCTCTTGCAGTTTTCCTGCTCCTGGTATATTTTAAACAAGATTTATTAGTAGTCTTGATGCCTTCAGCAGCATTGTTGCTCAAAATCTTTGCTGGGTTGTCTTGAATTCTTTTAAATTTATCCTGTCATAGTTTATAGACCTTTCTTTTTTCTTCATTTGAATGAAAGTTCAGCTTTTTGAAGGATACCTTCTTGCTTTAATAATCTGTTTAATCCTGCTGTTTAGCCCTGCCAGCATCTGCTTACCCTTTCTTAAGTCTTTCTTCATATGTGGTATGCATTTCTTGAGTGCCTCCAGTATACCCCCAAGGAGTCTCCATGCCATCTGCAAGGATTTAACTCCCCTAGCTAATCCTTCTAGGTTTTTCTCAGCAAAGATTCTCATTTTTATGTAGTTACCCATTTTGAAGTTGAGCTCAGCTATGGTGACATTTATTTGGCTTTCACTGTTCCTTCAAGGATGTTTTATGCAAGCACATCATGGCTGCTCTTAGAGAACAGCTCTGTAACTGCAGCATTTTGAACTCGGTCCTGTGTGTTACTCAAACCATTGTCCAGGAGTTGTTTCTGTTCTGGCAGAACAAACTACCTAGACTGCCCCACTCCAGCTACACCTACAAATCTAGTCTTGCATTGTACCACCACGTGGCATCTACAGAGGGGAAGAGAGTTGAAATTTCCTTTACTTTTGCATGTCCTACCCTTGTTTTGGTTCTGCCAAGGTTATTCCGTTGAGTACCTTCAAACCTCTCCATGACCATTATTGACATTTTGATATTTTGATATTTGATATTGGCATATTGATATTTTGGGCACAAACTGGAACACAGGAAGTTCCACCTGAACATGAGGAGGAACTTCTTTACTGTGAGGGTGACAGAGCACTGGCACAGGCTGCCCAGGGAGGTTGTGGAGTCTCCTTCTCTGGAGATATTCAAAACCCGCCTGGATGCGTTCCTGTGCAACCTGCTCTAGGCTAACCTGCTTTAGCAGGGGGGTTGGACTAGATGATCTCTAGAGGTCCCTTCCAACCCCTACCATTCTATGATTCTATGACAGACAACATGTGGGAGAGGAGCAGCGAGAAAAGGAAGACAGTTTTTAGTCTTGAAAAGTATATCTTAGTTGGATTTCTGTGATGGGTGCATCATAATGATCAATCGTGATGAAGCATGTAATGACTCACCCCTTTTAGTTAAAGGCAAATTGGCACTTGTAGTGAAAGGAAAATTTCTACACTTACAAGGCACATTTCCTGATCCCGGAGCAGATACAATGGCCAAAATTTAAATTAATCTTTCATGCATTTTTTTTATTTCTTTGTGAACAAAAAAAAGCCTCTTTATAAAAAAAGGTGCCAGTCCCATCCTAACAGGCTGTAGTTCCTACCATAGTCAATGCCTGATTGCTGCATAAAACGGTAGAAAGATCACTTCTCTGTGAGCGGCTAGCAGCTGCGCTACTTCACTGGGATCCAGTGGGTTCTGGAGGCTGTCAATCATTTTCTGTATCTCTTGAAGTTCAATCCCTGGAGTCCCAAGAACAGTAAGTTTATCAGACAAGGTCTCAGGAAATCCACGTAAAAATACCTCAGTTCAGTAAACTCTTTTTTCCTCCAGGAGTTTTGTACTTCATGGGTTTCTACATTTTTCCTCTTTCCCCCGGGAGGCAGAAGAAGAATGCATTTACGCCCCCCTCAGCACTACAAAACCAGGCTTTAGGGAAAGAGATTATGGCAGGGGGGG
>VZSC01019789.1:245456-266361 GCA_013398225.1 Steatornis caripensis | reverse complement strand
AAAAAAAAAAAAAAGCCTTTGCTGAGAATAAGTCTCACTCTGCTGAATATTTGGGAATCATGGATTCAATCATATTCAGAGTTCTTTAACTCCCTTAGTCCGTGTGATTAAAAAAGATGCTGTCATTTCTTACAGTGNAAAAAAAAAAAAAAGCCTTTGCTGAGAATAAGTCTCACTCTGCTGAATATTTGGGAATCATGGATTCAATCATATTCAGAGTTCTTTAACTCCCTTAGTCCGTGTGATTAAAAAAGATGCTGTCATTTCTTACAGTGTTTGAAAAAGCATCACCTAAGCAAATATGTGTGGTTGAGAACTGAGCAGCTGTGATTACAAACCTACCAGCTCATTTTGAAGAGGTACTGCACTAAACAAGGTCAGCAGAAAACTGACTGGAGCACCATTATTACCACGAGACGACTTGATTGAACCAAGCATTTTGAATTCAGTAAGTTTCCGTGCCTAAATCCAAACTTGGACAACCTCTCACGCTGCGTAAGTTTCCAGGTTTATAAAAGTATTTGTATATATCAGTTGATTGCTGCCTAGTATCTGAATAGTACTGCAGATAACTGAGACTTTTCTTCAGAGCACAAGATACTTATGCTGTCGTTAATGCTGTATCACTTCACATGATGTTGTTTTCAGCAGCGCTCAGTTATACCATCTCGATCTTATTTTGTATGCAAATTTTCCTTTATTTAAGGGATCATCTCTCCACATCATAGATGCCAAGAGACAGAAATATTCTTCTGAAGAAAACCAACCCACACAGCACGTAGTGTAACTCATGATTATTACTCACGTTAACAGTGGTACAGTAAGCTGCTTTAAGAAATGCCTGTTGACAAAAATTTCCCTCCCCCAGCAATATACAAAAGCATGGCTTTTGTGTTCGGCATGCATGTCAAAACATACACAGCATGCTGCAACATATGATATTACAAATGAATAATTCATTAATTGGGGCACAACGCACAGATGACAAATGAAAACACATACGATCTCTTACATTTACCAAGGCCAGTATGACAGACGAAGAAAGAATTAAAACAAGAGGGAAACCTGTACCAAACAGTCTCTAGAGTGGGATGATAGGAAAATTTAAAACTACAGTATCAAACAGGGAATTATGCTGTTCCAGGGATGTCAATGGACAGTGAAAACATGAGTAACATCAGTGAAGGCTAGAAAAACACATGAAGAAAAAGCGCATGCAATTCAGAAGCAAGCTATGGCACTTCTGTCTGCTCTAAACAAATCTTTTACTCCTGGAGTACAGCATTCTGTAAAAGAATCATCAACACTGGCTGTGTACAGGCATCTTATCTTACTGCATTTCATACCAGTTCTAGTCAGAAGGACCACTAACCTTCACATCTGAACACAAGTGAAGAGTGAATCTTCCAGAGTAATAGAAAAGAAGATAAGCTAAAGCATAGGCTGAATTTCTTTCTCCAGGACAACATAGTTAGCACTGGATAATTTCATCCAGTGGTACTTTAACCTCAAATTCGAAGATAAAGGTTTTATGATAAAAATAAAGTGTCCTTCAGGGATTTACTGAGACCTGTTTATTAACAGCTGAATCTGTAAGCAAAATGCTCATGCTTTGTTACACAGCACACAGTTCTGCCATTTTATATCACATATTACATCAGTGAAAAGCTTCTGAAGGTGTTAGTAACTCTCTCTGTATTCCCATCTTCTCACAGCCTCTTCCAGCAGTTTTATTACAGAACACTCTGCTACATGAGTTTTACTTCTGAATGGCTCCTTACTTAAAAATGGGCTGCTACCTTGAGTGCAAAAAAAATTGAGAACAAATACAAAAAATTAAGAACACTGGAAGGAGCTGCTGGCCCCTTCTAAACACTTGACACAAGGCACAGCTGGTTTTAATCGAACAGTAATATTTGTTTTTCTCTTTCACTGACAAGAAATCCTACAGTTTTGAGTTGTGCAAATATTCTGTATATCTAAAGCAACTAATTCCCTGAACTAGGGATCTCTGAAACTGTTCCTCATCATAAACTACTTTCATCTTATTTCCACTATCTCCTGCCCTCATAAGTACCAACGGACTCTTTCTATGGAGGTAGAGGTTAGTAAAACAGAAAGAATAGTGTTCAGACTTTTAAACTTCAAAGTTTTTGAGAAGAAATGCTATCCTTACTCTCCTATGGAAATATATCCAGATCACTGAATCACCCCAACATCTTCCAATTTGCATCAACCTAACTCAAATTGAGTTCTTCACTGACTGCATTTTCTTCACTCCTAGTGAACTCCTTTTTTTTATTTTTTTAATTCTCACTGGATATATTAATCTGCCCTTTCAGCTGTTTTTTAAACATCAATTAATGACTACTAGCATCAAATTTAGTTTTCAAGAAAACAAAATGTCTTCGTCAACATGCTCACCATCGGTTTTCTAGTCAACTATACAAACGCTGATTCCTGTTTTTGGCCCACACTGCCATCTTTCACATCCAGGGAAACAGACAATGTTTGGCTATTCTGCAACCCTTGGTATCTTACTTCAAAAACCGATTGGACCCACCTTCTGTTACTACAAAAAAAAGAAGCAGTAACATTCTCCCTCAAGAATTGTTGATGTTGTCACTCATTTCACAATCCAAGATCAGCTTGCTGCTGCACTTCAAAGTTTATCTCAACAGGAACGCAGTCAAGATTTATCGATATTATTGCTAAATCTCTGCATGAGAATCAATGTATTCAATGCACAAGCATGCAAAACGGTAAAAGTGAAGCACAACTATCAGAAAGCAAGACAGTCAAATACTCATTTTCTCAGGTTCAAATTATTACCTAGGGCACAGAGAAAGAACTTTAAATTGCTTAGTTGATCTTTACATATCAATGGGTAAACTGAAGAATTCCTGCATTCAGTGTCAGCATGGCAATTGCAATAGGAAATATTTTTAAATCATGCTACAGAATGACAATATACACTAAATAAGGAAAGGCCTACAGAAAAACACTACAGGGAAAGCTCTCACCCTTGGGAATCAGCAATACTGGATGTACATGTGAAGTGCCCATGCACTAATGCATACAGCATGGAGAACACAAGCAAAGAGAGCTCTGTGTGTAGTTACAGGGCCACAGACTCATAGGGATCATGAAGGCTCACATGACAAGGTTGCTGCAATGAATGAATACAAGCTCTTTACAAAGAACAAGCTGGGGAGGCAGTGACAGCGAAATGCCCTTTATGTGAGAGCACAGCAGGAACACATGAGCTCTGCCTTAGGATGGATGATGAGCCAGCTCAGAGATTATGGGTGAGGATGACCAGGCAGACCACCACAGATGGCAGTGTTATGGGTACCCACTACAGAACGCCTGATCAGTATAACATTACCATGGATAAACTGATGAAGCACGGCCTGGGTAAGTAGATAGTGAGGTGAGTGAAAAATGGCTGAACTGCCAAGGCTCAAAGGGTCATAAGCAGCAGCATGAAGTCCAGTTGGAGGTTAGTCCACTAGCAGCATACCCAAGGGGTCAACACTATGAAATATCTTTAACAGCGACCTAAATTATGGAACAGAGTGCAAGTTTTCAGACAATCAAAATCGGAGGGCATGTTTTATATACCTGTTTTGTTGCCATTTGGAAGGACCTCAACAGGCTGGAGAAATGGGCTGACAGGAACGTTATGCATTTCCGCCAAGGTAAGTGCAAACCCCATGCACCAGTATATGCTGGAGGCCAACCGGTTGAAAAGCAGTTTTGCAGAAAAGCAGCTTGGCAGAAACCAAGCTGAACACATGCCAGCGATGTGTCCTTGTAGTAAACAAGGCCAACCACATCCTGGGCTGCACAGGGAAAAGCACTGCCAGCAAGCCAAGCGAGGTATTACTCAGGTCTGGGAGACCACATCGCAAGTGTTGTGTCCTGGGCTCCCCAGTACGACAGAGACCTGGACATACAAGGAAGCTCAGCAAGGGGCAATTCAGATGATTAACAGACTGGTGCACCTGTCATACAAAGTGAGACTGAGGGAGCTGTATGTGTTTAGACTCAAGAAAAGAAAGCTCCATGGGATCTTATTGGTTCTGTGTACAAATACCTGATGGCTCACGCTGCTTTATACACTCACATAATCTTCCCAGTGGTGTTCAGTGAACAGACAAGAGGCAGGGGACACAAACTGAAAGACAAGTACTTCTATCTGAACAGAAAGCAAAAAATGCCCCCTGTTGCTTTTTTTTTTTTTTAACTGTGATGGAAATTGAATACTGGAATGGGTAGCCCAGAGGGGCTGTGGAATCTCCATTCTACCATTACTCAAAATCTGACTGGACACAACCCTGAGGCAACTTGCTCTAGCAGACTCTGCTTAACCAGGTGAGTTGGATTAAACACTCCAGAGGTACCTTCCACCCTCAACTATTCTACAATTCTTTGATGCAAACCAGAACAACTCTAACAGACAGCTGTTCATATCTATTCTGTACCTGTCTAGTTTTCATTTTCAACAAGTGACATGAGAAACATTTTATTCTGCATTTACACCGAAGACAGTACCCTCTTCCTGTTAAAAGGAATAAATCATATCTTTTTTTAAAAAGATAGGTCTGTAGGAACTGGCATGCTCAATTTGGACTGCTGACTTTGGTAAATGCTGCTGAAATTTTGAATGAATGATAAAAAGTTGTGTTTCTGTGAAAACAGGTAATTCTGCACGTAGCGACATTTCAGATGCGTATCTGTAGTCCCCAGGAACATCCCAGATTACACTGAGATGTTGAACTAATGGATTTTATCCTATTTGATCCTAAAATTCAAAAGAATAAAAACGTTACCTAGTGTAACAGCTATTATTCCTTCACTTACTTTCAAGAACTACATTGACAGTTCCATTCAGTTTATCACTCAAGTTTTATTCCATGAAACTAATTTAACATTACTGATACACTGACTGTAGTTTCAAACAATGATCAGGGCCAACACCTTACCTCGCACACGTTCCAACTTTTTAAAAAAGTTTGAATTTGTAAACTCAGTTTTAATCCAACTTACTTTCCAGTAAGCTCACACTGGAAATAAATACCTCTCTAAAACAAAACTTTTTTTTTATTTAAGATAGTTATCTGGAAACTATAGAGAAAAACCGTAAGTCTTGTTTTAGCTTAAAGTACTGTCTAAGCATAGGAAAAGTCACATCCTTATGGAATACCACCCAAGTTTGAATTAAAATACACTTAAATACAGAAAAGTGTATAGGTAATAAAACTGTCTGTATTCAATTCCTTAAATAAATAATTTCTTACATTTTTTGAAGAACCTGGGCCATCACAACCCCATTCGTTAAATCTTCCACAGTCTGGCATGGTGCCTCAACACTAAACGTCTGAATCTGTGGGAGAAAGGAAAAGGTTATCTTCTTTCACTTCAATGTCAAGGCGTTTTCAAAAGTTTAAAAAAAATGTTACCAAACAGCAAATAGAACAGAATAAACACCACGTTTAGTGTACATGTTAGGAATTAAGAAGCTTTAGATTTAACAGCAATCAAGGAAATAAACTACTGATAGGGCTTAGCACCTTTGTTTACAGAAACTTGTTAACTTTGCTACAAATAACAGCAGTACATTCTCCAAAACGCAAATTTTCCACAGCATTTTCTAATTTGGAAAGTCACTTGGCTTTCTCTTTTCCCACTCAAGTACTTCTGGGGCATATATTCAAGTACACTCTCTCAATGAACATACATAAGAAACTCAGGTTTCAGAAATAACACAAAACTCACAGACTGCCCACAACCAGAAGATCAAATGTAGAGGGATGTACATGCTCCAAACTTAACTATTCTCTACTACCAGATGGAGGGGGAGTACACAATGCTGCTAAAACCAAATAGGTCTATGCACTACTAGCGTTCTGAATGTTTCAGGGTGTTTTATTAACAAAGTGACAGACAGTGAAGTCCATATAACGGCAAACCCATGGTCTTCTGATGGAAGCTGAGATTCAAAAATGCTGCTATTGTGAAGGGAAATGGTAAGAACGACAGGACTGAGCTGTGTGATGACAGAATTAGTTATGACTAAAGATTAGACAGTTTGTAACAAATTCACCTCCGCAGACTGTACACTGAACACACCGAGACCAACCGAAGGTCAATTTTCTGAGGATGCTGTGTAATAGTCTACATTACACAAGTGCAAGAATAATTTCTTAACAAAAAAACATTCAATACCCATAAAACCTGCATGACTTCCATTCATCAGCTCCATTTCCATGTACATAGCATAAAGAGTGTCTGAAACCCTCCCCCTACCATATCAGTAAAAATACAAATAAACAAAGCGAAGCCCTTTTTTCCCTTCCTCCCTCAGTGTGGAAAACAGCCTTTCCACTTCAGCACAGTCTTTTGAACTGGTCTAACTTATCTGATCATTTACTTTAAATGAGCATTATTTTTAAAGTGCAGATGATTTTAAGATCTTTTTTTTAAAGATTATTTTAAGATGTGGACGAGTTTTCTGAAAACAGTTTTGATGACATGTCATTGGGAGGGTATCTGCCTCGTGCTCTCTGCTAGTATCTTCCTGCTAGGGGAAGCCTGGGCTTACTTGTAGGAAGCACTACTTGTATGCACCAGGGATAGGAACGCCTTTAAGAGAGCTCACAGCTTCAGGCTACATAAATGTTAGATATAGCAACCGTTTTTTTCTGGACATAATGTACAACTATTTGTGTTTTAGTGGCGTTTGAAACACTAATGCTGGTCAAAGCCATTACCAAGAAATGCCCTCTAGATATCTATCTTACGATAAAAGACAATTCATGTAACATTGGAAGATTTTGCAGGTCCTTTTTTGAGAAGGCAGCTCTCAAAAAATCAAAACCACGATATCCACATTCTCATAATGCCTTTGGAACGTCATGTAAGCACTCTAGTAACACCATTTAACATTAATTTGGAGAACAAACACTTAGGTGAGTGTTCCTTTCTTTCCTTTACTCTGGAAGAAAAAAACTCCAGCACTCTACTAGGAGTAAAAACAGCANTCAAAATATATGCTATTAATAAGTGCAAGACTGGCAAACATTACCTCAATACACCCACATTTATAGGATACATACATTCACACTCCACCAAGCACCAATGAACTTTAGAAAACCAAAAATGTGCCTTTTAAGACTAGAGCCATCTTTTCATGGAAGAAAATACAAATGGCAGCGGTTCAGAGGAGGTGAACCACCAGCTTCCTCTGCTGAAGCTCTCAGAGCACGTTGGACAAGCAAGTTCAACAGGGACCAACATGAAAGATGTCCATGTTCCAAGAGTACGAGAACAAATCACTGGGTAGCATACAAAACAAAGAAGTGACTTCTACACTTGAGGTTCAGTAGATTTTCCTATAGCTTGGTCTGAGCTACCCAGAAAACAGAGCTCCTTACTTCTTCTCCAGAGCATCAAGAAGCCATCGTAGACTGCTGAGACACTAGGTCAAAATCAAGGTATGTGGGTGGGTGGGAAAAATAACCCCACGCATGCAAAACACCACATAACAGGATATAACATCACATTGCTATTTCACTTGAAAACTGAATTTACCTACAGTCTCTAAATTGCAGCACACGACACAGAAAAACAAGATGCATACTGTCCGCTGTTTCTGTAACTGATTTTACCATCATACTTCCCCAATATTTTATAAACAAAAAAAATGCCAACATTGTCATTAAGGCTCAAGTAGCCAGTCTGAACTCTTTCTTCCCCCCCAGTCACACATGCAAGATTGCCATTGAGGACAGTAATCCTTTTCATAGTTAGGTGACAAAGACCAGAAAGAAAGACCAAAACTAATATGTTTTATAAATAAATTTATAAATAAAATGACTTGTTTCTTCACATACATTTACATTTGTAATAAATATTTTTGCTTGCATAGGAAAGGAATACACAGCATAGTATTTCAATTAAGGTGTTACATTTATGCTACAAATCATTTGTTCAGCTCTTAAAACAAAGGAATTATATACTTCTCATATCCTTCAGAGACATGAATGGAACAAAATACATAAAACAGCTTTACAAATTTATGTCAAAGTTAAACTCCTATATCATTCTCAGACAGTTCCACAAAATGCTAAACCACTCTAAGAAACAGTAGAGTTCATTTTCCAGAAGGGAGAAGAATATGGAGACAAAGAAGCAATTTTTTTTTTGTATGCCTCTAAACAGCTATTCACTTACAGCTGTTAAAACACTGCCCTTCCTGTGCATTGTGTAGTGTTTCCTCCTGGAAGACTTCTCTCTCATCCTGCTGGAACTGCTTCTACCTCTTGAGTGTTTGCAATACTGTCTGCATCATTAGTTCCCCAAAGCTGTAAACTAATTCCCATTCCCTGTTATGATTTGGTTTTTTCCACTTCTTGTACCACCTCATGCCTGAGGGGCAGGATGCCATTCACAGAGACCTGGACAAGCTCGAGAAGTGGATCCATGTGAACATTATGAGATTTAACAAGGCCAAGTGCAACGTCGTGCACATCGGTTGGGGCAACGCCCAGTATCAACACAGGCTGAGGATTAAGAGATTGACAGCAGCTCCGTGCAGAAGGACTTGGGGGTACTGGTGGCTGAAAAGCTGGACATGAGCCGGCAATGTGTGCTCACAGCCCAGAAAGCCAACCATATGCTGGACTGCATCAAAAGAACTGTGACCAGCAGGTCGAAGGAGGTGATGCTACCCCTCTACTCTCATAAGACTCCTCCTGGAGTACTGCATCCAGGTCTACAGTCCTCAGCACAAGAAAGACACGGACCTGTTGGATCGAGTCCCAAGGAGGGCCACAAAGATGATCAGGGAGATGGAACACCTCTTCCATGACACAGGCTGAGAGAGCTGGAGCTGTTTAGCCTGGAGAAGAGAAGGCTCCAGGGAGACCTTAGTGCAGCCTTTCAATATTTGTAAGAAAGATGAGGATAGACTTTTCAGCAGGACCTGTTAAGACAGGACAAGGGGTAACAGTTTTAAACTAGAAGAGGGCAGATTCAGACTAGATGGAAGAAATTTTTTACAATGAGGATGGTGAAACACTGGAACAGGTTGCCCAGAGAGCTGGTAGATGCCACATCCTTGGATTCAAGATAAGGTTGGACGAGGCTCTGAGCAACCTGATCTAGTTGAAGATACCCCTGTTCATTGCAGGGGGAGTGGACTAGATGACTTTTAAAGGTCCCTTCCAACCCAAACCATTCTATGATTCTATCGGACAAGAGTCTGGGAAAAAACCCATCAACCACTCGGCTCAATCACCAGCCTTAGTAGGGCTTCACACCTTCCATTAACTGTTGTGTATTGAGAGAAAAGAGTTCCTTTATTTAATTTTATTAAATATTAATTCAGATCTCTGATTCACACAGCCATGAACATGAGCTGTCAGTTTTTATACAAACTTTAAAATAAGGAGTAGCAGGTGACTATTTCAATGCAAAGGAGGCTATTACTGGGGACTAAATAATTGCTGCAGGAAGTCAGAACCTTAGAAAAATCTGAGCTACAGCCCCAATTACATACGTGATGAGTGAGGATTTGTTACCTACTAGGGACAGAAGGTAGAAATGTATTTAATGAAAAATAGTCTTAATATGAAGGTCAGAGAACCAGACAAACACTCAGTTCTCAAAAACAGTAGGTGAAGACCAGGATAAAAGTTGTGATGGGGACTCTAGCATCCCATGAAGACAGAGGGGAACAAAAAAAAAAAAAACACCACCAAAAACCAAACTCCCTTCCCCCAAAAGACAAAAAAAAGCTTTCCAGCAGCACCTTTCCTTTCTCAACACTAAGAGTTAATGAAAGACCTGCTCTTTGCACTGTGATTATACACATAGCTTGGTTTTTATTGCTGGTGCAGTTGCATAACAGACCTTTTATGTATTCTTTTGTAGTAATGCCCAAAATCTTTATTAGAGGTTCTCAGCAAATAAAACACTGTGTGACTGGTTGCCTTATGTGCAAACACAACAAAAGGTAACACCCAGTCTCCATTTAGTTATCTATCAGAGCAAACTACTCCCCAACCTATAAATGATCCTTTAGAATTATTTACCTATTATTTCCCTATATGTTTGGAACTGATTATGCAAGCTTACAACTAGCTTACCATGTAGAGCCTAGAACAACACTGTATTACCACAAAAGAAACAGACCACACAGCTAAGACAGGCTGAAGTGGCTAAAAGCACTAAGAATAAGAAAGGAAACAGCCTGGCTGGGTTAGATGTGAATCACCAATCAAGCCACAAGCAAGAACACTTGAAAGAGTAAACTGGAAGAGAAGATTAAGCAGGGTTGGATACTTCTGGTCTCATATATTCACCCAGTATTACCTACGAGATCCACAAGAACCCCACTAATACAAATTTCACTCACCTTCAATGTCTGGAGGAAACCAGACCATTAATTTTTTTCAGGATGGTAAACCAATTATGTGATACAGAAAGTTGTTCTTTCTCACATGTCAAATTCTCTTCTTGAGTCAGGCCTGCCATAAAGAGAAATAGATTCCTATCCTATAACCAGATTCTGTGCTTCTGGACAACTTCAAGGTTTCTTCATCCATTTTTCTTCTCCCAGTTGGTAGCACTGCTATCTCCTGCTTGGACAGTCATGCCAGAATCTACTTTTTCTTGCTTTCCAAGACAGCAGCAGACTGCATGAAACAAAGGGGATCCAGGCTCTCCAACAAACAACAGTTTTATTCCAGGATTTGAATATCCAGATGTTTTCACTGAGTTTTAAGTTGTCAGACTTTACTTATTAAAATCTCAAAAGTTACTTCGTAATCCAGCCATAAGGTTAGCCACACAATGAAATGGCAAGGTCTTTACATTACTGGCCACAGTGGAGATTCTTCCAGAGAGGAGGAGTTGAATGTTATCTTTATGAATTTCCTTATTTTATATATACTGTGCTCGACCTCAAATACCTGAACAGGTCAAAGGCATGAAAGATCTCAAAATATCCCCTTCATAGTTTAAGTTTTCCAAAGATTAAATACTTCATTTGCAGAAACAAAGCACAGGAAGTAGAAGAGATACCTTGACTAAAGCTTACTTAAGGACTGTGAGATGAGAGCACCATGATAGCATAAACCAGTTATTACTGCACTATCTTGGCACTGCCACTAAACTGCTGCTAACTAAAGTGTCCAAGTATGACACATTATTAAAACACAATGAAAAGAGTTTCAAGTCTGAATAGTGTTTGGTTTAACCATTTCAGAAACATTCATGAGAAGACAAGCTAATCTACGAAGTCCTGGGGAGAAAATGAATGTATTCCTGTTCTCAGGTGAAAGCCAAATGAGCCAAATGATGAAAAAGAATGCTACACAGCATTTGTGAAGATAAAATGAAAATGTGATGCATAATAGCAAGGCCTAACACAGCATTATAAACCAACAGTTCTTTCCAAGCTTTCATCTAGTTTATCATGTTTTATTTAAAAGTAATATTTACCATTGACACTTTCTCTTCTGTTCTCAAAATATATGCTATTAATAAGTGCAAGACTGGCAAACATTACCTCAATACACCCACATTTATAGGATACATACATTCACACTCCACCAAGCACCAATGAACTTTAGAAAACCAAAAATGTGCCTTTTAAGACTAGAGCCATCTTTTCATGGAAGAAAATACAAATGGCAGCGGTTCAGAGGAGGTGAACCACCAGCTTCCTCTGCTGATCAGAGTGCAAAAATTTTCATCTCTAGTTGACAAAATAACATAATTCAAGCAATGTCACATTAAAAATAGAAGCGTAGGGTATCTTCTGTCTTCAGCACTCTCCGACTCACAGAAGTCTAAATGATAACGCAATCCATAGAATTGTGATGCACGAAGTTTCACCAAAGGAGGATGTCAGTGTTTAAAGCTGGGCTGGCTATTAAGGGTGACAGATGCTCTCTGTTAACCCTTTCCCACCCCAAAAAGGGAAGGGAAAGAGACATGGTTGGAAAATCAAAGCAGCTTTAATATAATAAGATATAATAAGTAATAAAAAAATAGTTAAATATATACAAATATACAGAAAACCAATACCGAGCTCCCCCGATGACAATCATGTCACCTGGACGCTGCAGGGCAGGCCCTGGGAAAGTCCTAGACTGGACTCGGCAGCAGATGGGAACTGGATTGGGATTGAAGGCAGAAGAATCAGACACAGTCCTCTTCAGTTGATGGCCATCAAAGAAGAGCAATTAACCCTTGAGATCACTCAGCTCTATACTGAGTATGATGCGTATGGGATGGAATACTCCATTTGGGCAGTTTTGGGTCACCTGTCTGACCCGCTCCTCTCCACCACGGGGTCGCAGCAGTGACCCCTTTTCTGCTCTTTCATTTCCAGCACGTAAGAAAGTTTGCAGAACCAAGCAGTGACCTTGGTGTCCATAGGAATAGCTATAAGCAAGAGCCTTACTGCATACCATTGGTATAGTTACTCCAGCATTAACTACAAAAATCAAGCCTTATCACTCCTAGAAGCAGACACTGTCTGTAAAACACGCTGTTAATTTCAGAGAGTGCAGTCTCTTAGACAAGACTTAACTGAAAACAAAAATTACAAAAAAAATTATTCCGTCCCAGCTCAAACCAGGACAGGAGATAATGGAACTGTTCTCTAAAAGTAGGTGTTAAATACAAATAGCAGAACAGTGCTCAATGAAAAGAGAAAAATTCTTTTTATTCTGAATGAAGACTGCTAGGCTAGTATAAACCTGAATAGCACCATGCAAATTGCCCAAATTGATCCAAAATAAGATAAAGGGCAGGCAGCAAGGCATAGCTTCTATTTGAAGGCATCAGGCAAAGCAAAGTCCATTAATATCTGGGCTAGTGGCTAGCCAGAAAAACTTTGCATACTAGTAGTCCAAATTTATACATATTTCTAATGCTACTTAAACAAAAAAAAGGTGAACATAGATGACAGCTTTCCCCTTGCAAAATACAGAAAAAGAAGTATAACTATTTAAAGCCCACAACTCCACCCTCTTGCAGCTGTAATTTAGATGAGAAGTACTGTCTCTATTGACAGGTGGAATAAAGAACTCTTCCCCCAAAGGCACAGAAGATGAATCCAAAAGCATTCAAGTTCTACCGAAATATCATCTGCACAAACTTTCTGATCAGTGTGGAAACACAGTCTTTCACAGAATCACAAGAGTAAGAAAGATTTAGCAGCTAAAAGACAGGATTCAGAGAGAGTTGGCAGTAAGTCTTCATCAGGCTAAGAAATTTCAAACTTAGCAGATTCTAGAACTGGTAACACAGATGCAGAGCACAACACTAAATTTAGCATATCTTGCAGTTCAAGTCGTCTCCATTTCCAGAACTTGTATTTCAGCAAACACTTTCCTGAACTTTATGGAGATTGTGTAGGTATGCAGAACAGGATTTTTCAGAGGCTAACCACAAATTCAATGATTCCTTAAGAAAGGCAGGAGCCACCATGGAATAGGCTGCCATCTTTTGTCATTGTCCATATTAAAATAAGATCAGCTAAACCATGCCATGATCAAGGCGTGCTAGTTATTTTTTCCTAACCACCAAAGGGGCGGTAGAACTGGTAAGACAACCATAATCTCTGTTGCAGTTAAGTACAAAATTATTTCTACTTATTCCTGTCCTAAAGTAAAACAATGGATTCCTTGCTGTCACGGCAAACAAATTCACTCAAAGGTTTATTTTATGCAAACCAGGAATGTAGGAAAGGCTATAACCCATTCAATACTTTGCAATTCTGGAATGAAGAAAGTACAGATGCTCATATCCCAGATCTAATGCCACCAAAACATACATCACATGAGGTGTGGATACTCACTTGTTGTTTAGCTTAAGTATCTAAACTTAGCTACTCTGAAAAATTCAGCTCTGAAAAGTCAACAGGACTTCCACACAGGACACAAAGCACTACACTTGCAGTGTAACGGACACTTGCAAAGAAGCTTGCAGCTAAATAGCATCAAAGAACCCTATGAATTCCAGGGCTGAAGCACATTATCATCAGATTTACAATGCATCTTTTTGTGCAATACTTGCTGCACTACATGCACCACTCCAAAAACACTTCCTGTGTGCCCCCTTTGAAAAGCTGCCACCCCTTTGTGGCCCCAGCTAGTCCACTGAAACACAGCTTTGTATTCATTCAAAAGTTTTTGCCTGCTACGTGCAGGAGTGGACTGTTGGCTGGACTCGCCCTCCTCCCTTTAACGTTAGAGAGCTTTTCCCTCCACCAAAACCTTCCTCCTCCTTTCCATGTTCTTGCTCATTGTCCCGAAAGAGAAGTGCTAAGTAACTCACAGGAATGACTACGTCACATATAGCAAAGTAAGGCAGCCAGGAAAACAGCACATGCATATATACTCTTCAGGGCAGGAAACCATTACCAGTAGGTTGGGGAAGGAGTTAATCTCTTTCCCTTTCCTGTGTGGTAAGACCAGTCAGGCCTCTGGCAACAAAAGCTGCCAGGACGCTACTAGCCTCTTCCCCTCACTTCCACCCACACACTCCTGCCTTAACCTTGTGCTAGAGTTAGTTGCTGTATGGCCAATAAACTTGGGGGGGGGAGGTTTTTTTTAATGACTACTTTTCAAATCAAACTGATTAAGCAACCTTTACTTAGGCTCTGAAGCTAAAGGGAAACTGAAGTTAGTTAAGTCTTTCTAAACTATCACTGTACTCAAGCGTCCTCAGCTCAGCCAAGAAAGCAGATCGCAAGTGCAATCGAGTCTTGGGGCCCCTCTTCTTCTCCCTCCCCTGATCCACAACTTCAAAGTCCGTAATTGCTCTACAGAAGTCAAACATTGCAGAAAAGACTTTTGATTGTCCAGGAAGAATGGAATATCAGTCAGAATATTATCTTCCAGTTCAAGAGCCTCCAAATGATGTTACAGTAAGAAAGACAATCGTGCAAAATTCACAGTTCTACTTCATCTTTTTGAAAATCTGTTCAAGTATTTCAAAAAGAAGAAACAAGTTTCTCTCCTCACCTCCCATCTTGAAATTAACAAGCTAACAGAAAGGTGTTTCCTTTATACTGTTTAAGGTTCACAGTTCTCAGCAGCAAAATGTTTCTTCTCCAAGCAACATCTTGCAAACCCTACCCCCCAACCCCTCCAAAAAATGAGGAGGCAGAACTGGGATCTGAAATTGAGTACATACTGAATCACATCTAAATGTTTTTTCTTCAGAGAACTAGCAATTGTTATAAAAGTACCACTGCTATAGAGCAGCTTTTCAGAAAGGAGTAAATTGAAAAAAGGCAGAATTAGGGACAAGGCCCCAAAGAATGAAAATCTAAAACTGTGTCAAAACACACACATGAAGAATAATGCCTGCACCTCCAAGTTCTGTATTCAGTATTCCTTCCTGTTGTTGACTTAAATGATGGGAAGGAGGGAGATGGAATACATACAAACTATACTTTATTATCTTCAAATATTATTTTCGTGTATTATCAGCCTTATATCACTTGCCCTGCAATCCAATCTTTAAGAGAAGCTCTTCTGCTTCTGCTTGACCTCTCAGTAATAGGTCAAAAAAATCCCTATAACCTAATAATGGTGCTAGCTAGATACCCACGTTCCTTCAAACATAGTGAATGATACGCTCAGAAAATCACTCTCTCAGACAACTACCCCTAAAAGGGTGGAGCAACAAATTCTTTACCATCTTAGTGAGAGGTTATAAAAATTAAAAAAGGTTGCTCAACCTACTGGTCTGTTACAGCAGGTACAGGGGCTGTGATCTGCCAGATACCTTGACCCATGCTCCACGGATGCTGGCAAGTGTTTTTTCCCCCACTCTGTCTGAACAGCAATACATTCAAACTGAATTATCTTCTTGACCTGCTGTCATCACCAGCACAATCAACCACTCCTGAAATCTGATGTTTTCTTCAAGGGATAAGAGATGGCAATGCGATGATATCATCAGAAGAAAATGAAACTCTACAACTTTGCGGTGGATGATGAAGGACTGAAATAGTTTAAACAGGCTTAGCAAGTCTCCTACAATCTTTGCATTTACAAGAAACCAGGGGAGTACTTAAACGACAGATGCACAATGATCAAGAACAGTACAGTCTAAAAAGGAGGTAAATGGACCATAGGAGAACACACAGCTTTCGTAGTAAATTCCAGCAGATTTGATCCTCTCTGAAAAGGGTGCCTACAAAGGATTTACAAGCAGACTCCTTGATGAATCAAAATCTGTTTCAGCACTTGCTTACACGGTCTCTATATTTCAAACTAACACAGGCAAATCCCTTCAGCTGTGGATAGGCCACGACACAGAAGACAGAGATACACTGTACTGAGAAGATTTTCCAGACGAAAAGGAGAAAGGTCAAAGGACTGATAGCACATAAATGGCTCAACTGCTTTTAAAATGCAGACTGCAAAAACAAGGGCCTTGTACAGCGTTTACAAAATTTTCACTTAACCATAAAACTTTTAACATGTCTACCACAGAAACTATATTTGGCCTTGAGGGTTGGAACAGAAAGAAAGCAGGTAAGACGTGGCTTGGTGGAGGCAGCACATGGCAAAATAAGAAATATTTATCATAACGAAGGAAAGAAAGTTCGTGACATCTCCACAGCAATCTGCTATTTATAACCAGACAGCAGTGACCTCTTTGGGCAATCCTTTTTACATATCAATCTTTTCAGTACCACATCTTAATTCTACATTAAAAAAGACAATTTCTCAGATTATATAGCAAAAGCCTGTAGCCATCACACTGATTTCATACATAGAGATATTAAAGTGTAACTGCCACCTGCTCTCCATGTTTTAAGAAATGACTCAGTGATGTACCCGAGTTAAAACCACTCCTAACACTACATAAGACCAGTAAAAGTTTTAAGCAGAACAGATGTTGTGAATCTGTATCAGATATGCCGAAACAATTTTAGTGTCATTGCAGGTTTACCCCACAGACACATTTTTTTAAACTGCTTTGGCTGCAGTGCAGCTTGGATAACTATACCATAGTGCCTAGAATAGTCTCAGAAGAGGCTTCTGGGAGATGTTTGGTAGAGCAATAGTTCTGCAATTACAGAAGGCTGCAAACACTGCGAAAATATAAATATCAACTTTGAGACGACAGTAGTTGGGCCCAGTTTCACTCGAGTTGCCACTACCCTGGCTGCCTCAAAACAACATCACAGTCACCTGCTAAAGTGGTAGGAAGTAAAAGCTCTCCCAGCTGTTTAAAATCCTGAACAAAAATGATTCAGGAACCCACTTCTCAATGCTGTTCAAGAGGTTAAAAACCTGAGAATTACACCTCAATCTAGAGCATGACACCAAAAATACAGGCGTTGGGTGAAATATAAAAGAACAAAACAAAACACGTTGACAGGTAAGCAGTTTGCTGCAGATTAAAAATACCAGAATAGGAATTGCAAGCACTCAAGGTAGAAGGCTTGAGGGATATTCTCATTCATTGAAGTCATGAGTTGGTAGAGGGAGGAACAGTTTCATCTCACCTACCTCCACCCCAGCAAACATTCAGTTTAGGCTGAACAGGTTCTCAGACTTGTGGAAAGCCTTATCTACCCTACTTAAAACGGAGACAAACCAGTTCGAGTACTTCGATATGAATGTGAAGCAAGTGATCTGGGAGGTTAAACCAGCTCTTAAGAAGAGCCAGCTTCTCTGGCATAATGGAAAAGCCTGACCAACCCAGGTACTGCAAAAACTGCAATTAAGACAGCTCTATTCTCCCATCTAAATGAATGGTTTCCCAAGAATCATTACAGCACTTGAGAGAAAGCCAGGAGGAGGAAAAAAAAAAAAAACAACTGACTTGTTTATACAGCCAGTTTCACTGAGGACTAAACAACTTCATTGCCTCTTTTGCAAGTTTCACATGTCCTGGAACAAACTGAAACCACCTTTCTTCTTTTTTTTTTTTACTGAGTCTGTTTCAATGCCACATTCACACAAAAATACTGAAATCATAAAAATAACCTGTAACTCCGAACATTCATCTAAGAAACATGTTGACTTATTCTAATGCTGTTTAAGAAGGGTTTACTAATATTTCTGATAACCAAAAAGATGCAGATAGTTTCTTTGTTAGCTCAATATCTAAGGGAGTGCCAAGGTTAGAAATATAAAGTGATCTGCATGGACCATTATTAGACAGCACAAGACTCAGCTGGATAGGTACAGTTACAGGACTGAAAATTATAAATACTAACTATGGCTCAACCACGACTATACAACTGAGTAATAATTCCTACAGATGGTCAATGCCACAAGAGTTTTTCCATTGCTGCAATTTCTCTCTCTAAGCTTTCCATTTTTGTCTGCTTTTCCAGGACAGCTTTTTGTGCCAAGGTAATTTTTTTTTCAATGGTTTAGCTTTTCTAAGAAAGGGCAAATTATTTTAAAGGATAACAGTAAAGTTTGCCGCTCAACAAATTAATTGCCTCAGTTACCAGCTTCAAATATTGCAAGGAAAAACAAACAAAAAAGTCACTAATTCTTTCCTCCCACAACTATTCTTTTGTTTAATGCAAGAAAATCAGTGGAGATTTTCACTAACACTGAATAGACTTCATATGGATACACTTGTCCTTTCCATCTCAACAAAGAACAACCGGTGAGTCTTACTTTATTTCCTATCAAAACTAATCCAACTTCCACTGCATTTGAACAAACACATATAAATCACTGGTTTGTAGTATAATTGTAGTATATTTGTTCTGTCTGAACAAAGAGTTCTTCTGGGGAACAGAGAAGTAGCCACTGCCTTCTCACTCTGGATTTTATGATTTCCCTTGCTAACTAGCAAACACCTTAATCTTATGAAGTTTTAAAAACAACTTTATTGAAATATTCACATCTCAAAATCAAATTTGAACAGCACGCTTAAGTAATAGAATATTGGAATGTTTTTAGTTTGGAGATCTTTTCAGACTTGGCACAGACTTCTGCACAGATGCTACACCTCAACAAAATATTCTCAAGTCATTAACCATTTTGTCCAACCTGCGATTGGATAACAGGTAGGATCAACAGTTCAAATCACTCTTAACCGGCCAATACCATACAACAGAAAATTCAGTCTTTTTCATTCTGCAGCAGGTTACAAGTTGAGTACAGCAGTCTCACACACAAAGGAAGGAGCTAGTCTGTTGGTTACTTGGAAATCTGGGCAGCTAGGAATGCATTGGGACTGCAATCACTTGCTAGGTAAGCTTTCAAGCTTATGCTGCTCCCATTGGCGTAACTGCTTTACTGCCAGAGAGTACCAGAGAAACACAGCTAAAATACCTGAAGTGAAAACACATGGAAACCAGCAGCATATAGCAACAGATCTTCCTCCATCACTCTCTAGTAAACCCTCCTCTTTCTCCTAGCACTGGGCCTCTCACTCAGCCTTCCTTTGCCAGGATTCACACACATCGACTTCCTCGTGAATTCTACAGGTAAGAGGGCTTTCATTCCTAACACCTGAAAAAGAAAGCATGGGAAACCAAAAGCAGGACAAGTGGCCAACTGCAACAAAGATGCAAAGATGGGCAGGAATGTGAGGTAAAGAAAAACTGGGTTACTTATTCCAGATCTGTATGAAGCACTTGGGTACACTCTTCCCCAAAACCTCCACCTTCTGCACTTTCTAGACCACCTGCTCATCTCTTAACAATCATGGTATTTCCCTTGATCGTCCCCTCTTGCCTGTCACAGAGAAACCCAACCTGTCTTTCCCCAATAACTTACTCATCACCATCACAGCTTTAGCCAGCTCTGGCCTTGCACATGCTAAGCATCTAAAAGAAAAATCACTATTTCTCTTCCACAATCACGTGTACCCCAGAGTTCAATACAGCAGGTACTTCCTTGGCAATTTTGCTTATGGAGGTAAAAAAACCAAACAACAAAACAGCTCCGGAAACAAATACAGTGGCTCCAAACAGCTAACCAATACATCAGCTGCTACAGAAATACACATTTCACGGCTATGTTGCAGTCACTGCTCAAATTACAGAATAGCTGAGAACCCAGGTTCAACACCCACTACGTTCTGGCTGGTCTGTGAACGACGGCACATACCGAAGATGTTTACGGGCCAAACTCCAAACATTATCAAAGGGAAAAGGTAACTCCTAAGTTCATACTATATTATTTTCGACTTCACAAGTGAGTTTTGCCTGTCGAGGCTCAAGCGCTACTTAAAAACACAGAGAAAAAAACAGACGAAAAGAAAGTTTCTGTTCAGAAAGCCGGCCGAGAGCAGCCGGCTGCTTAGAAAAAGGCGGCACCAACACACGGCAGCGACGCCGGGAGCGGCGCGGGTCGCGGGGGAAGGATCAAAGCCACGGACAGCACCGCACCCGCCGAGGCGGGCCGCACCTGCGCGCTCTTCCCCGGCCACGCCAGCCCAGGCCTCGGCCCCCCCGCCGTGCCGCCCGCGGCGCGCCGGTTCCTTTGTTTCCCCGACGCGAGGCCAGAGATAAGGCGGCCGAGGGGCCCTCCCCGCGCTGGGCAGCCCCCCGGCCGCCTACCCCGGCACAGCCAGACGAGGCCGGGCAGGTCCGCCAGGGCTCCGCCGACCCCAGCCGCGCTACAGTCGGCCCGAGCGCCAGGGCGCGGCCCGGGGCGGCGGGGAAAGGCCCCCCGCTCCCGCGGGAGGAGGGCCGCGGCGGGGCGGAAGGCGCGCGGAGCCGTGTCTCTGCCTGGCGGCCCAGCTCCGGGCGCGGGCCTGGCGGCCGCGGCACTCACCCAGGTCAGGAGGCTCTCCCCGAGCTCGATCCGCTCCAGGCTCTCCACGTTGAACATGGTGGGGCGCGACCGAAGGGGCTAACGGCCGCGTCTAGGTCGGTACCGCAGGG
>VZSC01019789.1:221851-235725 GCA_013398225.1 Steatornis caripensis | reverse complement strand
TGGCCAGTCACCAAGCAGAAGTTCAGAGTTTGAAGCTAGATAATGATTCAGTTATAGAAGGAATAAGTGACCAGGTACTGGCGGCAGTTGTGCTCAGTTTCACTTTCATTGCTGCTCTGGTATATACACTTTTAAGGTGAGAATATGTTGACAGGAATTCATCTACATACCTGTGTTTGTAAAGTTCTAACTTTCTCAATGGATTTTTGCACTGGTATACAAAACAACTTTGATTTTGTGACATTAAGGAAATGATTGTTTGATCACTTACTCTGTTTAACTAATTGCTTGGCAGAGTTTCGTAGTTTAATTCACAGTTAGAATGGAAAGATGTATTTCTCAAAAGTGAAGTCTAACTCTTCCTTATCTTCGCATGATCAGTACATTCATCATTCCTTAAAACTGAAAATGGCTGAAATTACATTGGTGTCTGTATTGCTGGTGTGTAGTATTTGGTTACAAAGTACAGATTTGTCAATAGCGTCTCCACAACTAAGACTGGATGTAATCCTCCGGTGTGTGTTCTACTTGAATTATCCTTCCAACAAAGAAATCAAACAAAACCCAACCCAAATCTGAATAAATTGACTGATTTGTTTATAAATTGATCTGCTGGAAAACAATGGACTATAATACGCTTTTCATAAAGCAAAATGTTAAATTCAGAATTCAGTAACTTTCATGGTCAAGTAATCAGTGCTTATTTTACATTTCAGAGTATTTCCTTGCAACCTAACAAATATTGTAGCCTATGTGTTTTGGGAAAATGAAGTCTGACCTTCAGATTATGGGTTTGGTTTTGTTTTTGTTTTTTTTTTTATGGGTAACTCTAGGCTTCTGTACACAGAAAAGTTTTAAAAACTGAGAGAGCTCAATTTTAGTGAGATGTTGGCATTCTGGAATTTACTGAGGGGGATCTGTTCATGTGAGGAGTATTAGCAGAGTAAGAAGTATTTGAGAGCAAGCTACAAAAGAAAGCAGAAGTGGGAAAGCTTGATTGGACTCCAAGGCAGTGCTGCTGTTCACGACCAGGAGACAGAAACGGAATCCAAGAAAAACATACACACTTCACCTTCCTTTTCTTTCCAAGGCTGTTTCAGTTATTTAGATGGCTTCAGGAGTGCCTCTTGTCCTTCTGCTCTCTTATGCTTTCTCAACCCCTTAAGCTGACATTTTTAGCATTTGTGACTTGAATTTTAAGTGTTTAGTTTAAAAATAAACATTTCGTTTCTGAACTTTATAAAGGAAAGTAAGTTAGGAACATGAAAAATAAATGGAACAAGGGTCAGCTGTGGGCAAGAGTAACGGGGATTCACTCAGGACTGGAGTTCAGGGATATGATACATTGATGATGAAGGCTTACTTGGGGAGGGAGAAAAGGGCTAGTTACTAACAACTTCTGGAGTGTACTAAGCTAAGTAAAAAGTTTAACTGTGGATCCTGTTACAAGCCCTAATGGTTTATTTTCTGGAGGGACAGACAAACTTGGACACAAAGCTTCCTTACTTTGGAAGTCTTGAAGCTTGTTTACTTCTGCATTGTATGACTGATTACTGATAAAGTCCTATCAGCATCCTTTTAGCTCTCTGTTTTGCCTTCTGGCACCTTCTGAAATTGTATGTTTTTTGTCAGCAGCGTTTTTCCTCTACATGCTTTGTGTTGCCTCCATCAAAATCTGTACAGTATAAAAAGTATAGTAATTCTTATTTATTTAGCACTGAAGGAGGAGTCGGGGAGAAAAGGAGTATTTTCTTATTCCTCCTTGGTTATCTTAGGCAATACAGTGGTCTGTGTGTTCCTTATACTGTGTCCATTACTCCAGTCTCTTTGCCATCTTTACTTCTGTATGCAACATCTGAAATACTTAAGTTGAGTAGGAACAGATCTTAGCTAAGAATACATGAAACAAACCTTAGGGTAATGAATAAGGTTGCAGGAACCGAATAAAAGGGAAGTAGGCAGCAAGCCATGTATGTTGCAGTACATTTTAGCAGGCAGAAGTGGAATGTGGAAAGAACTGCTAAGGGATGTGGTTCCTGTACTTTTTTCCAGCAGGGAGAACTCAGTGAAGCATCACATCAGGGCATGAGCTGAAGGTCTATGTGCTTTTGGTGGTGAAACATATTAGCAGTAATTAACTTACATACCAAGCTGCAGATGTTTAGTTCAGCCACTGTAAGATACTTTTGCAAAGCCTGTATGTCTTTGAGTTACAAATTTTGATAAAACGTATCCAGATTTTTTCCACAATCTTTTAAACTTGTGAGTAGGTTGTCACATTGCAAATGAGACAGTTAAAATTTAGTTTATCCAACAAATTAAAGGGGCCCTGACTCTCCAGTGTTTTGTATCTGAGATGCCCTGCTTGTCCCAGATGATTTACCTAACCCATGTTTATGAATCTGCAAGTTTAGATCTTTTTCTCTCATTTTTCTATCCCATCAAATGGTTTGATTATAAGATCAAGCCAGTATTTTCATTTTTCTATCATTTTTCTATCCCAGCAAATGTTTTTTTCATTTTTCTATCCCATCAAATGGTTTGATTATAAGATCAAGCCAGTATTTTCAGCAGAATTGAGATCTTAATCCTTGGAAATTAACAACGACCATCATAGCACAGTGATACACCAGTCCCCGTAAGTACTATCCCTCCCTTTCCCTGTGTGAGACTGCACAATGAATGAGTAGACAGCCTTCCTGCTTCTGGTAATGATAGTTTGGTGGGGCCCTTTGTGATACATAGTACAGTTTTTCCATGTCATGGGACTTTTTTTTCTCAAGTTATGGAGTGCTAACACTTCCTAGAAATGGGGAAATTAAAAGAATCTGCATCTAACTTTAGTTCTTTCTGGTTTGTGTTTCATAATGCCTTTGATTACATAGCACCATGCTGGTTTTCATTTATTTTACTTATTTTTTTACGCTAATTATGTGACAGAAGTTGTGAATGGGATATATCTCGAACTTTGCCTGTCCCCTCCTGCACGCTGTTCTGCTAGCTCAGCGTCTTATACATGAGTGACAGATGATGTACGTGCTGTGCCTCTACAGATCTACAAATACTTTCATGTATTCAATGTAGTATGTGATACCAGAGTAAAGTCATATAAAAGAAGTATTTGTACAAGGATGGTATGTGAATATTGCCCAGGTAACTTTACCACGTCTACTTTTTTAATTTGAGCACCTAAGATTCCTCTTTGCTTAGTATAGCTTTTCACTGGATAACACTTTAGCAGCAAATTTGCAATTAGTTGTTTGTAAAGGAATCAGAGTGAACTGGCTTATAATTCACACCTTCCGCTTGTGTGTGATTGCTATATATTGAAATTCAATTCGAAAGTTCTGGCAAACTTAAGGTGCAAAGGATGCTCATTTGTAGAATCTAAACAAGAAAATACTTTATAACATGTATGACAGACAAAATCCGCAAGATATGACTCATGGAGACCCAGGGTGGACAAGCACTGTTTTCATGTAAGCTTCCCATCATGTATCTTTCATATATGTCACCCACATTAGTGTTAAATCTGTTTACTTTTTACAGATAACCATGTAATTACTAGTACAAAATACATGGGGTCTGTCTGTTCCTCTTTGAAGAAAGAATGAAGGATACAAAGTGTTAAAGATAGCAGTAATGCAGTATAATGATTGCCCACATCAAATGAAGGAAAATATTGCAGAAGGTGCTAGAGCCATTGAGGAAGTTAGGTAAATAGAACTGCAACCAGAAAATATCCTGAAAATGTAGCCAGTTCAGCCCTCAACTCTGGCAGGAGATCAGCTTGCCTAGATCATCCCTGGAAGCAGTGCAACCTGTTTTTTCATTTAACTTTTAATCAAAGATAGATCACAATACCCTGAGGTAACCTTTTCTGATTTTGTACACTTAGCAGTTAGAAATGTTTTTCCACCAACCTTAGATAACTGTGGGAAATAATTGCTCATAATTATAGAATGAAAAGCCTTATCCTGTCCCCTTTTCTCTCCGTTGAGTGGTCTTCTATATGAACCGACATTTCTTCACTCTTCCTCTACTGTTTAAAAAATGTGGGCAGTACTTCTTACTCTCTTCTGAACTTCCTCCAACTTCTGTGTGTGTTTTTACGCATTTAGCCCAAAAAGGAAAACAGAATCCAGCTGAGACCTCAACAGAGCTGAGCAGAATGTATCACCAGTGAAATCCGTATGAGTAAATAAAGCATAAAAATTCACAGTTTTGAATATGATGCCATTGACTCATATTTATTGTAACTCAACACCTCTTAATGCTGTCAGCACCATTTTTAATTCCAGTTCTGTTCCCATTGTGCTTTTGAATTTCAAACCTGTAATATATCCAGCCTCTGTTCTTCAGTGGGTCCCTTCCCTATGATTCCCCTTGGCGTCTCTAACCTGTAGTTTTCTTGCCTGTAGAGTCTTTTTAAAGAGTGATTTTAAAAGAGTGATTTCTTTTTATATCCAGTCTGCTGATAGTTACATAAATTCAGTATTCTAAATCTAAGAGTTTGCCGAACACTTCTTGTGTAAATGCTATGTCTTAATCTTCCATGTGTCAAATGAAATTTAAATAATTAGGATTTTTCAACTCTATAACTTAGGTAGTGAGTGAAAAAAAAAAAAAAAGAAATTTACGAATAGACCAACAATACAAAAACTAGCAGTGGAGACAAAAATTTAAAGTATTTCTGCATGATGAATATAAAAACTTTCAAGAAAATGGATTTTTTGCAGGTTAATTGCTTAATTTTGTTTCAGATGAAAATCTAGTTTTAACATGATTTAATGATTGATTATGGAGTCTCTCTGAAAGATCTTGCTGCTGTACAGTTTTAAATGTCCAGAGTAACTTTAGGATCTAGAATAAATGTCCTGTTTCCTTAATTATTTGTGTACTTCCTTTAAAATCCTTTATAGCAGGAAAGAATGATTTTTTTCCCTTTGTTCAGGTTTCTTTTTTTTTTTCAAGTCAGTTATTTTTGAGTGTTGGGTCACAGTTTGGTTTTTCTTATTGCTTATATTTCCTTTCACAGAAATGAACATCAGAACATACACCCAGAAAATCAAGAGCTAGTGCGAGCTCTTCGTCAGCAGCTTCAAACTGAGCAGGTGCTGTGTTCAACTATCTGTTTTGGGGTAGTGTAGACTTCTCTGAGGTTCTGGAAGAAGCTAGGCTTGAGAGTTATGGAAGCTTACTTACCGTACAGAGGCATCCTTGAAATTTATCAAATAATGAGATAACGTAGGCTTTTTTTAATGGAAAAGTTAAGTAACCGAAATTAAAGAATTGGCTGGTTCTTTTTTCAGACAAGTTTTTGCCACAAGGTGGAGTATTTTAGATTACGTTGTGTGCTTCCTGCACCATTCCTGGGAATTTAATGGTAAGGGAAAGGAAATCTGGAGTACAGCTTGCTGCCACAGGACAGGGGTTAGATGTTTAGACTGATAAAATGTGTGTAGCAGAACAATGGCACGGCAACAAAGAGAGACAGAGGGAAACTTTTTACCAAATCCTTTAGTGACAGGACAAGGGGCAGTGGTTTTAAACTGAAAAAGGTTAGATTTAGATGGGACATAAGGAAGAAATTCTTCGCGATGAGGGTGGTGAGACATTGGAACAGGTTGCCCAGAGAAGCTGTGGATGCCCCATCCGTGAAAGTGTTCACGGTCAGGTTGGACAGGACTTTGAGCAACCTAGTGACAGATGTCCCTGGACATAGCAGCAGGGTTGGACTAGATCAGCCTTAAAGGTCCTTCCAATCCAAACCATTCTATGGTTCTGTGATTGCATCCAGTTCTGACATGTAGAGGACAGGACAGGAGCGTCTAGGCCAGGATAGTGGAAATTGCTGAGTCCCAGCCCTAGAGTTAAAAAATGTACTTTTGGAGAGTATTGAGGAGAGTCTTTCACCTCGATACTTCTTGAAATAATGACAGATTTTTAACTACAGTGCATATTTGTGTGGAAGACAGATATGACAAAATGGGGAGAAAAACCATTTCGTGGCAGTGACACAGACAAGTAGTTGTCTGTGCTTTGGCTTGGGAACACTAAGTACTGCAGCTGGTAAGCAATGCAGTTCAGTTACCTGGCTCTGGACAGAGCTACATAAGATGACGAAGTAACAGTCTAGATCTGAGTTGTTATTCATGCTTTAGCGTGTCTCACCTAACTTAATATGAAGGACCAAGGAGGTTATTTCTTTGCAGTCTTTAACTGGATTAAAGCACATACTTATCTAACAGATGAAGGGAAAATAATGGGGTTGTCGCAAGAACAACTTGCTTAGTGAATCAGTTTTTGCATTTAAGTATGCTTGATTTTTGAATTTAAATATTTCTCCTTAATTTCACGTAGTTTTGCATTTGACTGTTTGGCTTTTAATAAATGAACACCGGATTTATTAATACTTTTTAAAACTCAGTAGACTTACCTAAAAATAGTGTCTCTAACACTTTGCATTTCTCTTCTGTTTCAGCAGGATGCTTCTGCTGGTGATAGACATCGCTTCTATACAGATATGTCCTGTCCAGTCTGTTTGCAACAGGCTACCTTTCCTATAGAAACAAACTGTGGACATCTCTTCTGTGGTAAGCAAGAAAATCCCCAAGCCCCAAAGATAAAACCAAAAGAGAAATATGAAGATAAAACCAGAACAGAAATACAAGCTTTTGGCACTATTACAGTCACCCTGATTTGATTTTAATTGCTTGTCTTCTAATCTACATTAGAAATAATGTTTATATAAATTCTTGAGAAAATACATTTGTGAATAAACAGTCGCTTTGAGAGCATGGTGCATTTTTTTCTATGCTATCAGGATTGAAACTGCAGTTGCTTTAAAAATGTCAAGGACAGAGAGTATAATTTTATTTCCAGTTGGTGAAAAACTGAAGAGGCTGAAAAACACTTGGAAATGCACCATTTGAAAAAACTAGTTTAGAAAGAGTAAAATATTCTGCTTGATATTATCTTTGTCACAGAGTGTTGGTTGGTTGGTTGGGTTTTTTATTGGAAGTCCTGAAGAATTAAAGACTTAAGTTCACAATGCTTGAAGTGTTTGCTTTTTTTTATTTTTGAGGCCCAGCTATTCAAGTTTACATATAAACGTCATATGTAGCATTTTGTTTCCTCTCCTTCAGGTACCCAGTGGGATTCTTTCACTGCGTGCATCTAGTTTTATGGAGTATGTAGTGCATAACATGCCTAGTTGTTTAAAAGAAAAAATTGACATATTTGGAAAGCAGTTGAAGTACTCAAATTTTTATATATTCCTTCACCTGATGAAACTGATAATGAAGCAAGGTTTTTAGGATAAATTTTACGTCTCTTGACATTTTTGTTACTTTTAAATTTTAAACTGGTAAAATTTTTCATTATTTGCTTTTTAAGTTAATAATAAAGAAGTTTTCTGTCTTTTCAGGAAATAATACCTTAAAATTAATGATGCAGTTGGACCTTTTAAAGATTTTTCACATTAATAGCATTGAATTTGAACACATTGGTTCTTGGTATCTTTAGTGAAGGCTATGTACTAAATTACTCCAAAAAAGACAGATTTAACCTAACTGCTTATATACTTCTCTTGTTTTCCTTGGTGTGTAACATATTATTTCATGCAATGACTGGTCAACTCAGAAGTTTAAATGTCTGTAACTTATCTTCATCAGGTTCCTGCATTATTGCCTACTGGAGATACGGCTCATGGCTTGGTGCCATCCGTTGTCCAATCTGCAGACAAACGGTAATATTTTAAATAAGCATGGGCCTGCTTGTTTGTCTATCTAGTACAGCTTACTGAAAAAGAACTTACATGTGAACTGCGATAGTGAGACTGACATAAGAAGTCTGAGAAGCTGAAAGAATATGGGGATATGTGAGATGTAGATGGTCGACATTAAGGTATTTTTAATTTTTTGCTTTGCCAAATGGCTCATAAAATACAAATTGTTCCTGCAACTCAAATTTAAGTGAACAGCACTGATAACTCAGCCATTAAAGAAGTATATGAAAACAGAAAATCACAAGATTTTAACTATAATCATTCTATGCTTTCTGTTTGGGGTGTTGTTACATAACTTCTGTAGCAGAACCAGCATCTGAAAGACCTGGCTGTTGTGGAAGACTGCCAGTAGGCAGTATACTGCTGGTAGCTGAGAAGTACCCTCTCCCTTCCTTTTCTCCCTGCCAAAAAAACCCTATCCCTGTCAACTGCTTATTTTGTCCCTATTTTTGGTTTATATGTATTATTAATTTGAGCTTTGTAGAGCAAGCATTAACTTACTTCCTACGCAATTTACTTACATTGTCAGTTTGAAATATGTCTCTGCAACTCATTAACACTTAGGATCTCTAATAGTGTGTGTTTTAACAAAAGTACATTTTTTTTTAACAGTGCACAAACTACAGAGCTAGTAACTTCTGATGAATTATATAACATGCTTCACACTCCTGCCCATACACTATATCCTGTTTTGATTATGTGTATCAGCAGGACAAATGACTGTAAGAAGGCAGAGGAGGAAAAGAAAAATAGGTATTACTAGAGGAAGAATGAACAGGTTTAGACTGTAGCCAGTGAGGAGACAGGCACAAAAAATAGAGGTGATAAAGATGAAAAAGGGGAAAACAAGTGATTTTTTTTTTTTAGTGTCTCTCCTTACACAGATATTCTTCTACCTTCCTCTGAGTAACAGGTAAATTGGGTAGTACTGTTTGCATGGTTATGCATTCATTCTCACCCTGTGAAGTAAGAAAAGTGATCTCTGGTTTATAAATGAGGAATGGCAATACGCACACGTGAACAACATGAGTCATACAGGTTTGTGTCAGGGCTAGGAGTTGAATGTAGATCTGCTCATGCTGTCATTTGCTAAATGTGACTGCTGCGCAGATATAAGATAGATATATAGATATATATAGATATATATATATGTATAGTGGCCAGGTACAGAGGGAGCTTTTGGAGATCATAATAATTTCAAGTGCTAGGCATTTTCTGTTTCCTGTGATAATCTGCATTTTATACCTGAACACCGCTTCCAAATACAAGTCTTAAGTTTCCAGAAACATCTACACAGAAAGATAACTTAAGATATATGTGAATATGTCCTTACGTATTTTTCTGTGTTTGCATGAAAGTTAACCCAAGAACATAGCAGAATTTTCTGTGGTTACAAAAGAGCTAAAGATTAATATCTTTTTCAGTTAACTTATTATTCTGTATTATTCTCCTTGGTCTTGGTATGAATATCCATATGGAGAAGCATGAGTTTTCCTGCTCATTTGCTGAAATGCAGGGCCATTCTAAAGATGGAAGAAGAATGGCCTTGTTAGTTGCTTTATTTGATTTTCAGTTTCAGAAACAAAACTAGATTAATTTGGTAAATTAATTTTATTCTCCAAATCATGTCGCACTTCTGAAACTTAAACCATTTAGGTGTTCAGAAAAATTTCCTGTAAACCTGTCATAGAAAGAGGGTTCTCATGCTTATTTTTTAACAACCTTTTAAAAATAATAATAATCTGTAAAGAGTTGTAAGCAATGAATTTGTTAAAACTTAGCAGCACTATCTATGTTAGTAGTTTTGATTTTATTTTGCTACTAAGTATTCAACTGAAACAAAGTTTGTTCTATGTAGTTAACTGAAGATTACTGTTTTCATTTATAGTTCACAATGCCTGCATTTAAAAGACATTTGCACATTAACAAAATGTCCCTGCTGTGCCTAGGTAACATTGTTTTTACCACTCTTTGGTGAAGATCAGCAGGATGCAGCCCAAGTATTTCAAGATGTTAATGATTACAATCGGAGATTCTCAGGACAGCCCAGATCTGTAAGTGCTGGGAAAATTTGGGTGGAAGTCAGTGATTTTACAGGAGATTAACAAACTTTTGTAATTTTTATTTCCTTCCCCCTGGATATGAATTTTCTCTTCATGATGCTTAAGGACTCTGCAATATTTTCTTAGGAAATTCATGTTTATATAGTTAAGGCAAACCCACAACCTTGAAAATACTTATTTGTAGATTTTGGAAATGTATGGAAACTTGCATTTTTATTGTGAGGGAAAACCCCTAATAAGCCTTGAGTTCTTCATTCATGTGTTAAGCTCTTTTTTAATTATGACTCGTTAATTTGAAAGGATTAATAATTAGTAAAAATAGTTAATGAAATACATGACATGCAAGGAAGAATATTCACTGGATTGACCTCTTCACATTGATTAGAAGAATCTGAAGTTCTACTCTATGCCTTTCTTCCTCAGATTTCAAGCTATGTGCTGTTTTGATTTTTAATATCCTCCTAGATTATGTTACAGTCTTTGTTCTGCTTTCTGAGTGAGCAGGATTTTTTTTTTTATAACTAGTTAAGAGAGGTGGTTGAAGTTCTATGAACTTTAGACAGCCTTGCGAGCCAATCTTCTATGTACATGTTCTGATTCACAAGGTGAAATGGACGCATGTGCATACTAGTAACTTCCCTGCTTGTTTTCATCTGTTCTTTGGATTTGGATATAGTAAAAAAACATTAGCAAGAAAAATCTACAGTCCAAACAGACAGAAGAGATGTCAGATGGGATTTTTTTTTCTTTTATGTTCTAAGCCACAAGACAGTTGTGCTTTTGATGCTGAACAGATTGAAACTACCTTTCAGGCTCCATTGGGCCTCTCTGTGGGCTCTCTGTCTAGTCCTGAATAACCTGTCTGAGGTCATGCCAGAAGTCTGCATTAAAGCTCTGGTCGGACTAGAAGAATTGTGTTTGATTTATATATGGTGTATCGCCTTAACTACATACAAAATTCCATTCTAGAGAACTTTTTCAGCCTTGGCAATAACTTACTTTAGTATCGTGGCTCTCTGTAGAAACTATGGACAGTAGAAAAGGAACTAGTATAAAAAAATTTCAAAGTTCACCCCTCTCTACACCTCACTACAAAAAACCTGAATATTTTCTACTGAGCAGGCCCTCACTAAAATGACACAGTCATAGTAGAAAAATGGAAAGGAGCCAGGGATGGATTCATTTAAAGATTCTTTAGTTTGCTTTCAGGCTTGATCCATCCTTTGGAAACTTACATTTATCACTGTTTATATGCCGGGGGAGGGAGTGTTGCGTTTCTGAAGAACTGTGACCTGTTCTACTTTACCTATTGTTTACCTATTGGTTTTTTCTGGCATTCCTTAGTCGTCTTCCATTCTGATCAATATTTCACTCCAGTTAACCTGTTTGCTGTTTCTCAGTCTCAGTCATTTGTTTTACTCTTTACTCTTTTACTCGTTGTCACTGCTTTTACTTCTTAATAGATGGTAATGTGTTTTGTACGGAGTTAAACGTATGTTTTATAATGTAGAATAACACAGTTTGACTGTTTCTTGAAAACTTACATATTCTAAATCTGACTTTTTACCCAGCAAAACTAAATCCAGGAAGTCTTGTTTTACTGGTTTTTGTTTTAATTCTTATAAACTAACAGATTCCAAAGCTGTAATGTAGTAATGGAAACTTCAGGCTTAAAAAAGACCCATTTAGCATGGGCAGAAGAAAAATATTAAAGAAAAATATTAACTTTTTGTTTCTTCATAGATCATGGAAAGAATTATGGATCTGCCCACTTTATTGCGGCATGCTTTCAGGGAGATGTTTTCTGTTGGAGGCCTCTTCTGGATGTTTCGCATCAGAATATTCCTCTGCTTGCTCGGAGCCTTGCTCTACCTGGCTTCACCTCTGGATTTTCTTCCTGAAGCTCTCTTTGGAATTCTGGGGTTCTTGGATGATTTCTTTGTCATTTTTCTTCTGCTGATATATATCTCTATCATGTACCGAGAAGTGGTAACACAGCGACTTAATAGATGAAGTGGACAAAAATGACCCAAATGCGGAGGTGGTTGTGGAATGTTTTAAAAAGAGAACTATAACATAAGTATGATATAGCAAGGCGCCTGCGTGCAGTTTCAGTAGTTACAATTTCATAGCTGGTCGTCTTATACAAATATGAAGGGTTAGGATGTGGTGATGCTTAACTGGAATCTTTAGTTTGTGTATTACATATGCTTCGTAAGGATGAAGTTAGTTTTATAATATAATAAAAACTACCTTCTTTTACTTCCATCTGATGAACAACTGTATGTAATCAAAGCAGAAAACACCTTTTTTGGTGTGTGGTTTGTGAAGAAGGAGTTCCATTAAAGGACTTCTAACAAAAAATACGTTTGGGTAATCTAAACACATATAAGGAAATTCAGAAATTCTTCACAGTACAGTTATGGCAGTGAAATTGTTTAATGTCTCCCTGTTGTGAGCTAGAGATTTTTAAAATAAAAGTAGCTTTGTGTGTCTCTGTGGAAGAAGAAACCCAAGGACTGCATTACAGTTATCACCCTGCAGTTTGCTGTTGTCCACATGCTTCACAAAAACAAGGAGAACACCTCAGTATTGCTTGAACTGCACTATGTACAATTGCATGCAATTTGTACAATTTAATTTTTATATTTGGGAATATACACTCAGATCTAGATAGAGAAACCTATATTATGCACGCCACACTGGTTAGTGCTCTGTTTTTAAACCGGAGCATGGTTTTTCTCATAAGACTTGTTTATTTGGTAAGTATGTATCTTGGAAGCAGGGTTTTTATGCTCCTTTGGGTTAATGCAATGTGTCTGAAGTAAGAGTTTGCATTCCTTTAGTTGCATTAAAGCATTTAGCCAGTGGAGAGAATCCTCAAATTTTAGACAGTGGTTGAAGAAAAGACAGAACTGGATGTTTACACTACAGAACTTTACCTGAATGTACATTCTGCAATACATGTATGAAACAACTTAGATATTAGGGCATTTGATGGGGTTTTCTTTTTTTTGTTGGGGTTTTCTTGTTTGGTTGGTTGGTTGATGTAGTTGTGGGTACAGGCGGTTCTGAATTACCTTGAAAAAGATCTGTGATAAGGGGCCACAACAAAATCCTGGAAATGTTTTAAAAAATACCAGGGTGTTAATTATCCTTAAAGTTGATTGCTTTTTTTCATTTTGAATTTGAATACAGGCTATGATAGCTACAGAAGTAATTTGAAAGTATTTTCATTTTAAGAAATGTATGCCACTAGAAAGGTCAAGGATATTCTAGCTCTATGTACTTTTTAGCTAGAGGAATGATAATTGCCATTTTATTTTAACTTCCTGAGTACTTGAAAGACAGTGATTAGACAGACAGTTGTTTTCATGTTTACATATATGGGATGAGACTTACAGTGAAAGGGACCTTTTCACAACTTCAGCGTTTTGCCCATGGAGGCATCTGTCCACAGCTTCTAGCACCTAGGCACGTGCAGGAAGATGATAGAGCTGGCACCTGACACGTCAGTGGTCCAAGTTGGAGATTATCCTTCAGTGTCAGTGATTTAAATGGCATTCATTTAAAAGTAAATATACTGATTCTTCATTTGAAAATTTGCTTTTGAAAATCCAAAGGCATTTTGCAGATGAACTGGAAAGCTACGTTTTTATCTTGTTGCCGTTTGTTAAGAGATGGGCAAGAGGAGAAACAGGAAGGGAAACAAGGGTGGGAGGGGAGAGCAAGACAGAAAATTACATTTTTGGAAGCAAATGCTGTTGGCAGACTAGCTGTTCTTGAGCAACTTGGTTGTGCTTTTCCCTTTGTGTTGGCATTGCTAATGTATGGTGATTGTTTAGTGGATACCTCAGTTAAAAGTCTTTAAGGTATTATTGAGTAAGTGTGGGATATTCGTAAACTGGTAGGTACATTTACAAAGCAAGATAGTAGTTTGGATGTCAGGTAGGACAGGATTTTGCAGTTTTGCTGTAGGCATTGTTTTGGTTTTGTTTGGGGTTCCCTCCCCCCCCCCCCCC